>OZ007586.1:112828661-113395905 GCA_963931845.1 Maratus michaelseni
ATGCCGAAGTTTTATTTATCATTTGAGCAATTTCACATCGATTTGCTAAAAAGAACATGGTAAATTCTGTCAAATTAAAAAGGTTGGAGGCGTACAAATTTACAGTGGTAATTTCGTATACTTTACAATTTTGTACTAAAAAATTGACAACATTCATGAGAAGTAAGATGTGAAAAAAGTACCTTTTAGTCAATGATTTTTTATTTTTATGTTCTGAATTTTTTTAATTATTTTTTACATACTTAAAATGGTGTATTCTAATAGCTGAGTAAATATTTTTTAAATCTCGAATTTTGGGTCACAAATAGTTAATGACAATTCCCTTCCCATGTTTTCCACCGAAAATAAAATCCTACATAAGAAAAAGTAAAACTAGTCGTTTGGGGCCACCGTAATACTTACCCATCATGGATATGCATAATGTAAAATATTAAAATAAAAATGTGTAAACTACTTATAAAATGCATTGCAATTCAAATAAAATTGTGGCTTGATGACGTCATAAACTTTAAAGGCTCGATTACTGAATTGCTTGAAAGAAACATCCTTATAACTCCAAAAATAATAATCCTATTAACTAGCGGTTTATTGCATCGGATTAAGCGTCAAATTTCCAATTAAAATATATCTTTGAAGTGAAATTTGGATGAAATACAGGGTCATGAAAAATCGAAGAGTGTGGAAAATAGGATTCCAAATATCTCGGCAACTCATTATCCGATCGACTTCATGCTTTATGCAAAATTTATGTTTTTTTATTGTCTTTTATATTCATTTCTTAAAATAAACAATTTCGAAAATTTTATATACCTTTTATCAGAACGAATATTTCGAGAGTCCGAAAAAAATAGTTCCGGTTAATCGAGGTTATTTAAATTAAATAGGCTTCTTCCCATTATTACATACTAAGTACATACCAAATTGCAAGTTTCTATCTCAAATTTTTCGGGAGATAGAGCGTTTACAGACACACACACAGACGGGCGGCAATTTTTTTTTTTTTTTCTAAAAATATGTTTTTCGGAATCTCCAGTGTCTGAAACGTGTAAATCCGTCAAAATTTTTTTTTCAATTTTCAAAACGATTACAAGACTTACCCTATACGTATGATGGGTAAGTAAAACATCGCAATTTTTTCACACTCCCAACTAATGAAATAGAAAAAATTAGGTGAAAAAAAAAAATAAAAGCGAGAGAAGTGAACAAATAAGACATTTTTCTTAATTTCAAGACTTTTTTAAATCTACTGACGGTAAACAGTAATAACACAATAGATTTTATAACCTGGGTTTAGTATCTTAATTATGTGATTGATTTCGGAATTCGGAAATACAAATCTAAAAATTCAAAGCAAAGTGAATGACCCTGTATTACCTGCATTCGTAAGCTAACTTCAAAGATTTCTTTTTCATATTTCAGAATACTCCTCAAAACCAAAAAGCGTAATTTTCTCCCTATAATTACTCATTAAAACGCTAACTTTATTTAAACAATAGTTACATCTTGATAATAGTTCCCTTCCTAAGTTTTCCTCCGAAAATAAAATCCAACATATAAGAAAAAGTAAGAAACATCGCTTATCTTTCACAGCCCTATACTTTTAGAACTAAAGAGATAGCAAAAAGTAGGTGAAAAAAATAAAAGTGAGGGGGAAAGAAACGAATAAATAAGGCATTTCTATAAATTTCAAGACTTTTTAAAATCTACTGACAGTAAACAATAATAACACAATATTTTATAACCTGGGTTTAGTACTTTAATTATATGATTGTTTTCGGAATGCGTAAATACAAATCTAAAAATTCCGAGTCCATGTAAATGACCCTGTATTACCTGTATTCGTAAGCTAACTTCAAAGGTCCATTTTTCATATTTTAAAATACTTCTGAAAAACAAAAAGTGTAATTTTCTCCTTATATTTACATTTATTTTAACAGTAGTTACATCTCAATAATAATTACTTCTTAATTCCTAAGTTTTCCTCCGAAAAGAAATGCTATATATAAGAAAAGTAAAGAATATTCCAACATATTCCGAATACTGTACAAAACTTCCCCGATTAAAAGGGTGCAAGATGATATGTAAGTAAACAATTTAAAAAATACATAATACACTTGAAAACCCAATTTCAGCAATTACTATCTACAATCGAAAAAATTATAAATTATTTTATGAAGCCCTGTATATCATCTTTAGATTTGTATATGTACTACAGAGTAAACTAAAATTTAATTCAATTAGGAAACGCATAACACAGTTGAAAATTCCCCTTCAGCAATTTCTGTCACTAAACGGAAATGATTTCGTTTGTGCAACCCTGTATATTATATTTTTTACATATATATTAAAGCATAAACACTACGTCTGATTACTTTATTTTACAATATTATAAGAACACACATTTTATCAGACAATTAAATACACTAAACCAACATGAGTGAAAAATTGACCTGGGCCAGGACTCGAACCTTGGACCGTCAGCACGGTACGCTGAAGGTCCCAGGTTCAAGTCCTGGCCCAAGTCAATTTTTCATTCATGTTGGTTTAGTGTATTTAATTGTCTGATAAAATGTGTGCTCCTGTATATTATCTGTAAAATTTATACACAAGAAGTAATATGCAAAAACATTGTTAAATTTAAAAACGTAAACAACAACTAAAAACGCACTTTCAGCAATTATTGTTAATAGACAGTCTGAAACCGAATTCTTTTGTGTGTCAATGTAAATGATCAATGAATGCTATGCTCACCGTATTCTGTATGATGACATCAATTCCAATATGTTTGAAATAGTGTAAAATTTTAAAATATATTGCAAACGATTTTTCCCCATAGACCATAATGTAACGGAATTCTTTTGAGTGTCCATGTAAAGGAACTATAAGTGCTGCACACTTCATTTTCAATACCGAAAATTCTATAGCAAATCTCAATAACATATATCAATTGCACAAAAATCCGAGTATATTTACACAAGTTAGAGCACGGACAGTCAGGCAGAGAAACCAAATTCATAAACACTCTTCAGCTATGTTTTGGAAAAGGTTAAAACTGTACTTATTACTTTAATTATTTGATTGTTTCCGGGATGCGGAAATACAAATCTAAAAATTCCGAGGAGAATGACCCTGTTTTACCTGTAATTGTTAATTATTTGATTGTTTCCCGGATGCGGAAATACAAATCTAAAAATTCCGAGGAGAATGACCCTGTTTTACCTGTAATTGTTAATTATTTGATTGTTTCCCGGATGCGGAAATACAAATCTAAAAATTCCGAGGAGAATGACCCTGTTTTACCTGTAATTGTTAATTATTTGATTGTTTCCCGGATGCGGAAATACAAATCTAAAAATTCCGAGGAGAATGACCCTGTTTTACCTGTAATTGTTAATTATTTGATTGTTTCCCGGATGCGGAAATACAAATCTAAGAATTCCGAGGAGACTGGTCCTGTTTTACCGTTAATTGTTAATTATTTGATTGTTTCCTGGATGCGGAAATGCAAATCTAAAAATTCCGAGGAGAATGACCCTGTTTTACCTGTATTTGTTAGCTATTTCCAAAGATCTTTTTTTCCTAATTTAGATTACTCCTGAAAACCAAAAAGGATAATTTTCTCCTTATAATTATTGATTAAAAATACTATCTTCATTTTAATGGTACTTCCATTCCTAATTTAATAACTAGCGCTATATGTTAAAAAAAAAAAAAAAACTCCTGCATATTTTTCACATCCCATATTTTTCGAACCAGAGAAATAGCAAAAATAAGGTGCGAATAATCGCGAGTAAGATAGGGTTTTTCCCATTATTTCAAGACATGTTAAAAACTACCGTTTTGATTTTTCGCATCTTTCATTAGTGACGAGAAACTAAAAGATTTGTTCTTAATCGCAGCATTGTGGTCAGTTAAAACACATTTTACATATGTTGAAACACATCTCAACAGATTTTAAAAATTCAGCAAGGCTTTCTTAATTCTATGATTGTATTCGGGATGCGGAAATGCAAATCTAAAAATTCCAAGTCTAAGTGAATGACCCTGAGGATGCAAAGCAAGACACAGAACGCCAAGTGCACGATTTGTGACAAATGTGATGACAAACTCCCATCTTGAAGCGATAGTCTCAGAGAACGGGGGTCATGGCGGCCTGGATCGCATTTCACAAGACACCAAAATGCGTAGGCGAAGCCCAAGATACTCGTACATAAGCCTTGTGGTCCCCCTTTTCTAAGCATAAGCGCCTCGGGATTTGAACGGTCCCGAGCCTGCAGGCAGAATTTTTGGATATAATAAAGACCTTCTGTTTTATGAAGTTTTAGTGTAATCTTGTGATTATCATCATGAGGACCCATTGGGGTTCTCTTTTGGGACTTGCGGCCTTAGCTGTCTTTGTAAAATCACAGGACTATAATACAGAAGGTATGTTTATATTTCGTATTTACCTTAAGGGTGTCTTCAAATTCAAACTGCTTATTTTGAGAAACATTTTTAATTTAATTTTTGCTCTAAAATGCATCCAATTGGCAGGTTCTCTTATTCAGAACTTTATAATGTCCGTATTGTCTCGATTTTTTGATAAAGGCAGAATATATTTCAAAAAATGCTGTCGAAGTGGACATTTTAAACCGAATTTCCCGAAGCGATAGCGCTGGAAACAAAAAAAAAAAAATTATCGTACTGTGAGAATAATTGTTTGTAAATCAATTTCGAATTAATTGAACGAAAAATAAAAACATAGGTCCCTTATAAATCTTTTCATAAATCACGCGGCCAAGTTTCATGTTTTTACTCAAAATTTTGAGACACATTTTCAGACTCATTTTTATGAGTCTGAAAATGTGTCTCAAAATTTTGAGTTGTAATTTTGAGTTGCATGGAAAAATATATTTTGTTTTAATACCGCCTTAAATGATATTTTAAATGCAGATATTTTAATTTCACAAACGCTCTTGTTGTTGAGGGTTATTAATTTGCATAGATTAATACTAAACCGACCGCGGTGGAATCATGTCACACGTGTTTACATTCTAAAAATTATTCGAGTGTTTGGCACCACTATTTTAAATTACAAATCTTCGTTTTATTTAGTCACAGATATAATAGCAGATTTCAGCGAGTGAATAAGGCGAAGATTATTTTACAAAATTATTTGTAACAAACACTTACATCTATGTATACAATTTACTACACGAGAAACCCGGTAGTTTTGGTGATAGCACGGCAAATTCATTGCACTCAATAAAAGAAAAAACGCTATATTTTTCTAATGTGATAGGCTAATCGAGATAATAATGATTTCAATAGAATATATGCTATTTCTTTTACGTAAGTGTAAAATAGAATGATTTCCAATGCCACCATGACATTAAGAATATAACACTTTATCAAAAACCACAACAGATTAATTAGATTATGGTGTCAGATACGTTTTGTTATAATTCGAAAGTTTTTAAAATTGTAACTGAAGATCTTAAATTCACAAAAACCTAATACATTTTTTTTGCCTCTTTATTGAACCGGTGACAATATATTAGATAACTATGCTTACTTCGCTGAGTCTTTAATATAATACATCATTTCACATCTTCATACATACTTGCACATTTACCAATAATTATTCCGTCCAGAGCATAGAAAATTAGTCCTAGGATATTATAACGTTACAACCCGATGTAAGAAATATTAAGAATAAACAGTACATTTGTTCTTATGAAGGAAGTTACTGTAATTCTGACCAAAATAAAGTTCAAGTTTACTAAAAAGCTCAGATTTGTTAGTTTTTACCCTTAACTGAACTTAATAATATTGTAAAAATAGTAAAACGGATGAAAATACAAACGTGAAATTTTTATTTGTTAATGAGATTCACTCTAGAATGTTCGCTGTTGAAAATTCGGTGTGTCGCATTTATAGTTCGTTTGCTGGGACACACAAAAGAATTCCGTTACATTATGGTCTATGGGGAAAAACATTTGCAGTGCATTTTATTTAAATTGTTCATTTAGATATCTCATTTCATTGTTTGAAAAAAAATTTATTTCATTACAGTGTTCTGTTAGTGTTGGAAAGTGTTTCATAATCTATGTCTGATGTATGATATTCCGCCCTTGTTTACTTTATAAACTTTAACTTTCGTAAAAAAAAAATGACCAATAGTCATGAAAATGACCTGTAACAATGGTAGTATATAGTTTACTAAAAAATATCCTGAAAATTATCTGTTACTATTTTTTGTATGTCTACTTAAGGAATGATTTTTCTTTGAAATATTTTTTAAACATTTTACGAGAAGGAAAATATTTTCACCAGATGAATAAATACTGATGTAAAAGTATGAAAAAAAAAAATCTTAACGTCTGTTAGTGTTGGAAAGTATTTCATAATATATGTCTGATGTATGATATTTCACCCTTGTTTACTTTATAAACTTTAATTTTCGTAAAAAAAAAATGACCAATAGTCACGAAAATGCCCTGTAACAATGGTAGTATATAGTTTACTAAAAAATATCCTGAAAATTATACGTTATTATTTTCTGTATGTCTACTTAAAGGATGATTTTTCTCTGAAATATTTTTTAAACGTTTTACGAGAAGAAAAATATTTTCATCAGATGAATAAATACTGATGTAAAAGTATGAAAAAAAATCTTAACAGTATTCTGTTAGTGTTGGAAAGTGTTTCATAATCTATGTCTGATGTATGATATTTCGCCCTTGTTTATTTTATAAACTTTAACTTTCGCAAAAAAAATGACCAATAGTCACGAAATTGCCCTGTAACAATGGTAGTATATAGTTTACTAAAAAATATCCTGAAAATTATACGTTATTATTTTCTGTATGTCTACTTAAGGAATGGTTTTTCTCTGAAATATTTTTTAAACATTTTACGAGAAGAATAATATTTTCACCAGATGAATAAATAATTCTCAAAATTGTTGCTTAATATGTTTTTTCCAACTGGATAAGAATAAATTCTGCCTTGAAAGATATTGTTATTCGTAATCAGGTGTGTGCTTATGATAAAGCAATTAAATAGCTTTTCATATAAATTTTCAGATCCATTATCCCGAAAAAAAAGAAATTACTCAACATATACGACAAGAATTTCTCAAATAAAATTTAAATTACAAATTCTAATGATCGCAATTCAAGCAACAACTTTGTTATGAATTAATAAAATATCGAAACATCCTCAACAATCAAAGTGGCTTTATTCCAAAAGATGATAACATTCCGATTCCAAACTAAGTTTTATAATATGGTAGTATGTAGCTTTCTCAAAAGTAAAAAAAAAAACAGTTGCCCCGAAAAGTTACGTTCTAATTGCTACATGTCTACTTAAGGAATGAATTTGTTCTGAAATATTTCGTGAAACATTTTACAATAAGAAAAATACTTTTAGCAGATGAATAATTCTTCAAATAGCTGCTTAATATTTCGTTCAAACTGGATAGAAATAAATTCCGCCTTAGAAGATACAGTTATCCATAACCAAGTGCGTACTTATGATAAAGCAATTAAATTTATAGAAACAACTGCTTTTGTCTGAAACTTTACATACATATATAAACGCAATGCTTTCAGCATTAGAAACGCTTAATGCGTGCTTGAGATTAGGGTTTTAATAATTAAACTAATGATCAAAATGAAGGGTCAAGAAAGCTTCTGCAGGGAATAAATGAGAAGTTGAAGGAGTAGATATAGAAATGCCTCTGCAATTAAATGAAATTACGTGCAATTGTGTTCAGCCTCTACCATGTTAATAATAGCACAGCTTATCAAGAATAAAGTTGATATGAGAATAAAGACCTTAATAAGTTAATATAATTTCAGTATTAATCTTGTCGTATAATTATTATGCAGCTTTTTATCAGAGCTTTTTTCGAGCAACATAATGATGTGGAATAGTACTTATTTCGCCACATACTCATATCTACAGCGATTTTCATTATAATAAATTAATAGAATTAAATCCTCCACTAAAACATGATACTTATGCTTCATAATAATAATATATAAAATGTAAAAAATAATAAAGAAGTTCTTTACATAATTGTTTTTAATTTTGCTAAAAAACGGAAGTGATTCAGAAACATACACTTATTAATTGTATACAAATTTACATTAAACCAAAATCCGTGGCGCATGAATTTAATTTTAAATTCCTTTGTAAAGAAGTTTAATTTTCAAAATGCCATCATTTCACTAGTATAACAACTTTAATTATTCCTTTGTAGTGAACATTGGTTATATTGGGAGGTAATATTGTAGGCATTGAAAAATACGTCCAGTGAAACACTAATATTGTATAAATATTGGCTTTACAATGAAAATATTTGCACTATTAAAGAAAAATTCTCTTTATATTAGATTGCCTCTATTACAAAAATATTGGCGTTTCACTGGAAATATTTGCAATGAAATTCTACTATTACAAAAATGTCGTGTATGCATTGGAAATAATTACAATGATCGGAGGCATTTAAAAATGGCATTTTTAAAATTTAACTTCTTTACAAAGGAATTTAAAATTAAATTCATGCGCCACGGGTTTTGGTCTAATGTAAATTTGTATACAACTAGTAAGTGTAAGATTTTGAATTAATTTTGTTGTTTAGCAACGTTAAAAACAATAATGTAAAGAACTTCTTTATTATTTTTTAAATGGCGAAATAATTTTTGCCAAAATATTGATGAAATGTAGGCAAAATAAAAGCATCCCATTTTGGGGCAATATTTAATGCCGTTATTGGCCAAGCTATAACCAACACAAATAATATTGGTCCAATTTTGTATTGCAACTAGAGTTGTTTTAACGTAAGCAGTTGAATGGGTAAACTGAAGACCATAAAACTTTAAAAAACATAGCCAGAATAAAATTAGAACACTAACAATCTTTAAATGACTAGTACTCGAAATGTTTTGCATAGATATGATAGTTAGAGTATTTGTATAAGTGCAGGATGAAAATGAATATTATATGATATATACAATTGCCAAGTAGAAAGGCTAATGGGGCTATGGACGGACTCAAATTTCTGTTTATGCCATTTTAGTGGGATACAAAATGACAGGAATCAAGTGAATTTTCCATTTGATCCTATGCATTGAATGTCCTAGATTAGTTTAATTTTTCTGTCCAAATCAAGTTAATCTAGGATGTAGAAATCTACCAATTTGATGCGTAGACTGTCCAAAAATTCATACATGGTTACAATTTCATGAACAGTTTTTGGGGACATGATACCTTTCGAAACCAAAAATTGTGCATTTTGACATACTTTTTCTATTTGTCATTTTAAAAAAAATCTGTTGCTCATATTAAAATTAGATCATTACCACTTCATCAACATAGTACTATATTTTAAAATTTAAATCCATTTTCGCAAATTAAATAAATAAATATTTTTGAACAATAGAAAATGTACACAAAAATTTTAAAATAATAATTAACCTCCTGTTTCCTGAAAAATAACTTTTAAAGATATACAATAGAACCTGTTTTATTCTACAAAATTAAAAGTAAATATTGCATTTATTTCGTAAACGTCAAGTTTTAAGTTTATCTAATGTTTCAATATTGTTTTATAATTAAAAAATGTATGCAATTTTGAAATTATTAAAATTTTCATAATTAAACATGCGTTAAAATAAAGTATTTTGGTCCCATCCACTAATTGATGATTCACAGAGTAAATATCCGTATGCACATGCACAACATAATGTAACATTTATAACTCAGCGTTCATAACAGTTTTATTAATCTTGTTAGAAAACAGGACTTTAGACATTAAGTCCTGCTTTAATTTCTGCTTTAATTTAAGAAAAGTACCGGAACCCTAACATTATGGCGTGCAAGCCAACGTAACTTATATTCCCGCCCCTCCACTTCTCCCACATGCTCGTATTTCAGGCATAATTTTCAAATTTTAATGCAAATAGTAATAATAATATTATTATTAAATACGTTAATTTACACATCACTAACTAAGCGTACAACTGACAGAGTGAAAAATGTCCAAGCTGGGAATCGAACCCGGACCCTTGGAATAACGCTCCAATGCTCTACCATTGAACTATTAGGACGATACCCAGCTTGGCATCTCTCACTCACATATATCGTGAAGGCTGAAAATTAATTGAAAAATTAATTAAAATTATATATGTGTTCACATATGCTGGGGCTTTCATTTCGTCTCATGTTTGCCACAGGGTTGGGTGCTCATGAAGACCTTTTCAGCCTGTGTTGCCCATTACAGCCTTCCCGATATATGTGAGTGAGAGATGCCAATCTGGGTATTGTCCTCGTAGCTCAATGGTAGAGCATTGGATCGTTATTCCAAGGATCCGGGTTCGATTCCCGGCTTAGACATTTTTCACTCTGTCAGTTGTACGCTTTGTTAGCAATGTTTAAGGCGGTATTAAAAAAAATATTTTTCCACGCTCAACAACTCAAAATTTTGAGACACATTTTCAGACTCATTTTTAAAAGTAACAACAGGAAACTAAGGCGGTTTATAAAGACATTTATAAGGGCCCCATGTTTCTATTTTTCGTTCAATTAATTAGAAATTGATTTACAGACAATTATTTTCACATTACGATCATTTTTTTTTTTGTTGTTTCCAGCGCTATCGCTTCGGGAAATTCGGTTCAAAATGTGCACTTTGACAGCATTTTTTGAAATATATTCTGCCTTCATCAAAAAATCGAGACAATACGGACATTATAAAGTTTCTGAATAAGAGAACCTGCCAATTGGATACATTTTAAAGCAAAAATGAATTTACGAATGTGTCTCAAAATAAGCAGTTTGGATTTGAATACACCCTTAAGTTCACGTATTTAATATTCAATAATTTTGGGCGTAATTTCACTGCTGAAAATTAATTGAAAAATTAATTACAATTATAAATACTAATAATAATAATAACTATAATAGCAATATATAAAAAGTATACATTTATATAATAAAATGTATTGAATATTTATATATGAATGCAATAAAATCTAATTTAAAAAAATTACTTGCCAACCATAAACGGACATATAACTCTGACTCAAATTTGTTTAAGAAAAGGATAAACTAGTCTAATAACATTAAATTTGATGTTGTTTTGAAGTTAAATGAAGCACACTGTGGCGTACAAATTAAGTTCATTGATGAAAACCTTCGTTCATATTCGACACTTCGCACAAGGAATGCGAATAGTTAAAAAACCAATTTTTTTTTAGTTCACTCTTTTTTTTCTATTCCAGAAGATTCCTTCGAAATTCTAAAGTCCATTATAACTATTCTTTCATTTATATGAAAACCTTTTGCACAGTTCCATGATTTAATCATATCCATATATGATCATAATATGATTTCAGTTGATTCTGAAATATGCCAAAATTTCGGATTTAGGGCTATTATTTGGTAACGGAATTACGGGTCAGAGAAAATTTGTAAAACATTATTGGAATTACATAAAGTTAATTATTTTTGCAAGTTTTGTTTACTGCAAGGACAATTAGCGCACAATGAAAAATCAAAATAAACATTTACAACAATTAAAAAATATGGAAAATTATTATTTAGAAATTCTTAAATGCTTGGTAACGGAATTAAAAGCAATGGATTTCATATAATTCCGTTACCGAGCATTTAAATATTTCTTATATATTTTGTAATTGTTGTAAGTGTTTGATTTGATTAATCAGTGTGTACTAATCAGGGTTGTAGAAAAACCGGGTTTAAAAAAAAACAACCTGGACAGGTAGCTGGGCAGGTACCCGGGTAGCTACCCACTGCAACTCTAAGGGTTGTAAAAAACGCGGGTTTAAAAAAAACAGCCCGGTCGTGTACCCGGACAGCTACCCACTACAACCCTGGTACTAATTGTGCTTGCAGAAAACAAAACGTGAAAAAAGTAATTAACTTTATGTAATTCCAATAAAATTTTACAAATTTGCTCTGAACTGTAATTCCGTTACCAAATAATTGACCATTAAGAACTGTTATTTCATCGATAAATTCCTAATAATCTGTCCCAATATTTCTTGAACGAACAGAAAGCAGCCTGTTTTCTACTGGATTCAAACCGCAGGAGTTTTGGTGCGTAATGTTTATGAGTTCCGGTGAGATCCAGGTAATATTTAAATATTTGCCAAACAAAAGATGGGCTCCGTAGAACTCCGGCACAAATTAAAAACTGTTGGAAAGCACAAAAATTAAAGACTGGGAAGACCCAAAATTTTAACAAATTCTTGATCTGAAATTTTATTAAATTTATTTTTTTTTTTTTTTTTTTTTCGTCAACTGAATTTGTAAAAGTACAAAGTACATCAATCTTTAATATATTTATCTGTGCAATTTCTTCTATCAGTGTTAATATATTTTATCTATAATCTATTTTATATAAGGAAATAAAATCTTAAGATGTATTTTAATATTTAAAGGAATTTTTAAAAACGAATATAAAATACTTGTTACTACGATTCAGGCTATCAAATATAATTATAGTTCATTTATGCCGAATGATAATAATGACATATAGTTGTTGAAATTATCTATCATAATGTAAATATATCATAACTAATATTTACATTATGATGTGTACATTATAAAATAATATAAAATTGTTAATTACACTTAATTTGAATTTCCTAATAGTGAAATTTATATTTACAGATCAAGGTAGGTTTAAACTATATGATACAGATGTGGCAGGGCTTGTAAAGAAGACTCTATGTTATGACAGATCATTTAAATCAAAATGTGTTACTGACAAATAAATATTCAATTAAATATTACAAAAAAAGTATTTAAAAAATCGGTAAAAGCACTAATAATTGTACAAGATTACAACAATTTAGACTCTAAAATACTTTCCTTTGAATAAGTTTTTGTGGTTTTGAACGATTTGAGATAGTGGATATATTTTTTAAATTTTAGTTTGTATATATTATCTAGTCTTAAAGTAATTCTAAAATATATTTATGTGACTGACAGTTAGATGAAAATGTTTATACAATCAATCTAAGAGTGTAATTTATTTAAAAAATGATAAATTATGTAAAAAAGAATATAATGAAATAATTGTTCGGTAAAACGATAAATGCATTTCAAATCATTGGAACAAGACACTCCAAAGCTCTAACAAACTAAATATATCTGAATTATACGTCATATATGGGGAAAAAAAGACTTTCCATAAGCTTTCCATATTTACATTATATTCTGATCAAAATGCAATTTCTAAATTTATTTGAGAATGATCGCATATTTTGTTCCTCTTGAAGTTCCAAGGGGGAGTCGCAATCATTCGCGCAACTGTGCATTAACTTTACAGTTTGAAAGTGGAGCATTGTTTAAGATTAATTAATTCAAGGGAACTATTTTACCTGTGATTTTAAAGAGCGCTTAGAAACGAGAAACCTTTATTCAAACGTTGCCGTCTTTGTCCAGGAAATAAACTCAACAAGGATAGACATGAATGAATTATCTTGAAAAGTCATTTCCTGTAAGCAGACATTCCATTATGCTGAATTTTAGTAACATCGATTATTCAGCAAATGAATATAGAGGCAGAGCATTTATAAAATATATAATATTCAATAGTGTTCTCTGTATTTTAAAACATTGGAATATTGACAGTGGAATATTGTTCAATTGGAAAGAGATGTAGATTAGCCATTAATCATTTTGCATATAGTGAATCCATTTCCTGCAATGCGTAATTTTTTGGTTTTAAAAGAAGAATGCTTTGTTTTGGTGGGTGTTTGTTTTCATTTGTAAATACACATCAAAGTTATATGCCATAAAGCACACAAAAGAATGTGTTCTCCAAAACAAATAATCTATAATATTTCAACATTATTTAAAAGTGTTGTAACTTAAAAACAATACTCGATGATGCTATCTTGAATTTTTATAGTTTTAAAAATATTTAAGACCAGATTTCATTATTATATAAATTATTTTAATTTCCCTACAAAAAAAACAGTATTGGTTATATTAAGTCCCAATGTTTAAACAGGGGTTGAACCAGGCAAAATTTGGGGCCTATTTAGGGCTGGGAATAACTTCACAAAAATCAATTTGACAAAATAGCCCCTTTCACAAAATTCCATTCCATAAAAACTTGCTATTTATTATTTATTATTTTTTTATGTTTTAAAATGTGTAATTTGTAAACAAACACGTTCACCCAGAGAAGAAAGCTTCATCAAAAGGATTTTAAAAAGTTTTTGTTTTTAAATGCTTGGTTCGAATTTGATTAACTGGATTTCAACTTCCGTTATAAAATGTTATTTTTCACAAAAATATAATTAATTACACAAAAATAACCTTAACTTTTCACAAAATGGGCCCCAAGAAAAAAAGCTGCATCGACCCCTGGTTTAAACCATGGCTGCCAACCTTCCACGTCAAATAAACTTATTTTGAATCAGAAATTTTACGGAATAAATGAAATCAAATAAGTACAAGCAAGAAACACTTTATTAAATAAATTTTCTGGTTCAAAACGTATGTATTTTATTTGGAAAAAGTTCGGCAGGTTAGAAGCTGTAGTTGATACCAATATCGCATGCATCGGAAATAATTCCAACGAAATACAACTATTTTTAATTAGTGGCTTTACATTGGTCATATATTTGCCATGAAACGTCAATGTTACGGAAATATTTGCAAAGAAACGGCGAAATATTTGTAACTAGTATTGGTACAATATTGACGAAGCGTAAATACCTCAATTTTGTGACAATATTTCATGGAAATATTACGCATTAGAGTTCGCTTTATTAAAAAAGAAAAAATATATATATAATTCATGCAGTTTTACAGAAATCTATGATGCGCACTAACTACGATAGACAAAATCTCTAAGATTTTATTGCTAATAATTTATTCTGGATTACCTTAAAAACTGGTCAATTGATTTGATTTTTATATTCCATTACATGCATAATAAAATAAAGCCTTTAAAGATTTTATATGTAAAGTTATAACATTTCCAGTGCGAGCCACTTTCCTTGGATTAAATTCAACATTTTCAGATAAATTTTACCAAAGTTTTTACAACAATAACATCATTCTTTGAAATGAAATTTTCATTAGCTATTTAGCACGACTTTGGTTCTTGAGATGACAATCAAGTGACAATGAAGAACGAAAAACTCTGCATCAGGCATTATATTATGAAACACTTTCCAACACTAATAAATTTCATTCTTCAAAATTATTTTAAAATCCATAAAAAAAATCAGTAAATGCAGATACAGTTTTTAAACAAACTGCATTTGAAAATAAAGTACATTTTTCCTCTATTCCACCGTGCATATATTAAAATTGTACAAAGTTTAGAAATTAAAGAATGCAGTAAAAAATAAATTTATTGGTCAGGTCGTTGCCACCATCAATATGATGACAGCGTTACTCACGTACATGTTTTTACTTTATAATATACCTCGATATTCCATCTTACCAATCAAATTTTCCTTACCTAAAAATTACCTTGTCAAATTTCCAGCCTATCTTATCATCTGTAGCAATTAAGGGAAAATTCGTAGTTTTTTTTTTTCTCCTTATTACAGAACTTTTAAAAGAACATTCTTATTAAAAGAATTATATTTCTAAATCAAAATTTCATTAAATGAATGGCTGATAACAAAATACACAAATTTTTCTTTTTGATTTTTGCTCTTACTTTTTTAGTTCATGAAAGCGACTGATTCTATTAAACGAATTTTTCGTATAAGCAGCATATGCTGTAATATTTTAAGGCAAAATTTTGGCACATTACAATATTGATTGTTGGTGAATCTTTGGTACGCGCACATAAATAGGCTCGCCTTTCTAGTCTGGAATAAGCCCTCAACCCTGCTTTTACTCCACCCAATATTTAAGTCGTAAAAACGGATAAGTATCATGTTGATAATAGTGCTGATCCAAAACGTTCAAGGAAATTTTTAAAGAAGTTTTTTGAATTGGTATACGTTCTCACGCTTAAACCTTTCAAGCTATCGACATTTAGTTTTTGTAATTTAAACTATACTTTTTAAATGACAAAAAAAAAATCCTTTCAAAAAATTAAAATTTTTATATTTTTTAAACAGTTTCGAGAATAAAAAATTAATACCAGAAATTGATCTCAAATTTCAAACAGCCGCCATTTTATGAAATTTTGATTAATCTTATCAATTTTATGCTTGGAATCTAATTTAATATATTTTAAGAATACATGTTAATTTTTTGTTTCAGTAGATCATTAAGAGCACAATCATCTATACTGATTTACTGTGTACGCCGGCCGTGCGTACTGAACTTTGAAGGAGTTTAGATCTCTTCCCAAAATCTCGTTTAGATAGATAAAAATTTTAAAAAATATATTTTTTAAACAATTTCGAAGATAAAAGAATAATGCCAGAAATTGTCCTCAAACTTCAAACAGCCGCCATTTTATGAAATTTTGATTAATCTTATCAATTTTATGCTTGGAATCTAATTTAATATATTTTAAGAATACATGTTAATTTTTTGTTTCAGTAGATCATTAAGAGCACAATCATCTATACTGATTTACTGTGTACGCCGGCCGTGCGTACTGAACTTTGAAGGAGTTTAGATCTCTTCCCAAAATCTCGTTTAGATAGATAAAAATTTAAAAAAAAATATTTTTTAAACAATTTCGAAGATAAAAGAATAATGCCAGAAATTGTCCTCAAACTTCAAACAGCCGCCATTTTATGAAATTTTGATTAATCTTATCAATTTTATGCTTGGAATCTAATTTAATATATTTTAAGAATACATGTTAATTTTTTGTTTCAGTAGATCATTAAGAGCACAATCATCTATACTGATTTACTGTGTACGCCGGCCGTGCGTACTGAACTTTGAAGGAGTTTAGATCTCTTCCCAAAATCTCGTTTAGATAGATAAAAATTTAAAAAAAAATATTTTTTAAACAATTTCGAAGATAAAAGAATAATGCCAGAAATTGTCCTCAAACTTCAAACAGCCGCCATTTTATGAAATTTTGATTAATCTTATCAATTTTATGCTTGGAATCTAATTTAATATATTTTAAGAATACATGTTAATTTTTTGTTTCAGTAGATCATTAAGAGCACAATCATCTATACTGATTTACTGTGTACGCCGGCCGTGCGTACTCAACTTTGAAGGAGTTTAGATCTCTTCCCAAAATCTCGTTTAGATAGATAAAAATTTAAAAAAAAAATATTTTTTAAACAATTTCGAAGATAAAAGAATAATGCCAGAAATTGTCCTCAAACTTCAAACAGCCGCCATTTTATGAAATTTTGATTAATCTTATCAATTTTATGCTTGGAATCTAATTTAATATATTTTAAGAATACATGTTAATTTTTTGTTTCAGTAGATCATTAAGAGCACAATCATCTATACTGATTTACTGTGTACGCCGGCCGTGCGTACTGAACTTTGAAGGAGTTTAGATCTCTTCCCAAAATCTCGTTTAGATAGATAAAAATTTAAAAAAAAATATATTTTTTAAACAATTTCGAAGATAAAAGAATAATGCCAGAAATTGTCCTCAAACTTCAAACAGCCGCCATTTTATGAAATTTTGATTAATCTTATCAATTTTATGCTTGGAATTTAGTTAATTTAATATGTTTTAAGAATATGTGTGATTTTTTCTTTCAATAGATCATTAAGAGTGCAATCACCTATACCGATTTATTGTGCACACCGTGTGTACTGAACTTTGGGGGAGTTTAGATTTCCTCCAAAGATCTCCTTTAGATAGATAAAATGTGTTGCAAAACTTCAATGTGTTGGGAATAACAATGTTTTGGGAATAACAATGTGTTACGAAACTTCAATACTACTAATCATATTAGCCAAAGTATATTTTAAAACTATTGTCAATATATCTTATTAATCTTTACGTTACCATATTTTCCATATACCTTACTGTCTTTTAGAACCTAATGGAAACTTTTATGATAAATTTAACTAGAGATTACTATAATAAATTTAACTTATTTAAAAAATTAACTCTGCGTTATCAAATAAAAACTTAATGAGCTGGGAACCAAGGCCTTCGTCCTAGAACTGACAATCAGATAAAATGAAACTAAAACCCTAAAAATAAATTAAAATTGAGAATATTTATCCTCAAGGTAAGACAGAACAGAACATGAATATATTCAAAACTGTCTACTACTAACAATATCTTACGAAACTTCAATACCCCTAATTATATTATAATAGCAAAGTGAATTTTAAAACTATTGCCAATCTATGTCAATCGATCTTATTAATTATTACGTTATCATATTTTCCAGATATCTTACCTTCTTTTAGCACTTAATGGAACATTTTATGATAAATTTAACTAGAGATCATTCTCTTATTTCAAAAAATTAACGCTGCGTTACCAAATAAAAACTTCCTGAGCTTGGCCGTCACCGTTGAACTGACAATCAGATAAAATGAAAGTAAAACATTAAAAATAAATTTAAAGTGAGAACATTATTCCTTAAGGTGAGACAGAACAGAACACGAATTAAACTAAAACTATCTACTACAAACAATATCTTGCGAAACTTCAATACCGCTAATTATCTTATATTAGCAAAGTACATTTTAAAACTATCGTCAATCTATGTCAATTTATCTTATTAATCATTACGTTATCATACTTTCCATATACCTTTACCTTCTGTTAGTACTTAATATAACATTTTATGATAAATTTAAGTAGAAATAATTCTCTTATTTAAAAAAAATAAATAAAGCTGCGGTACCAAAAAAAAAAAAAATTCCTGAGCTGGGAGTCAAGGTCTTCGTCCTTGAACTGACAATCAGATAAAATGGAACTCAAACACTAAAATAAAGTCAAACTAAAAGTGAGAACATTATGCCTCAAGATAAGACAGAACAGAAAATGAATTAATCTAAAACTGCCTACTACTAACAATATCTTGTGAAACTTCAATACCGCTAATTATATTAGCAAAGTACATTTTAAAACTATCGTCAATCTATGTCAATCTATCTTATCATTACTCTATCATATTTTCCATATTCCTTACCTTCTTTTATAACTTAATGGAAACTTTTATGGTAAATTTAACTAGAGATAATTCCCTTATTAAAAAAAAATTAAAACTGCGTTACCAAAAAAAATTCCTGATATGTTCATCAACCCCTTCGTCCTTGAACTGTCAATCAGATAAAATGAACTGAAACACTAAAAACAAAATCAAACTAAAAGTGAGAACATTATTCCTCAAGCTAAGACAGAAGAGAAAACGAATTAATCAAAAACCGCCAACTACTAACAATATTTTTCGAAACTTCAATACCGCTAATTATATTAGCAAAGTACATTTTAAAACTATCGTCAATCTATGTCAATCTATCTTATCATTACACCATCATATTTCCATATACCTTACCTTCTTTTACTACTTAATGGAACCTTTTATGATAAATTTAACCAGAGATAATTCTCTTATTTAAAAAAACTAACGCTGCGTTTCCAAAAAAAACTTCCTGAGCTGAGCTTCAAGGCCTTCGTCCTTGAACTGACAATCAGATAAAATGAAACTGAAACATTAAAAACAAAGTCAAACTAAAAGTGAGAACATTATTCCTCAAGGCGAGACAGAACAGAACCCAAATTAATCTGCAACTGCCCTTTCATAACGTGATGATCTAACCCTGCGTTTCCGTTTGCAGCATTTTGAAGAGGCTTTTTCGGAATTTTTTTTAACATTTTAGGTTCCTATTCCTTTTTTTTTTTTCAACTAGGGAAATAAGATACGCCACTTATTTATCTTATGCGGCATCCTACAACAAAGTTTGAGCATTCACAGGCGACAATTTAAAAGGACGTTGGCGTTTTGAAGGCTATGAACTCATAACTTTTTCTTTGCCAGTGGTTTTTTTTATCATTTTTATTATTTGATGACATTGACATATTTCTTGCTGTTTATTTTGATATGTGGTAGGAGTTCATGTACTCAAAGCATTTACGGTTAAAATCAAAGGAAAAATAATCCGGAAAGGATTTTTTTTATATATATAATTTTTATTGAAATATCAAGTTGATATAAACGGATCTTATTAAAGTTTGTGGGATTTTAATCTCTTTTCCTAAAATATAGTATAGTTTTTTAAAGCGGAGATTTTAACAGTGGAAGATTAACTAAGGAGTAAGATAATTGAATCGGTGAACTTTTTAACACTTTCCAACATAGTTCAAAAGTGTTCATGAATTCGGTTTGTCTGTCTGTCGGATTTCTGTCTACCGTCTTTTCGTGCTCTAACTGACGTAAATATACTTGTATTGCCATGCAATTGAAGTTAATTATAAATTGTTCGGTATTGAAAATGAAATGTGTGGCAATTGAAGTTAATTATGGATTCTTCGGTACTGAAAAGGAAATGTGTGGCATTTATGGTTCATTTACAGGGACCCTTAAAAGAATTCCGTTACCTTACGGTCTACCCGGAAAAAGTTTGCGGTGTACATTAATAATGTTACACTATTTCAAACATATTGAAATTGATATATATAACTGAGGTGCACTACAAGATGCTTATTATAGAATAAGGTGTACGTAGCATTCATTGTTCATCTACAGAGACACACAAAATAATTCGATTACAGAACTGTCTATCAATAACAATTGAATAAAAATTGCTGGAAGTGCGATTTCAGTAGTGATGCGTTCTTTTAAATTTAACGCATTTTTTGCATATTACTTGGTATATATAAATTCTACAGATCCTATACCGGGCTGTACAAAAGATCTCGAGTACGTCTCCGTTTATTGTGGAATTTGCTGTAGGGGAATTTTCAACAGTGCTATGCGTTTCCTAACTTATGTAAATTTTAGACTATTTTTAGAAAAAAAAATTTGCCATCCGTCTGTCTGTGTGTGTCTGTAAACACTCTATCTCTCTAACAAATTGAGACAGAGACTTGAAATTTGGTATGTACTTAGTATGTAATAATGAGAAGAAGCTTATTGAATTTCAGTAACCTCGATTATCCGCAACTATTTTTTTCGGACTCTCGAAGTATTCGTTCTGATAAAAGGTATATAAAAATTTTCGAAATTTTTTCTTTTAAGTAGTGAATATAAAATACAATAAAAAAACATAATTTTTGCGTAAAGAATGAAGTCGATACTATATATACAAACTATAAACCCTATACAGGGATGTAGAAAATATTTCAGATTATTTTCCAACTATTGGTGGAAACTGCTGACTTTCTGTTTTCAGATGTGTTATGTGTTTTCCAAATTGTTTACTTAGACATCATCTTTTACCATATATTACTGTGAATTTTTGTTACAGTATTCTGAATGTGTAAAAGTGTTTCATAATCTATGCTCGACGCAAGATTTTTCTTTCGCTTTTTTAAATGCATTTTTTTTTGTCCAAACGTGTCCTTGAAGGTAGGCTCACATGTGTAGACATAAAGGAACCAAAGGTGGTCAGTGTTCCTAAGGTAGCCAACCCCTCAAAACCCCTCGTATCATCTTTAGTGACATTTTCATAAAACGTGATATTAAGTGCTAAAGAAAATGAATAAAACTAGAAATATAATAACTTTAAACTTTGAATCAGGGTGGGTACGGTCCTTATTTTAATGTTCTTCTACATCTATTTCGGAATAAAATTCTTCGCCTTATTTAATCGCAGAAAATTGCAACAAATTCTGCGATTAATTAAGGCAAAGATTTCTAAAGAGTTTTTTAATCTCTCTTCATAAAAAATTAGCAATGCGATTTTTGAGAATAAATAAGAATCAAAACGCCCATTTTTACACTTTTTTTATGATATTTTTCTGGTGTTTGCTTTGGTAATATTATTGGTATATTTTGATACCTGGTAGGCAACAAAGCAATTACGGATAAAATCAGAGACGAAAATAATCTGGAATGGAATTTGAATTTGTGTGTGTGTGTGTGTGTGTGTGTGTGTGTGTTTCTGTAACATCAACTTGATACAAATGAATCTTATTAAACTTTTTTGTGTTTTAATCTCTCTTTATAAATCATTAGCAATGCGCTTCGTTGGAGATAAATAAAATTATAACACATACGTAAAGACCTCCATTTTACATTCTTTTAAAAAAATTAAATCTGATATTTTTCAGGCGCTTGCTTTGATAATTTTATTGGTAAAAGTTTTACACCAGATAGAAAACAAATCAGTTAAGAATAAAATTAAAGGAGAAAGTAATCTGGAACGGAATTTAAGATTTTTTTCGTAACATCAACCAATAAACGTATCTTATTAAACTTTATAGTTTTTTAATCTCTGTTCATAAAACATTAGCAATGCGATTACTTGAGAATAAATAGAATCAAAATACATAAGTAAAAACCCCCATATTACATTGTTTATAAAACTTTTAATTATGATATTTTTCTGGTGTTTACTATGATAATTTCATTGGTGTATTTTGATACCAGGTAGGAAATAGAGTAATTACGGATGAAATCAAAGACGAAAATAATCTGGAACGTAATTTGAGATGATTTTTATTGTTGTTATTTTTTTAACATCAACATGCTACAAATGGACCTTATTAAACTTTATAGTTTTTTAATCTCTCTTCATAAAAAATTAGCAATGAGATTACTTGAGAATAAATAGAATCAAAACACATAAGCAAATTACATTGTTTATAAAACTTTTAATTTTGATATTTTTCTAGTGTTTGCTTTGGTAATTTTATTGGTGTAATTTGACACCTGGTAGGAAACAAAGCAATTACGGATAAAATCAAAGACGAAAATAATCTGGAACGGAATTTGAGATTTTTGTTGTTGTTTTTAACGTCAACTTGATATAAATGTGCCTTATTAAACTTTTTTGTGTTTTAATCTCTCTTTATAAATCATTAGCAATGCGCTTCGTTGAAGGTAAATAAAATTAAAACACATGAGCAAAAAACCTCCATTTTACATTGCTTTAAAGTTTTTAAAATCTGATATTTTTCATGCCCTTGCTTTTGATAATTTTATTGGTAAAAGTTTTACATCAAGTAAAAAACAAATCAGTTACGAATAAAATAAAGAAGAAAATAATCTGGAACAAAATTTCAAGATTTTTTTTAACGACTTGATACAAATTGATCTTATTAAACTTTATGGTGTTTTAATAATCTTGTCCTAAAACATTAGCCATTTTCTTCATTGAAGATAAATAAAATCAAAACACATGAGCAAAAATCTCCATTTTGCATTGCTTTAAAATTTTTTTAATCTGATATTTTTCATGTGCTTGCCTTGATAATGCCATTGGTAAAGTTTTACATCAGGTGGAAACAAGTCAGTTACGAATAAAATAAAGAAGAAAATAATCTGGAACAAAATTTCAAGATTTTTTTTAACGACTTGATACAAATTGATCTTATTAAACTTTATGGTGTTTTAATAATCTTGTCCTAAAACATTAGCCATTTTCTTCTTTGAAGATAAATAAAATCAAAACACATGAGTAAAAATCTCCATTTTACATTGCTTTAAAGTTTTTAAAATCTGATATTTTTCAGACCCTTGCTTTGGTAATGTTATTGGTAAAGTTTTGCATCAGGTAGGAAAAAAGTCAGTTACGGATGAAATTAAAGGAAAAAGCAGTAATCTGAACAAAATTTGAGGATTTTTCTTTTACGACATGATACAAATGGATCTTATTAAACTTTATGGTGTTTTAATCTCTCGTCATAAAACATTAGCAATGTTCTTCTTTGAAGATAAATAAAATCAAAACACATGAGTAAAAATCTCCATTTTGCATTGCTTTAAAGTTTTTAAAATCTGATATTTTTCAGACCCTTGCTTTGATAATGTCATTGGTAAAGTTTTGCATCAGGTAGGAAAAAAGTCAGTTACGGATGAAATTAAAGGAAAAAGCAGTAATCTGAACAAAATTTGAGGATTTTTTTTTTTACGACATGATACAAATGGATCTTATTAAACTTTATGGTGTTTTAATCTCTCGTCATAAAACATTAGCAATGTTCTTCTTTGAAGATAAATAAAATCAAAACACATGAGTAAAAATCTCCATTTTACATTGCTTTAAAGTTTTTAAAATCTGATATTTTTCAGACCCTTGCTTTGATAATGTCATTGGTAAAGTTTTGCATCAGGTAGGAAAAAAGTCAGTTACGGATGAAATTAAAGGAAAAAGCAGTAATCTGAACAAAATTTGAGGATTTTTTTTTTACGACATGATACAAATGGATCTTATTAAACTTTATGGTGTTTTAATCTCTCGTCATAAAACATTAGCAATGTTCTTCTTTGAAGATAAATAAAATCAAAACGCATGAGCAAAAAGCTGCGTTTTATACATTGCTTTTGAATTTTTTAAATCTGATATTTTTTAGGCACTTGCTTTGATAATGTTATTGGTATAGTTTTGCATCAGGTAGGAAAAAAGTCAGTTACGGATAAAATTAAAGGAAAAAGCAGTAATCTGAACGAAATTTGAGGATTTTTTTTACGACGTGATACAAATGGATCTTATTAAACTTTATGGTCTTTTAATCTCTCGTCATAAAACATTAGCAGTGTTCTTCTTTGAAGATTAACTAAACTCAAAACACATGAGCAAAAACCTTCATTTTACATTGTTTTTGAATTATTAAAATCTGATATTTTTCATGTGCTTGCTTTGATAATTGTATGCGTATATTTTTATGTCTGGTAAGAAGCGAGTCAATTATTGGTAAAATAAAAAAGGGGAGGGGGATTTTAGAACGGAATATGAGTTTTAGTTTTATTGAGTGAGATTGTAATTTTCTTTAAGCATCAACTTGATACAAATGGATATGATTAAGAATAAATGTGTTTTAATCTCTCTTCATAAAACAGCGCCTTAAAAATGTACCATTTGTAGTTTCCCGCTTTATATTTTTAAATGTGATTTCCTCATCTCTCGTAAAGTCACGAGTTATTCTCACACGTTATAGTCACAAGTTTTATTGGCACAAGTTTGTCATTGAAAGAGATTTTTGCTGATGATGAAAATGTACACATCTTCCAACGTATAACTATTTTTCTAATAAGTACACAAAATTTTATTAGGAATAACTGTTCATTCTTAATAAATAGATCAGTTTAAGCCAAAAAAAACCCGAAATTTTATTTAAAAATACAACGCGTGAAAATCCGCATGATTAAATTTTTAAGGTGTACTTTTGAATTTAATGCTTTTAATACGCTGGTAGTTTTGATATAAGCTTGTCTTAAAAATATCTCTAGGTTAGATTTAAAAAAAAAATAAAAAAATAAGGTTTAAAAAAATAATATTTAAAAAACAATTTATTCAAATATTGCATCCTTACGAAATCATTTACTGTTATACATTCAAGGCTAAATTAAAAAAAAAAAAAAGTAAATGTTCATCTTAAAGAAGGTTTTTCCAGTCAATTAAGATGACTACTAACAAATCACAAAAGCATAACAGGAAGAGGGTAGAAATTAATAGCTTCCAGACCTCGTTGAATCTTAACTGCAAAGCGCGAGTAGTAAGTTCGCTTAAATGATGATTTAATAAAGAAGTTGGTCTTAAAGACCTAGATTTCATTTCATATCATCTGCCTACTTTTAAGGATTGATTAAGAATGACATGGGAAATCTCACATATCGCTATCTCATCACACATTGGGAATTTCTAAGAAGCGCTTTTTATGTTTCAAATTAGTCTGTTCAAATCAGAAATCAGAAAAACAATTGAAAACACATTTGTTCTGTTGCATCTAATTAGTGTTCCAAGGGTACTTTGAATCTGTTCTTAAGCATATTCAGTATATATATATAAAGAAAAGATACACCTGCCTTTATTCGCAGACTGTGTACGATAAAATAACACCAAAGGTGTCATTGGACTCGGAATATTGTCTTCTTTCAGAATATGAATGCAATTTTTGAAATTGGTTTCGTCTACAAATTGTCGTTCTAAAAATTTCTGCAACTTCGATTTTCTTTTTTAAATGGTAGCACCCACCTTTGATACTTTATTTGAGTTCCTTGGATCAAACCAACCAGGAAAAGTATATATATTAGGTCATCCGGAAAGTTCTGCGGTTTTCTGATACATTTTAAATCTACAAATGCCACATTCCCATCAGAATTTCGGAATAAAACTTTTATTTTATAATGTATACGGTGAATAAACTGTTTTTATTCATTTTGAAATAAATTTTTTTGTAAATTCTGGTGATAATTAATAATTTTAACATTATCTCGACAGAAGTATGCCACAGAACTTTTCGGATGACCCAATAGTTTATACATTTTTGTTAAATGTTCATGGAGTTAGAAGAGGTCAAAATTTAAAATCCCGTGAAAACCTTTAATTTATATCACCAAAAAATCATTCGATTTAAAAATTAACATTAAATGAGCCCAAATATATTCTAGGCGTTATTTTTACTCAAAAGCATAACTTTAATTATGAAAATTATTAATAAATTCATATTAAAGAAATTACGAATTACGACCTACGATTTTTACATAAAGAGAATGGTCATCGTCAAAAATATGGATGTGTAAGTTTACAGTTCCTTCCAATCATTATTTTCCGAGATATATCGCTTTGCGAAATTTTACTTATCGAAGGTCAAAGTGACGATATTCTGCTACCGTTCAGTCACATATGTGAGAATATCGAAACTGCAACCAGAAAATTTAAGTGAAAATTCTCTTACGTAAAATTTGAAGTAATGGGGATTTCACTTTGTTTATTTTATACATAGCTCTACGACTTTACTGGTATGATTCTGGAAGTTTATCCTTGTGCCTTAATTTATTTTATCTAATTTTGTATGTATACCCTTATTATATTTTTATTTATAACTCTATGAATATTTAATACAAATTATATATATAAAATCGGCAGTCGCTAGCTTTGATCGTGCCATAATGTGATGAAATAGCAAGCATTTTAGGATGTTAGTTTAGAGATTGATTTAAATCCTATTAACAAATGTGCACATATTGAGCATCTATAAAGCTATAAGAAACTTGAATTTATTCTTAAGATAATAATATGAAAAAAAATTTTTTTTTTGCTTTATTCGACATACTTTTCCATCTATGACCTTCGAAATTTAACATTGGAATTATCAAATACCTTGTATATCGGATATACAATACTTGGCACTATCGGCATCAGATAAATCGGGTGAATGGCGTAAAGCAGCAGCTGTATTATATCATTTTTGAAAGAAAAATTCAAAATACCAGAAGTAATAGATAATAATTAACTAATTTGTGATGTTTTCATTTTTTTCTTGCATCAAATTCAATTGACAAATTCCTGAATTATACCTATTCCTCTTCTATTCATTTTCCAATTCCATTCAGCCTTGAAAAGTTTGACAGAATTCAGAAATGCTTCTATTTAAAAAGAAAAAAAAAACATTTCATTCAAAATAATAAACCTATGATTTAGTTAAAATTTTCGCGATCTGCGTTTTACATAAACCCCTGACTTGTTCCGATGAATTTACCATTTCATAAATGACAAAATAAGTGCCAGCCTTGTACGTTTGAAAAACACGCTCTTTCTATTCATTTTATTGATCAATTTTCGCCTCTCAATTATCACCTTTGTGAGACTACTAGACAAAACTTAATACTCCCATATGCGTAGAAAGACAGTTTCTTTTCATTTATGGTTATTGCTAGAAACTTATTACAAGTCATAAACCTTGCTTACTGTGATTATGTTGAATAAATAACGATCTCACTTAACTCTCCTTGTGTTTATAATTGCGTAAACGAACAGAAAAGTTGAAAGATTAATTATGAATGGGTAAAAATTTCGCAGTCTTTCCCAAAAGCCACGAAATTTTTGGGAAAATTGAAATAATTACAAAAGATTCACAGAGATGAAAGGGATAACTATTGAAAGAGATATTGTAGAACATTTTTCTGTTTTTCATGCGCGAGTTTCAAAAGTTAGAAACAGAAATATTAAAGAGAGATTAACTACTGTATTCCTATTGAAAGAAAGTAACACTGCTTTTAGCTAGTGCCATTGTAAACGTGCTTGCAATATTCATGTGCGTTTCATTGTCAAAAATTATCCTTCAATTTATCTGAATGGAGATTAACGGAATATTGTAAAATATTCTAGCAATCAGCCGCACTTTTGTTTTTTGTTCGCTGGAGTCAAAATTAAATGCTAATTATTTTAGTTATTAAATAAACATGGCAAAATATTTTTCAACAATATTTTTATGCCACATTTTGTATTAACTTTTAAAGACAAGGGCGACGAACTGGGTGAGCCACTGTTTGAAGAAAACAGTTGTGAATTGTAAAATAATTACGTGATTAAAATTTGTTCTTCATTTATCCTCTTCTCAAAGTCCTTTTAATGTACAACCAAAGTTTAAAGTTGAAGTTCTGAATATTTTCTGTCCTATTTTATTATTATTTGTTTTTTGTTGTTAGTGACTACTGGTGTAACGTAATATGCCACCAGTATGTTTATATAATATATTCTATTTTATTTTTTAATTAAACTTATTTTATATATATATATATGATGTCTATTATTTTTATGCTATTACTATACATTAGACATTAGCTTCTTTATAATCAAAAGTTTATATTTAGGCTTTAAAAGGCTTTGGCGCATGGAAAACGCACCCGTGTCTTTATGTTACTACAAACAGTCCGTGCTATATTAATTCTTATTGAATCACTATTTTTAACAATTTTATGTTTATTACTTTTAAACTACTACTGGACATTTCATTAAACAAGGATATCCTTAAAAGATGTTATTCAGGCTTTAAAATCCGATAGCGTATAAAGTGTCTTTATGTTACTACAAACTGCCTGTGTCTTTAAAGGTGAATGCTTTTAGAAGATTTGAGCTATACAAGTGTTTTATGCTCAACTATTTTCCATAAGACTGTTTTGTAACTTAAATCAGATTTCTTGATAATGTAACAGAACATGAAATCATGACATGATTACTGCAAGTGCAAATGAGACAGTTGTCCTGGGCTCCCTTTTTCTAAAGGGGGCACCAAAGTGAAAAATCAAAAAATGTATCTAAAATTAATACAAATTGTGGCTATAAAGACACCACGGGCTCTCACATAGGTAATTCAATTAGGTACATTCACATAGGTAGGCAAAATAATTCATGTGCTTGAAAATAAATATAAATAAAGAAACTGTTCACTTCGATAAAAAGTGACACAAATGGAAAAGTTTTCGAAAATAACTTTTTTATTGCAAGAAAACCCAAAAGAGTATGTACTTTTTATAAATGCCACAACTATCGCTAACTTTGTAACGCTCTTCTTACAAAAAAAAAAAAAAAAAAAAAAAAAAAAAAAAAAAAAAAACATAACCTTTTGAGATGTTTGTATAATGAAAATTGACTTTCGAAAAAATTCGAGTTGCATCTCTTTACTTCGAAATGAGTGAAATATTTTATACGCGGAAGTGTAAATTAATAACTAATCGTACTTACTCATGTATAATGCGCACCCTGTTTTTGATAAAGAAAAAATAAAAAAAAAATTATATTCCGTATATAATGATATTTTAACGGTAGAAAAACGGAATCTCGGGGAAAACAATTCTATAAAAATTCTGATATACATAAAAAAAAAAAAACTAAATTACCATATTCATTCACGTATATATTATTCCCCTTATTGGGACGTGAAAAGTTCAAACTTGGGAAAGTTATAAAGCCTTTTTTCCCGCATATTTTCCGATTATTAGCCATTCACAAATATGTTAAGAAAAAATTTTAAGTTTCTTGAAAAAAAAAGTTTTCTTTTTGTATATCGTGTGAAATATCTCGTAACACTGAACTCAAAAATATATTTGTTTTAATTTTAGGTATTATATTTTCAGTGATATCGTCAAAAATAAACTGGAAAAATATGTCGCCCCTCTTATTTACGAATCTACTGAAACTAAAATTATAGAAAAATAAGGGTAGCAGATTATTAATTAATAAATAGTAATTAATAAATTCAATGTACGGAACCCTTTGAGCGCGAGTTATACTCGCACTTGACCGATTCATTCTTATTTCCAAATAAATTTGTTCGTAAATTCCGGCGCCAATAACTCATTTCAACATTTTAGTAGTGGAAGTGTTTTGCCCCTGAAAGGGTTAGAAAAAGCATCATGAGTGTAGAAGAAGAGTTTTTTCACCTTAGAACAACTCCGAACGTACAAGAGTTTTTTTCTCTCTTCTTTTTTTATATACAGAATGGAGAAAAAAATTCTCCTAAGAATAACCCTTAAGTCCAATCTCGGATCATCAAAACCAGTTTTTTTCCCCTTATCTTTGAATTTTAAGGCAACTTTTAAAGACCCCTTTCAATTTTGTAGGAGCCTCAAAGCAGGTGTCTGCTTTGCGTCACGCTAATACTGATAAACTGTTCCCTGAAGGAACAGTCGAAGATGTAGAAAGAAGCAGGTGATGAGGAGAAGCTGGAGGTGATGTCGAAATTTATACATTGTGTTGCAGGAATCTGTGGATGGCTTAAGTTTGAAAAACACCAAGTTTTCAATACCAGCTGCTGGATTACAAGTTCTTAAGGCCAATTCGAAGGCAAAAACGTGCAAAAATATAGATTTGGGATTTTTTTAATTTTTTTAATCTTCTGAAGTTTTTAAGGGCAGTTCGAAGGCAAAAACGCAAAAAATATAGATTTGAGGATTTTTTTTTAAATTTTCGAATCTTCTGTAGTTTTTAAGGGCAGTTAGTTCAAAGACGAAAAGTGAAAAATATAGGTTTTGGGATTATTTTTAATTTTTGAATCTTCCGAAGTTTTTAAGGACAGTTCGAAGTCAAAAACGTAAAAAATATAAATTTTGGGATTTTTGTAAATATTTTAATCTTCTGAAGCTTCTAAGGGCAGTTAGTTCGAAGGCAAAAACGTTAAAAATATAGATTTTGGGATTTTTTAAATTTTTGAGTCTTTTGAAGTTCTTAAGGGCAGTTCTAACACAAAAACGTAAAAAATATACATTTTGGGATTTTTAAAAATTTTTTAATCTTCTGGAGATTTTAAGGGCAGTTAGTTCGAAATTAAAAATGTGAAAAATATAGATTTTGGGATTTTTCTTTTATTTTGAATCTTCAATTTCTTCCTTTTTTAACGATATACACTGGCGCAGAGAATAGAAAATTTCAGGATTAAAATCCCTTCCAGAGCATTTCAAAAGTAACAAGATGAATACAAAACCCCTTGTGTTAAGATAAACAATGTGATGTGTTAAAACCAAGGTAAAAAAAAAAAAGCATAAAATATTTAGCATTCAACTGTTTGAAGGCTTCATAATAGAGGCTTCTATTTCAACACAAAATTAATGAAAGAAAAAGTTAGGAACAATAGTGGCGAAGTAGTACGTATATTACTGCTACTGCTCTTTCTCCTTCTCGTAGATTGAATCGTATTTTTTTTTCGTAGATTGCTAATTTTTAAGATAATTTAATCGTATATTGAAGTAAATGTTCTTTTATATGAAACCTTTAAACACTTAAATGCTAAATTTGTTATGTTGTTTGTGCTTTTCATTACGTCAATTTTTATGTGTCACATATTTACTAAACATTACCTTTGGACATGTAGCACAACGAAATTGTTCATTTAATAAGTAACAATGGTTCAAAACCTTTCCCAAATGAAGATCCTGGCTGCGCCACTGTATTAATTCTTTTTCTACAGGAACGAGAAGTTTTGAAAATTTTAAGCAATTCCATTAGTTTCCATCTGATCATACTCCTTGACATCTTTAAACTCAATTTTCTCAAAATGTTGTTTTATGAACTTCGTTGTAATTTTTTATAGAAAGTACTATACATTAGTGTTTGCACTTTTGACTAAACATTCTATAGATATATCTGTTTAATCTGAAGTAAAATGTTGTAATTAATATGCATATTTTTTCTTTTCATTTTGTCTGAAAAAATACATGTTTTTTGCTATATAATAATGGTTTGTATTTCAAATTTATTAAAATAATAGCTGAAAAATATTTGAGTACAAAGTTGACTTTATTTTATTAAGAATTATTTATTTTTTGCATACAAAAACTTTCTAGTGCGCATCTTTGGTAGTTTATGAGATATTTATAAACTTTTAAACCAAAAACAAAACTGACTTCAAAAACTACTACAAAGTAAAATTACTAAAAATTGTCTCTGTTGGTTTTTCCGAATAGGATCCAATTACATGGAGAGTTAGAAATTATTTATTACATTGCCAGTTTTGTCCACCACACTCATCGTATGCTAATTACTTGATTTTATATTAAATTCAAAAACTTCCAAGGACTTTTGGTCCACCCTGAATTAGCGTACACTGTAAAAACAATTTCCTGAAAAAACGTAAATTGTACTGGCAATCGGGACGCCAATACTATTTCCGTATTTTAACGGAAAAAATTCCGTAAATTCCAGGAAATTTTCCGTAAAATTTTCCGGAAAATATACGGATATTTTTTACAGTGTACAAATCCTTCCACCGTAAAAATACAGTTCTTCAAATGAAGCGAGTGTACCGCAGAAATCTTGGGTGAATTTAAATATTTTACTTTTTTTTTTTTTTTTTTTTTTTTACGTCATAAAAGTTTTTAACGATTAAAACATTGTTTTTTGGTTTTCCTTACAACAATCCTGGAAACAAAACCATAAAAAGGAGGAAGGAATATCGCTTGTTAGAGGCTCTCTCGCCAAACACATAGCGCTACGTTATACTTGAAGAAAATCGTTGAAAATAAAATATTTTAAAGATGTCTATTTATTTATTTTTGTTTTTTGTTGAATTTCTAAAAGGTACTGAACCAATTTTGATGAAATTTAAATGGGACCAATTCGAGAGTATCCTCTTTCAATTAAAAAAAATCACATGAATCGGTCGCGTAGTTTCGAAGTAATTGTTGAACATACACATAAAAAAAAATACATACGCGTCGAATTGAGGATCTCCTCCTTTTTTTGAAGTCGGTTAAAATGTACCAGAAAACAATTCCGTTGTAACAATGTTTTACGTCAAGTCTACGATGAGTTTACGTGTCCATTGCTTGACCCTCAGTTTTCGAGGCGCTCCTGCCAATCAGCTGTCAAGCCGCTATTTATTATATGAATTGAACAAAAATACGTTTTTCTACTTTAATAAACGCGTAATAAATTAGTGTAAATGGATTTTTATTAATCATTTCGGAGTTCTTTTTAAAAAGTCCCAGAAAAACCTTAAATTTCAGGTCGTCAAAGTGGTGTTACCCACTTAAGTCGTGACAACCAATTTTTAAGTTGTGTTATAAACAAAACGTTTTCAGACTAATAAATTTAAATACATTTTAAAGTTTTTTTTTTTTTTTTTTTTTTTTTTTTTTCACTGAAGGTGAAATTTAACATCATGTCATATTTAATTTTATTTCTGATTCCCTATAAAACAGAAATGGATAAAATTTTCACTACTGGGCAGCCTTTTTTTAGATTTGTCCTATACGTAGCATAATTATTTCAATATTCTATAACTGATATTTTACTCTTTTTAACACTTTCCAACGTAGTTGAAAAGTGTTTATGAATTCGGTTTGTCTGGCCGTTTGCCGTCTGGCCGTGCCCTAACTCCCGTAAATATACTCGGATTGCCCTGCAATTTTTATATGTTATTGTCATTATCTATAGCATGTTCCCTATTTCAACTGAAGTGTGTAGCACTTATAGTTTTTTTACAGGGACACTCAAAAGAATTCCGTTATATTACGGTCTATGGGGAAAAATCATTTGCGGTTTATTTTAATGATGTTACACAATTTCAAATACATTGTAATTGATATATATCACTAAGGTGCATTACAAGAAGCTTAATATGGAGTATGATGTACATAGCACTTATAGTTACTTTACAGGGACAGTCAAAAGAATTCCGTTACATTACGTCTATGGAGAAAAATCGTTTGCGGTTTAATTAAATAATGTTTCACTATTTCCAACGCATGGAAAATTATATATATCACTAAGGTGCATTACAAGAGGCTTACTACAGAATATTGTGTGTATAGCAGTCATCGTTCATTTACAGGGACACACAAAAGAATTCTCTACTGTCTGTTAACAATAATTCCTGGAAGTGCGTTTTAAGTTGCTAAATGCGATTTTAAATTTAACTCACTTTTTGTCTATTACTTGGTGTGTATAAATTCTGTATTTTATATACAGGGCAGCACAAAAGTTCGTGAACACATTTCCATTTATTGACAGAAACTCCAGAAGGAGAATTTTAAACTGTGCTACGCGTTTCCTAACTAAACTAAAATTTGGCATCCTATGTAGTATATATACAAATCTATAGATCGTATACAGGGCTGAATAAAAGTATTCGGAATTTTTTCCGAATATTGTATATGTTGGAAAATCCTGAAATTATGTTTTAAATATGTTATGCATTTTCCAAATTGTTTACTTAGATGTTATATTTCAGCTTATTAAACGGCAATGATTTGTAAAATTATTTTGGAAGCGTTGGAAAGTGTTACATAATCTATGCTTGACGCATGATTTTTCGTTCTTGTTTATTTTGATATTAAAAAAAAAAAAAAAAATTAAATTGTTTTTTGACTTTGTTCTAGAGTTTCAAATAATATTTATAATGATGTAAAACTAATGTATCTTGTACTTACACTTCATTTTTAAACAATTAAAAACTTATATTTGTTTAAATAACAATTTAAATCATAAAATTTTCTAAAAAAACTTTTTTTGTTGTTGTTGTTTAAAAAAATTCTAATTTCAAATAATTAGTGCAATCATAATACTAAATTTGAAGTGTACGTTCAAGGTACATTAGTTTTGCACTTTCAGTGAAAAAGTAAAACTCCCGAGACCACTTAACCATGTCTTTTTTTTTTTTTTTTTTTTTGTATTGTATTGTTGTATGTTCTCACATTTGAACTGTTCAAGCTATTAATGTATTTATTTATTTATTTATTTATTTTGAAAATTGCACTAGATTTATTTTAATTGGAGGACAAAACTTTAAAATATTAACATTTTTATACAGTTGCGAAAATGAAATGCGAGTGGCAAAAATTGACCCCAAACTTTAAACAGCCACCATTTTGTAAAATTTCCATTTATCTTATAATTTTTAGGTTCGTCCTCTAATTAATTTAAGTGAAATAACCTTCAAAATGTCTATTTTTTTGTTTTTCAGATTTAAAAATAAATTATGCAATTATAAATCAAACGAAACAAACTGCATGAAAATATTCCGCAATTAGAACCGTGTACACAGAAATCACAAATGATTTGTAAACTTTGATTTTTGCTTTTCTGAAAAATGTGTGTGTTTTTGTAACTTGTGCGAATTGTAAATAAAATTGTTTGTAGACAAACGTAGTATTTCTTTTGAAAAGTCAGAAAAGTTTTACGTTGTTGAGCAAGAAAAATGTTTTCTTTAGACTAGCCTTAAATGCCAATATAAAATGCAGTTTTACCTAATGATTTTTTTTTTTCCTTCTAGGATATGACGATACAGCTTGCGAATATGATGGAGAATTTTATGAAAATGGTGAGGAATGGAGTCCAGACGCTTGTACATCTTGTAAATGTGTGCTTGGAAACACCATATGTGACACTGAAGAATGCCCGAGTATTGAATGTAAAACACAAAAGTACATTCCTCTAGGAAAATGTTGCCCCATATGCGTTGGTGAGTTACATAAATTATAATATAGTTTAAATGTTTTTGTTGTTGTTGTTGCTGTTTAATTATAATCAGAGCTAAGCCACAATTGATTTATGATATTCAAGACTTTATAAAGCTACTTAATTATTTTAAAAATTTGCAGACAGTGGAGTTCTTCGATCAGTGGTGCCCTTTTTCAATGCGCATTAAATAGAAACGCATTTCAAATTAAAAATATGTGTGTGCCAATGTAACTGCCAACTAACTATATGCAAGGAATATTTTTAAAAAATCTTTAGTTATGCTAATTTCATTAAAATTTTTTTCTATTTTAAGATATTAAATTTCTTTAATAATACATTTGCGCGCGTTCTAGATATGTAATTCAAATCATTCAAATATTTTGCTAAATTATTTTTTTTTTAATTAAAAAAAAAAATCATCAGTACTTAAAACAATAAGAGCCATATAAAATGTTAATCTCTATAAAATCGGTAAATAAAAGGAATACAGTTTCTAAAGCACTTAATTAATGTCCCCTTTCATGAGATGTATTAGAACGTGAATACACCAGTTATTGCTCTAGAAGAAACTATAGTCGTGATTTTTGTTGATTGCATGGAGTTTCAAAAACTTTTCTTTGTTGTAACATTTTCCGCCGTCGGTTACTTACAAAATATCTAAGGTTGTTACAATTTATTTCACAAGAAAAAAGAATTAACATAATTAAATTCGCAAATTAATATAATAAAATATTAAACAAAATTGAGATTTTAAAATGTTTATTTTTCAGAATTCGTGCTGCAGTCTATTTTTAAATCCTTTTTAACGAAAATACAATAATTCGTTCTCTTCTGTATAATTTAATTAATTACAGATATACCGTGTGTGTCTAATATTTAATGTTAAAATGGAGTATTATTTAAATCACGATAAAATTGTTCTGAACTATTTGTTAGTTACAGGAAAAAATATTAAAAACTCTTAGAATTTGAAAATTTGAACTTTAAATAACGAATACGATAAATAATGAAATAAATTTGCTTTTTAAAGCAAATAATTAATTTTTTAATTATTTATATCTATCTCAAAATAATTAAATTGAATTAAACTAAATAATTAGTTAATTAAATTGGATTAAATTAAATAAAGAGATTTGTAATTTTATGAAAGCTGGATTAGAATTTAATACTACTTAAAATAACCATTATTCATGTTTAAATGTAAGATATGTTGGAGAGTAAAAATTTTATAATTAAATTTAATATATATTAGAATAGTAGGCATATTGATAACATGAAACAGCAACCAATTTTAAAGTAAATTAAAACTTGAGTATAAAACACATCCACTAACGAAAAACACATAAAAAATTAAAATAGTTGTTAAACACCTGAAAAAATGAAAAAAAACAGCAAAACAGAAATTAAATTATTAAGTTATTAAAAATTTAAATTATTAGCAATTATTAAATCATTTCAACAGAAAATATTGCCTCATCCTAATTTTCCATTTTCGTATTTGGTAAAACGATTAAATAAAATCTATCAAAAGGATAACATTCTTGATTACGATTGTTATCTGTGAAAAAAAAAAAAAAAAAAAAACTAATGAATGTATTCCAATGACAGGGAAAATTGCGAAATTCTGATTTCCCTGGTAGGTAAAGTTGCTGCAATGATTATGGCGCCCTCTAGTTGAGAAAGATGAAAATAATTGTTTTTAATCATTTTGGACAAATCAATTGCTGCAAAGGAAATTGGAGGACTCAATGAAATGAAGTAAACTTACTTGTTACAAACCTGTTGAAGATTTTTAAGAATGCGAAATGAATTCGTAGTTTTAACATTTTTTTTTTTTACAAATTAATGGCATATCAGTGATAATATTTACCGAAAATAAATAGAATGAAATTAATAACCAGACAACAATAATTCTTACTAGTTAATACTGAATATAATTATTAAATCTACTTTACGAAAAAGAGAAAATTAAAAGAATTAGTCTTTATTTTCAAGGCCATTATTTTTAACTTTTTCACTTTTAATACTGGAGGTATACACATGAGAATTGTTAAAAATAAACAAGTTAATACCTGATAGATAAATAACGAAATATCTCACAAAAATAATAAAGAGCACGTAAAAAAAAAATTCCTGTATTTTCTGGCAAATATAACTAGATAGAAGGGGAATAAACTTTATTTTCAAATCTATTGATTTTTTTTTTAAATTAATTTCGGGCCATGTGTATGATAATTCTGTGGAAAACAGGACATGAAAAACAGAATATTTTTCTTTTCGCTCTTTCAATATATAGTATATATATTTAAGATGATATAACCTAACAAAATATTTCTTTTTTATTTATGACATTTTGTATTTACTCATAAAATCGAACTCATTTACTCCTGTTTTGTTTCTTTCTGTCTTCATTTTAATGTGATATATTTTGTTGAGACATAGCCTAAAAAATATTGTTTTTTAACAAGAAATATCTTACAAAAAATACTATGTCTTTTATTTATGGCAATTTGTATTAAATCACTTAATCAAACTCATTTACTGTTTCTTTATTTCTCCATTTTAATAAGATATTTTTTATCAAGTAATATCCTAAAAAAATTATTTTTTAACAAGAAATATCTTACAAAAATATTATGTTTATTATTTATGACACTTCAGAAAATAAATCTCATTTAGTTCTGTTCCTTTTTTTTCCTTCATATTAATGTGATATTTTTTATCAAGAAATATCCTTAAAAATATTATTTTTTAACAAGAAATATATTACAATAAATATTATAACTATTATTTGTGACAATTTGTATTAAATCACAAAATCAAACTCATTTACTTCTGTTTCTTTCTTTTATAATATTAATGTGATATTTTTTTATCAAGAAATATCCTACAAAATATTATTTTTTAACAAGAAATATCTTACAAAAATATTATAACTATTATTTATGACAATTTATATTAAATCACAAAATCAAGCTCATTTACTTCTGTTTCTTTCTTTCTTCATATTATTGTGATATTTTTTAACAAGAAATAGCCTAAAAAATATTATTTTTTAACAAGAAATATCCTAAAAAATATTATTTTTTAACAAGAAATAACCGAAAAAATATTTTTTTAAACAAGAAATATCTTACAAAAAATATTACGTCTATTATTTATGACAGTTTGTATTAAATCACAAAATCAAATTCATCCATTCCTGTTTCTTTTCTTTTCTTTTTTTTTTCAACGTGACATAAAGTTTCCTATTTAAAATGAAAAAAAAAAAAAAAAATCAATATATTTCTAAGCATTAGCAAACAAGAAAGAAAATAGAAAAATGTGATTTTTTTAAAAAGTAAGTAAACATTTCTTAAAATACACTTCACACTGAATATAGTTTGATGGGTGTATTTGTTCAAAGTAAGTAATATTTCTATATGTAATACATGGTTCACTTGTACAACGATGAATCGCCATACTAAAAGAGTAAGTAATAAAAATACTCATGTACAATTGTGTGTTTTTAATCAGTATCCGCCTGATAAAAAATAGTAAATGGTAAAATTGGTCAAATGTTTTTTATTCAGTGAATAGGCATGTATACAAGTCCTTCCGGCTCAGTCGGAAGAATAGGGTTTTTTTTTTTATTATTTCTTTTGTATTTAATTGTTTGTTTGTTTTTATTAACGAACTCATCCAAGATATTAGAAAGTTCAATCCACGGTCCAAATTAGATTCTAATTGGTGCATTATTGTGTGCGTTACCTTGAAGATACAAGGCTCATTTACTTCTGTTTCTTTCTTTCTTCATATTAATGTGCTATTTTTTATCACATTAATAAGATCAAAATTAATAAATCAAAACGATCTCATTATGGCTTTTTTATATTTTACTATATATAATTAAATATTAAAGGGTGATATTATATTATATTTTAATATTTAAGCAATGAAAGCTATTCTTTATAGCAGTCATAAAGACATTTCTTTCAGACATATATATATCGTTAAAATAAAATCACATGTGTGAAAATCAAAGGAAGAGATAGTATAAAAATCAAAAGAAAAGGTACTACAGAAAAAAATTAAACACAATAAAATAAAAATGCAAATATGAAAAACTATGAATATCTTATGGATTCGTCAGAGGAGGTTCATAAGAATAATTCGCAGTAAAGATATGTTATTTCGTCAAATATTGTCAGCATTAAGCCTAAAAATGACAATATTAAGCTCCTTATAACATATCGAAAAAAAAATGTGAAAAAAATAAGAGATCCAGAAAATAAATTATGACCCAGCTGAAAAAGATTTTAAAAAAAAAAAAACTAAATAATAATAGACAACTCACTGGTAAAATAAAGAGAGGAAATGTTTAATTCAGATTTAAAAATATTATTCATGTGCAAGTCCAAAGTTCATGACTAGGAAATGGTGTGTCATTGGCGAAACAGAGTCTATTACTAGAAAACAACTCTATTTATATATTTAACTGTATTAAATTGCTAAGGCAGTAAACCTAAGTAAGTTTTAAAAAATATAAATTTAAATTTTATCTTGGAAGAATTTTTTTTTTAGGAAGATACTTTTACTTTCGAAACCGGTTCTTAAAATGAAAGTATCTTCGTAAAAAAAAAAAAAAAAAAAAATCCGCAAAGAAAATCGAAAACGTAATCAACGGCGGAAATAGAGATTGATCTCTGCTATCGAATGCAAAAAAATTATTTAAAAATATTGAAATGCAAACGAGATATTAGAAAAATAATGCCCCATGGGATTAACATTAGCGAGCGGGCGTTTTCAAGTGCGTGAAGAGGACCCTTAAGTGATTACGGATAAAATAATAACAAAAAGAGGGATTCGTTAAAAACTAATAACTCTTGTTATGCCCTGGTAGCTGTCCTGTTCCTGTGACACAAGTAACTTGCTGCTAACGACATGTGAGATAAGTGATGAAGCAATTAGCTAATTTTATACTGATGTCAGCCTTCAAGATGCTGACAATTCTGAATAGTTTCAGAGAAGAGACTTAGTGCATAAAGTTGATCGATGTTGATTTGATGAGTTGCACAGAATTTTGTAAGTCTTATTAATTGACCGTAAAGCATGTGTGTTTAAAAATATTTAAAGAAAAGGAAATATTCAAAAAATTGTATTCATAACTTTTTAAACTGCATAAATACATTGAAAAAAGAACTACGCCGTAAAAAATAGTAGAAATATTTTTAAAAATTCAGTGTAACCTAATACGTACCAACAATTGAGGAATTTTTTTCCTTATCATCAAAACCGCTTTAAAAGAATCAGTCATAAAAACCTCCGAAAAGAACTTCCGAAACTAGTAGGTTTCCGAAATTAACAGAAAAGACTTTTTCCGAAATTACCGGTACACTGCAAATTCCCAGCACACATTGGGAACACATTTGGAACACTTTGATTCAAAAAATGTGTTCCAGTTACCTCAATGTGTACTGAAATGTGTTCCGAATGTGTTCCGCTAAAAAGAAAGTGTTCCGAAAAGTGTACCGAAAGTGTTCTGCTCAGGATATTTGTTAAATCTAAACTCGGAACACATTTGAGAACAGATTGGGAACACATTTGAGAACAGATTGGGAACACATTTGAGAACACATTTGGAACACATTTGGGAACGCATTTGAGAACAGATTTGAGAACAGATTTGGAACACATTTGGGAACACATTTGGGAACACATTTGGGAACACATTTGAGAACAGATTTGGAACACATTTGGACGCACTTGTTAAATCATCTCTTTCTTTGTTACAACGACGCTTTGTTACAACCTACTTTGTTACTAAGAAGCCTTGATCGCAATCAATGCGGATTTCAAGATCATTATTTTTATTACTTGGGTAAGTTAAACTTGAAAATTTATTTTACTGCGCACATGAGCTCGTTATATTAAGGGTCCTATTATAGTGGCTCCACCAGTGGCTGAGAAGTTCTGCTTTCAAAGCTGGTAGACGGGAGGTGCTGGGTTCAAACCACTGTCGCGCCCGTCGACCTAACCGTTCGGAGTTTTCCGTGGTTTTCTTCGAACCTTGCGTAAATACGGGTTAGGATCCCTTAGAAAGGTCCGTCATGGAAGGCACCCTCCCCCCTCCCACCGTTCTATATCCCTGGCGCAGATAATTTGCCGTAACAAATAACCAACCAACCAGTTGAACCATTATAGTGATTGTCGTTTGAACGATATACTCTAAAAAAATCCGTGAAAATACAAGAGATTTTCCGTAAAATTTTACGTAGAAGTTTCATTTTTCCAAAATTTCAGTACAATTTCCGTAAATGATATTAGTTCCGTTAAAGAGACTTCACATCCGTAAATATGCAGAAAGTTTTCCGTAATTTTAATGGCTTTTTTCCGTATTTCTTTCAAAACAGTACAATTTCCGTAAATGACGTTTAAAGGTTGAGTACAGAAATCGCTTTTTTTGAAATGCGAATTAAGATTGTTATATTTATTAGAGTTCTTCTAGGATACAGGCCTGGCCCGGCTCGACCAGCTGGCTAATTCTAATCGAGGCCATGTCAATTTATTGTGAAAATAATAGTAATATTTATATTTTTTAATGAAATATTTAGAAATTTATTTTATTTTTATAAATTACAAAAAAAAAAAAAAAAAAAAAAAAAAAAAAAAAAATCTAATCTACTTATTTTTTAAATTTACTTATTTTTTTTTTTATAGTACTTCAAATTTATGATTTTGTTTCACTATTTTTTTTTAATTTATCTTTTTTAATTAATGTGAGGCAATATTGTGTTATTTAAAGGTTTCATAACATAATATCTCTGCAAATTATAGCTATGCAAATTGGTATTAAACTAAACTGTTTTGGCTTACAAATTTATGAATTACGCTAAAATTTATTATTTTATAATTTATAATTTTACAAAGTTTACAATTTTTTCCTTAAATTTATAAAATTAGTCGATGTTTTTTCTTTACTTTTATAAAAATCAAGTTTCTAATTTTATAACGTTTTTAATTTATTTCGTTAGTTCATATTTTTATAAATTAAACTAATTTAATTAAAAATAAATCAGTTAGTCCATATTTAAACTTACCTATCCCAAAGTCATTAATTATTATTATTATTATTATTATTATTATTATTTTTAATGTAATGTTAAAAATATAATGTTTAACAGAACCGTACGCAAAAGCTCTCAGCATAGCTGAAATATAATAATTTAATTTATTATAAAATCGTTTATTTGCGTAAGTTTTTTTAAATAAGAGATAAAAAAAAATATTTCAATAGCATGTAATAAATAAGTCTGATTAAGATAATTGATGTTTTTATTGGAATTGATAAATAGATAATCAGGCAAATAATTAAAAAAAAGTATACGTTCGAAAAAAGAAAATGTTGGTACCGCTGTTGAATTCTGGGGGTGGCCCAGAGGGGACATTATCCCCAGGAAAATTAAAATATCCTCCCCCCGGAAGATTTGAGATTTTATACTTTTAATTATCAAAAAGTGCAATACCCCCCCCCCCCACACACACACACACAGCAGAAATCCCTCCCGGAGAAAAAGTCTGAATTCAACACTAGTTAGTTCTGTTGCAAAAAGAAGCAATTATTACTCTTAATACAATTTTTTTATGAATACATAATAAATTAAAATTTATCTGTTATAAGGCACATCAAAAATTACAGTAAATTATTGAAAATTATGAAAAGAAAATATTAAAAACATTGGAAAAATCCATCTACAGATGAAATCTCAAGTCATCTTTGCATCATAAAAAGCGATTCAAATAAGTTACAGCATTTGAGCGAAAACCGCGACGGGTCATCATAGCGTCGGGGTCTAGGTCATCGGGTTAGTACACCGGACGTTATGCGTTCGATTCCGATCTTCGGTAGGGTTGGGCAAATTCTATAAACTCACTGAGGAATGAAAAAAAAGATGCCGAAATGTATCTGTCCCTTATAAGGTTGTCCTCGCGAAGTACCTTTTTTTTTTTTTTTTTTGGTCCTATAAATTTTATTTCAACGACATAAAAATTTCTATAAAATACGGAAGATGTGTTCCGAAAAGTGTTCTCAAATGTGTTCCCAAAAGTGTTCTCAAATGTGTGCTGAACAAATTAAGTGTTCTCAAAGGTGTTCTGAAAAGTGTTCCAAAAAGTGCGCTACAAAGTGTGCTGAAAAAGGGGACAAAATGTGTTCCGAAAAGTGTTCTCAAATGTGTTCCCAAAAGTGTTCAAAATGTGTGCTGAACAAATTAAGTGTTCTCAAAAGTGTTCTGAAAAGTGTTCCAAAAAGTGCGCTACAAAGTGTGCTGAAAAAGGGGACAAAAATGTGTTCTCAAACGTGTTCCCAAAAGTGTTCAAAAAGTGTGCTAGAAAGTCTCAGAAGTGTTCTAAAACTGTTCCAAAAAGTGTGCTAAACAAGGGGACAAAATAAGTGTTCTAAAAAGTGTTCTGAAAAGTGTATAAATATTTGCAGTGTAGTAATGTCCCCATTCTGTTTCTGAAACATTTACAAGTTCGGAAGCCCATTTTTTCTGAGATTTCTGATTGGTCCTTCTCCAATCTAAGATTACTTTAATATTTTTAATCATCGTTGAAGTAGTATATCCGAGGCATTTAAAATACCGAAAGCAAATAAAAAGCTCGTTTATTAAACTGTGTTCACAAATATTTCTCCAAGATCATACATTCCCATATACTTTTTCATTACTTTCATACTGACTACTGATATCTGACTGGCTCCTGTCTCGAAAATCGGAATAATCCATTAATCTTGTTATCGGAGATTACTTTTATATTTTCATCATTCTTCTCGAAATGATCGCCGAAGTAGTATATCAAAGGTATTTAAAAAAAAACGAAAGCAAATAAAAAATATAATTATTAAACTGTATTTACCAAAATTTCCCTGGTGTTTGACCGTCTCATACATTTTTTTAACTCAGTCCATACAACGACTTAGTTCATACAATTTGTAGTCTTGAAATCGGAAATTACTTTTATATTTTCATCATTCTCCTCGAAATCATCGCTGAAGTAGTATATCCGAGACCTATGAAACACCGAAAGTAAATAAAAATTTCATTATAAAGCTGTATTCCCAAATATTTTTCTAGTATCTGACCGTTTCATATATTTTTTAAACACTGTGCTGACTGGCTCTCATTTCGAAAATCGAATTATTCTTATTTCTTATCATTTAAGACTTGGTCCACACAATTTACAGTCTTGAAATCGGAGATTACTTTTATATTTTCATCATTCTCCTCGAAATCATCGCTGAAGTAGTATATCCGAGACATTTAAAACACTGAAATTAAATAAAAATTCGATTATAAAACTGTATTCACAAATATTTCTCTAGTATCTGATCATTTCATATATTTTTTTTAAACAGTATTCTGACTGACTCTCATTTCTTAAATCGAACTCTTCTTATTTCTTATCATTTAAGACTTGGTCCACACAATTTACAGTCTTGAAATCGGAGATTACTTTTATATTTTCATCATTCACCTTAAAATCATCGCTGAAGTAGTATATCCGAAGCATTTAAAATGCCGAAAGTAAATAAAAATTTGATTATCAAACTGTATTCACAAATATTTCTCCACTAATATAAATTCAGAATTAAATTCCTTGCATGAAACCTTATCTTTAGTCTTCCGTTGTATATTTAATGAATTACCAGGGAGGAGGAAAGTTATCGAAGCTTGGAATTAGAATATACGGTTCAATCTAAAAGCAATGTAAGGAACTGGCATGGAAGACTTACAAATAACATGGCCACTCTTAGAAAATGTTCAAGATATTTGTTTGAAAGGAGTATTTTACTGAAACAAGAATCATAATGTAAAATTAAACAAGGGTAGAGGAAATACGAGCGAAGCAACTTGATTTCGAAGATGAAATTTAATTTAACGCAATTGAATGAACTCGTAAACATAGTTATTGAATTTCCAACTTTAATTTATTCTTTCCCTTTGCAGAGGACGATGAAGCGCTTCAACCAGAACTGACTGTTCTTCCTAGGGTGAGTACAAATTTTTGTTCTTCAACTTTTTAATCTAGTACGGTAAGTGGGGAGACTTGGGTGTTAGGGATAATTGGGTGCTAGTGGTGTTTTTTTTTTTTTTTTTTTTTTTTTTTTTTTTTTTTTTTTTGTCGTGAGAGGGGGGCGGAACTTTTTACTTCCCGAATAAAAAACTGAAGAAAATATGGAACGATAGATAGATAATGGATATGTAGCTACTCCTGCATGTGTTTGTATTTGTCTTAAAACCAAAGAAATATATATATATATATATATATATATATAACCATAAATGAAACATTACCATAACACCAACTTAAACTATGAAATAATGATTAAGTATGTAATAATTAGTTGTCAATGAAAGTATTCCCCAACACACTGAATATGGATACCAGAAACTTATTTAAAAGAATAAGAAATTAAATTAAAAATTGAATAAATGAAATTGAATGAATGAAATGAAATTTGGGGAATTTAGACAGAATTTTCAAGTTCCAAATGCCTAAATACCACAAATAAAATGAGTGGTTTCATCATCATATTAGCCATAACATTGCTAAAGAATATGATTTTGGGACTACCTACTCATAAACAATGAATCAAATTATTTTTTCCGGCGATCTACACGCTTCGCCACTGACGGTATTTATTCCTAAATTTATATCCTGCTAAATATCTTATATAAGAGAAATTTATTTTCGAGTACGGGAGAATTTCCCTTCCGTCCCAGGCGAAGCTTGATTCTGGGACCTTGTGGTTACGAGCTCAGAGCTTAACCGACTGCGCTATCAACACTTGTGAGTGAGTGCTTTTAAATGGAACTAATGTCTGAAATAAGTCGGCTGCGTGTTGATATTTTTTCTCCTATATAAAACTAAAATTAATTAATTAAATTTAATTAACGAATATTTGAAAAAACTGTATTAACATCAAGTGTCATCCACTACAAGTTTAAAAAAATGTATTTGAACCTGAGTGGATGAATAAAAAGTAAGTGTTCCATGGTTAAAAAAATTGAATTACCTTACTTTCTAATTCTAAATTCTTAAAATATTCCTTTGAACTTTTAAAAAGTAAACTAACGTTGCTGAAATACACTCACGGCAAGAAAAATAAAAAGTAACTTGTGTAAAATAGTAGAATTTCGTGATCATATTTCATTTTAAGGAGCAATTTTGTAAAATAATGCTCAATATTGATTAACGATTGAAAATTTGAACAAGATATATATATATATATATATATATATCTTGGCCAGCGTGGAGGAATTTGGCCACCTCCCCCCTTATTTTACCATGAATTCACAAAACAAATCACGGCCCTCAATTCCCGGCAGTCTGCATGTTCCTGATTACGGCAGCGATCAGAAAGACATGAAGACAGAGGGTGCTAAGAATCACCGGGCTCGGTTTGGCTGCCATAAGCTGATGACCTTGGCTACGTATAATGGACGATCCTTATCTTCTGAAAGTCGTTTACAGGAACTTGAAGAAGAATTAGAAAGAATCAACTGGGACATCCTAGGATTATGCGAAATAAGAAGAAAAGGTGAAGAGAAGATTGATCTTGCCAGTGGACATGTATTGTACTACAGAGGTACAGAAGATGGAAAAACAAGTGGTGTAGGATTTCTGATTCATAAAAGGTGGAAGAATCACATCGTAGAATATGATAGTGCATCAGATAGAGTTGCAAGGTTAGTTATACAAGTGTCAAAAAGATACAAACTGCAAATTACCCAAGTTTATGCACCAACAATTAGCTATACTGATGAAGAAATTGAGGATTTCTATGAAGAAGTAGCTTCAATGCATCAAAAAGGAAAATGCTACATAAAATTAATAATGGGAGACTGGAATGCTAGAATTGGGGAAAAAAAGAAAGGTGAGTTCTCAGTAGGAATTCATGGATATGGGGTGCGTAATGAAAGAGGAAACAGATTGATTGAATTTGCAGAATGTGAACAGATGTATATCATGAATTCATTTTTCAAGAAAAAGCCACAAAGAAAATGGACATGGCGTAGTGCAAATGGCTCAACAAGTGAAATCGACTACATCTTGACAAACAAAAAGCATCTTATTCAGGATTGCAGCGTTCTCAATAACTTCAATACAGGAAGCGATCACAGGTTAGTTAGATGCAAACTGCTTTTAAATACTAAAGTGGAAAGAATGAAGCTTTTGCAATGCTCAAAGAAATCAGTCGATATTATAAATCTCCAGACACATAAAGAAGAATTTAATTTAGAACTTAAAAATCGTTTTCAAGTACTTCAATCAATCTTAGAAGAAGAACAAGATGTTACAGTAGTGAACAAGAAAATAACAAATACTCTACAAGAAATTGCAAGGACGATAGCTGGTGAAGCACAAGTAAAGCAAACAAAGAAAATAACAGAAGAAACAAGAAGACTGATGAAGAAACGCAGAGAATTTAAAATGAAGAAAAACTATCCTAAATCAAGAGTTGAATATGCAGAATTATGTAAAACGGTAAGAAAATGTGTTACAGAAGATATCAGAAAATTTAACTGTGATCTTGTCAAAAAAGTTCTAGAAGATAACAAAAGTTTAAAATCAGCTAAGCGCAAACTGTGTGTTGGAAGAAAAGGTATTTTTGCACTGAAGACAGCAGATGGAACAATCACCAAAATCAATAATGAAATAGTACACATTGTCGAAAAATTCTATAACGATCTATATAAATGTGAAGATCAAAGGGAAATCAACCTACGTGATCCACTAGTAAACATAACAGAAACTGAAGAGATAATCCCAGTGATGACAGATGAAGTTGTACAAGCCATTAGAGGCATGAAAAAAGGTAAATGCCCTGGCGAAGATGGAATTACAATTGATCTTATCAAAGAAGCAGGAGAAGAATTTGCAAAAATGCTAGCCTTGCTGTTTTCCAAATGTCTCGAGAAATCAGATGTTCCAGAAGATTGGAATAATGCTGTGATGGTGTTACTTTATAAGAAAGGAGAAAAGGAAAACATTAAAAACTACCGTCCAATCAGCTTACTGTCAGTGATTTATAAAATTTTCACCAAAGTTTTAACGACAAGACTTGAATCAGCTCTGGACTCAGCTCAACCTAGAGAACAAGCAGGATTTCGAAGTGGATTTAGCCCAATGGATCATATTCAAACAGTAAGGGAAGTTATAGGAAAACATAAAGAATATAATTTACCTCTCTGTCTTGCCTTTATTGATTATGAAAAAGCATTTGATTCGGTCTACACATCTGCAGTAATTACTTCTCTGGAGAACATTGGTATAGACAAACCTTATATCAATATCATAAAGAAGATCTACAAGAAAGCAACAGCCACCATCCGTTTGGACAAAGGAAAAGCGAAGATCAAGCTTGAAAGAGGAGTAAGACAAGGAGACACCATTTCGCCTAAGCTTTTTACTGCTGTCTTAGAGAGTATTTTCAAGAAGCTGGATTGGGAAAACAAAGGGATTAGAATAAATGGGGAATATTTAAGCCATCTCCGGTTTGCTGATGACATTTTAATTTTCAGTAATAGCCCTGAAGAATTGCAAAATATGCTAAAAGATTTGGCAGAAGCTAGCATTAATGTGGGATTAAAAATAAATTTGGAAAAGACTAAGGTGATGTTCAATTCATTTGCATCAAAAAAGAAAATCGTCTACAACAACACTGAGATTAAAGATGTTGAAAGTTATGTGTACCTTGGACAAGAAATATCTTCAGACAACAGTATCATGAATGAAATCAATAGAAGAATAAGAAATGGATGGAGTGCTTTTGGGAAGAACAATATTATTCTGAAAAGTAACATGCCTCTTTGTTTGAAAAGAAAGGTGTTTAACCAATGTGTTTTGCCTGCACTAACTTATGGAGCAGAAACTTGGACACTAACAAAACGGATGGTACAAAGATTACAAACAACACAGCGAAGTATGGAAAGATGTATGCTAGGCATAACCAGAAGAGACCGAAAGAGAATAACGTGGATAAGAAGTCAGACGAAAGTTTTTGACATTATCGAGAGAATTAAATGGCTAAAATGGAAATGGGCTGGGCACATTGCAAGAAGACAAGACAATAGATGGAGCACAAACACCCTACAGTGGTATCCCAGAGATGTAAAACGACCAAGAAGACGACCTCAAGTAAGATGGAGTGACGAAATCAGAAAAGTGGCCGGTGTTAATTGGATGACTAAAGCACTAGACAGGCAACAATGGAAAAATCTGGGGGAGACCTACATCCAGCAGTGGTTTGAAAACGGTTGATGATGATGATGATGATGATGATATATATATATATATATATATATATATATAGGGAGAGTGTGAACTAATAGTAGGAATTGAAATATATATATATATATATTAAACTAGCACTCAAATAGCCCAGCACACAAGTCCCCCCGCTTACATTTAGTTTGTTTTATTTTTCAATGAATAGTACATTAAAGAAGATATTTGATATTTGCCCATTTGTTCCGAGAATTTGAAGAATTTTTTGAGAATCTTTGCATTTTAAACATACAACGATCACTTTTTTCATCTATTATTATTGCCTGGGGGGATATATTTGGCATTTATTGATGAATTATTTGCTATTGTTTTGCATTTAGTTAAAGTAGCGAAATGAATTGCTATATGTATCTGACATAAATTAAAAAAAACAGAATCGCATTGTTTTAACTTTTGAATACTACCATTTTAAGATGGCAATCTCCTGTTTATTTAACTGCAAATTTCTGTCATTAAGTAAGATAAATATTAATTTTCAAAAGTAGTGGTACGAATCTTGATAATGTTGGTTAGCGAGAAATCCTGCTAAGCAGTACAAATGGGTTAATATTCATTATATACAAAGATGAAATAATTATACATTTTGCAATACAAAGTTCTTTTTTCTGAACCTTACCCGAAATTAATTTGACTCTATTTGATATTAGACTAAAAAATTGCAGAAACATTCATTTTATAGAAGAGACGTCTACACAAATTCATTGTAAAGTTCGTGGATTCCTAATTATAAACACATTTACCTTATCTTCAGAAAACTTTAGGCGATGAACCAATGAAAAATCTAACAAAGCAGGAGATTTCCAAAATTAAAAGATAATTTTTTTCGAAATTTACTGGAGCTAATGTCTTTTTATTTCTAAAGTATTTCAGTAAACCTCTGAAATCTTTTGTTTTCTGGGAATTCTGATTGGCCGTTTTTCAAGTAATTTCTAGAGGTTTAAAAAAAAATAGGTAACAGGATGTTACATTGGATATTTGTAAACGTTTCTGCTATATCAAGAGAATTTTCTGAAATTATTTACAGTGTATAAAGCCCTTACCTTCGTGCACCACACCCAAGAAGGTTAAAAATTGACACAAATGCATACTTTTTTTTAACTTTTTGGTTGTTTCTAAGGTTTTTCGACACGCTGAGTTAAAAAATATCGAGTATTTCCCTTTATCACGTAAGGCTTTTCCACAATCTAAGAAAATATATAGACTATCTAGCAGAGTCAGATAAAATTATTGAAAAATCCCTTACAAATAAGCTAGATCTTAAACTTTATTAATTTGTTTCGTTTGCCATAGCTGCTACAAAGGAAAAAAAAAATCTTTATAATGCTTTTTCTTCACCTCGAAGAAAGATGCATCCTGGCTTTTTAAAGGTTTTTATCTTGTGCACTTGCTTGCGACAAGCTTCTTATGTAGCAACCAGCATCAGTCTGCTATGAGGTTTATTGGTATCTAGCGTCTTTTTTAATTCAATTTATAATTGACCTATTAGAAATTCTAATATACTAAATTTGTAATTTAACAAATAGTTAGAAATTCTAAATTTGTGTCGAAACTGTGCATGAATAAAAGTTTTGAGTATTTTTCCCAAAATCAGAGTCAAAATAGACATGAGAAAAATCTTTCAATTTAATGAAATAAATTCGTCGTTGAGCATGAATTATTTTTATGTTCAAGGATGTATATCATATTTTGGTTATATTTGTTCATTCCCACTATACCATAACATGATTTATATGATAAAAAATATATACATAATATCGGAGTAAATGCTGCATTACATACAAATGCTGGATAATTTTTAAATGCATATATAAATATCATAGCTGCCAACTTTTACGCTTTTTCCCTACCACTAAAATTTTATAATAAATTTTATCTTATTAAATCGACAAAATCGGGTGATTACATAAGGAAAAAATTTCTATTTAATTTTAGTGGTAACAAAAAAGCGTAAAAGTTAGCAGCTAATGTAAATATAAGTGTTCCATGGTTAAAAAAATTGAATTACCTTACTTTCTAATTCTAAATTCTTAAAATATTCCTTTGAACTTTTAAAAAGTAAACTAACGTTGCTGAAATACACTCACGGCAAGAAAAATAAAAAGTAACTTGTGTAAAATAGTAGAATTTCATGATCATATTTCATTTTAAGGAGCAATTTTGTAAAATAATGCTCAATATTGAATAATTCTTTGCTAATATGTAGGTATTTATATTTTGGAAATATATAGTCAATATTCCCTTATAACGTTTAACAACTGTTTCTGAAATGATGGTATATTGAGAGAAATATTTCCTGTGAAACGCCAATAATGAAAAATTATTTTGATTACATTGGAATTTATCGATAAAATCTTGATATCTGAATAATAATGATATTATATTGCAAATATTTCTGGGGAAAGACCGATGTATCCACAGTTTATTTTTACAATTTTCTAATTTAATGTAAAATTAACAAACTATCGCACGGTTAGACCAATTGGTTCACTACTAGAGGGCAATAACGCCCATGAACGTATAGAGTCCTGTGCGGGTATATCGAGTCCTGTAGTAGTCCATAGTAACCCATATAGAGTCCTGTGCGGGTCGGATGTAATCCGACCTGAACTTGATAAAAACAATTGCGTTATCCCGAAACCGGCACAGATCAATCCGAACCTGAAATGGAACAGAATTAATCCATATAATAATACAATTATGAAAAAATGGTCTATAATTATATCTCTGATATATATATATTTTTCTTTTATGTTTAAAATTTAACATATGTGTACTCATCAAATGTTCAAATATATAGTTTTTCATCTGAAAAGACTTTTTAGAAAAATCGGGTCAGCCCGAAACCAACCCGTAAAAAAAAAAAAAAAAAAAATACCATCAACACGATCTGAACAGCGGGTTGGTTCGGGTTCGGGTTAAATCGGATTACCCGATATGATGCAGGACTAGACCAGGGGATATAATACTACGTGCACAAAAAACATCGTCACAGTATGTTAGTATTATATAAATTTTACACTGGTAAGCGACCTTTTCACTGTGATAACATTCAATTTATTCACATTTGTGCGCATGAATGTAGAGATATCCGAGATGTAAATCTGTGATATTGCACCTGATTGTTTAAAATTATGAAATTTTAGTTTATGACATTTAATTTCTACACGTGCTTGGTTCTGCTGTCAAAGCTGATAGACGGGAGGTGCTGGGTTCAAATCCTTGTCGCGCTCGTCGACCTAACCGTTCGGAGTTTTCCGTGGTTTTCTTCTAACCTTGCCGTAAATACGGGTTAGAATCCCTTAGAAACACCCCCCCCCCCACGGAGAGCACCCCCCTAGGGCCTATATCCCTCGAGTAGATAATCGGCCGTCATAAAATCAACCAACCAACCAATCTACACATGCTTGGCACCAAGCCTATACAATATTTTGACGTCTATCCATTCTAAAACGACATCATAATGGAACTATGATTTATAATAACGTAGCATGGCATGGCTGCGGCATTATTATGCCCCTTTTTTATTTGATTTGTGACATCAGTCTCATACGGCTTGCTAAGCTGACACCCCATTCTCTTTGAATGAAGAATTTTTAGTAAAAGTAATTTCAATGAACTAATTACTTCCCTCTATTAATAATTAAATAAAAATTACTTTGATACGAGTAAAAAATTCTGCCAAGATTAAAGCAGAAATATAAATGGTTTAAAATAATAAAATATTTTCATGCAAATATTTTTCAAAAATATTTCTTTTCAAATGAATAAGGTTTATATTAATGCAATTTGATCAAATTAAATAAATTTATAGCGTTCACATTTTGGTCCCAAATATTACGTCACAGCATATTGACATTATTTGTCCCAGTCACATTCGTGAAGTTCCGTTACATCCCTGCAACGTCCCAATAGTCTGTATTGCATTTGAGACTTGCAGTAAAGTGACAGTTTTAAAGGAAGTGATCCATCTATTAAAACATTAGTGAATACAACGAAAGGTTTTATTTTACCAGTATAAACCATCTGAAATACATAATGAGACTCATTTATCACTTTTTTACAGTACACAATCAGATTATTATTGATACAGCTGCAAATATTACCGTAGTTTTTTACAATTCACACTCATTTGTGGCAACAAGATATTCTTATAAAAAACTGCATAAACTAAAATTGAATCAGTTATGTTTAATTAAAAATGGATCATTTTGAATAAATATCATTTATCAAATTAGAAATGTAAGTCTGTGGGATAGTCCAAGAAAAAAGAAAAATGGACGATGATAAATATGCAGTTGACCTTAAACAAAAAAATTAATCCATGCTTGCAATAATATTAGTGGGGAAGAACTCCAAAATACTTGTATTTACAGAAACATTATTAGAAGAGCTCAATAATCTATTAGAGATAAGATCAAACACTCGGAAGATGCTTTGTGAATTGTTTTATTATTATTATCATCTTTCTCGAATTTAAAACTACATTTATTTGAGATCTTTGTATGATCTTTGCTTATGTGATGCTTTATTTAAATGTATTTTTGATACTGATCTTAAGCACTTGTTAGCATATTTTTGATCTAAAGTACGTTATCACAAATTTCTGAATAGCCCCTATTTTTACTCATGAAATGAACTTTTAAATCGCGCCAAAGTGGTATAGGTCAGCTTTTTAACATTTTCCAACATAGTTGAAAAGTGTTTATAAAAGCGGTTTGTCTGTCCATGTGCGTAAATATAGTCAGGATGCCATGTAATTCGTGAGTTCAAATGTTATTCAGGCTTACCATGGCATGCTCGATATTGAAAATGAAATGCGTAGCATTTATAGTTCGTTTACAATTGCACTCAAAGAAAGCCGTTACATTATAGAGTCTATGGGGGACAATCGTTGGCAGGATATTTTAATGATGTTATACTATTTCAAACATAATGAAATTCATATACATCAATGGAGTGCAATAGAAGATGCTTACTACAGAATACGGCGTGCATACCATTTATCGTTTATTTACAGAGACACACAAAAGAATTCGGCTCAATTTTCAATTGCGGTATGCGTTTTTAAATGTAACTAATGTTTTGCATATTACTTGATGTGTATAAATTCTATAAATCATATACACGGCTACACAAAAAATTTCAGTGCATCTCCTTATATTAACGGAAATTGCGGAATAGGAATTTTCAACTACTTTATGCGTTTCCTAACAGAACTAATTTTTGGCATACTATGCAGTATATAAACAAATCTATAGGTCATATACAGTGCTTCACAAAATAATTCGAATATTTTTCCGACTATAGATGGTAATTGCTGAAATTGGGTTTTCAAATGTGTTATGCGTTTTCCAAATTGTTTACTTAGACTCATATTTCCCCTTATTAAACGGTGAAGTTTTGTTACAGTATTCTGAACGTGTTGGAAAGTGTTACATAATCTATGCTTGACGCATGATTTTCTTTCCTTTTTTCCTTTATTATAGTTCAGTTGCTTCATCAAAATTCAGCTCAGTACTTTTTCCACTCATAAAAAAGTGTGAATTTATCTCAGAAAAGAGTTCTAAAGCTCTACGATAATAAGGAAGAAATTACTAAATATTAATCGAACCCCTTTTCATTTGATAATCAACGGTCAAAATAACTAAGATTGCAGGCAAAAATTATATTTCTTCAAAAGAAAATGCATTATTTGTGTTAGAAAATAACTATAGTTCTTTCTGCGAAAAGAAATGTCAACATAATCTTGAAATTACAATTCATGCATGACAAATCTGTCAATATAAGCAGCAAATGGTTTAACAGATATATTTTCTTTAATGTTTTTATTCATATTTTTAAAAAAAATCCTGTATTTTAACTAATTAATATTTTACCAAAATTTATTTGATTACGAATCTTGTAATTTTTCTTTAGTACCTCAGTTTTAAAGAACAAATATGCCAAATTGGTTTAATAAAATCATAAATTTTCTTTTCAAAAAAGTTTTATAAGCATTTAATCTGTTTTTAATTACTTTTTAATTCCTTACGAATTGTATCACTCTCTCTAGCTATATGCGGCAAATGAATGTCTCCCAAGTATACAGAAGCAGACACTTTTCGTTAAAATTAGTTATAACTTAGTTTTTTAATGTATCTGTAATTGAAGAAAAACTATTAAGAATTCACGAGAGATTTATTTTCTGGAGTTTTTTAAAACAAAATTCAAATTTACCCGTTTTATATTATGCACATTATTATCTAAATTGATTTATATGAATATATCTTTAAGATGTTAAATTCTCGATAATAGCTAATTGCCTCTTGTTTTAGTGTTATTTATATATATAGAGAGAGAGAGACTGGGCGCTTTCGGCGGTCATATTACGCATATAATTTGGGATTAAGTTAATCCTCAGCAAAGAAGAAGAAATAATCTTTTTCCATTATTACATTGAATGGTCAAATAATATTTCATTTTCGTAAGGAAATATGTTTTTAATGTTCGGGTTTTAGTGGTCTAAATATATTAAAATTGACTCAAAATTTCCTGATAAAAGTTTTTCAAACGGGTTTATTTTAAAGATCTGAAAACTTTTCATAATCCCTCTGTCAAAACGTTTTTTTTTTTTTTTTTTTACTTGACTGGAAAGTTTTTTTATGATATATGGGACAACAATGTTATTGCAATGGTTCAACAAAAGTTACAAAAATAATTACAAAAATAGTTGCAACATGGCTTAAATATGGTTACAAAAACAGTTAAATTTTTTTTTTACTCCAATGCTTTAAACAACTCCTAGAACGATGGTTACAATACAATAATGATGTTAGTTACAAAAATGGTCCAACAATGGAGTGTTAGAGAATCAGTCAGTCAGTCAATGTTTCAGTAGATCACGGTGTTCATGTTATAGACAATGGTACCTTCAGGATGTTAAATTTCAATAAAATAGAAATTATTTAAAATTTCTTACAAGAAAAGCTATCGGATCTGTCGAAACTTTTAAAGGTGAACAAAACCACATGTGCAACGTGTGACATTTCACAATCGACCGCAACCCCCAGAATAGGACATGTAAATTGACTCCCACCCGCAATATTTGCATCCCTAAACTGGCAAACATAAAGTTTCTGTGAACTATAATAGGGAAGTCCGATGTCACCAGAGCCCAAAGTTGGGCAAATTTGTAATTGAAATTATCTGCAATGTAATTACAATTTATTTGTATGTAATTACAATTTATTTGTATGTAATTAATTATAGTTACGATGCATGTCGTAAAAAATTTTTTAGCATTGTAGCCAGAACCGCCACCCATCTCATTATTTGACGAAATTTCTGTGCTTGAATGTGTGTAACTATAGTCAATTACATACAATTAAATTGTAGTTACATTGAAGTAATTGCAATTACAAATTTGCCCAACTCTGCCAGAGCCCAGTACATCATATAAAAATTCACATGTCTCACATTGTTTGAATCATGAATTATCATGCAAATTTTAGATGGCGCGAGATAACTATTGGGCTGCGTCACATGTTCGAGAACTTTCGATTAGTGGGTCATTTTTGGGTGAACGCGGGTCAAGTTAATTTTATTTAAAAAACGGCTCTAACGATTTTGATTAAATTTTGTATCCTACGAGTTTCTGGCACGAGAAAATCATTGCGCTATGTCACATATCCGACAAAATTCGATTAGTGGGTCATTTTTGGGTCACTGTGGGTCAAGCTAATTTTATCTAAAAAACAGTTCAGACTATTTAGACTAAATTTTGCATCCTATGGTTTTCGGGCACGAGAAGACTGTTGGGCTAGGTCACATGTTACAGAAAATTTTATTAGTGGTTCATTTTGGTCATGGGTCATTATGGGTCAAGCTCTTTTTATCTTAAAATCGGCTCAGACGATTTGAACTAAATTTTGTATCCTACGGTTTTTGTGCACGAGAAAATCATTGGGCTATGTCACATACTCGAGAAAATCCGATTAGTGGGGCATTTTTGTGTCACTGTGGGTCAAGCTAATTTTATCAAAAAACGGCTCAGACTATTTTGAATAAATTTTATATTATACGGGTTTTGGGCACGAGAAGACAATTGGGCTTGGTCACATGTTCGAGAAAATTTTATTAGTGGGTCATTTTGGTCATGGGTCATGATATTTTAACTCAAAGCTAATTTTGACCGAGTATAGCTCAGTCTTCCCTGCTCGTAAGTAACAATACACATGTTTTATTTTTCTACATAAAAGATAAAATTGATATTAGAAATATAATAACAGATTATTTTATCATAATTGCATTAAAATATGGATAAATGCATTAAAATGTGCGGTTGAAGTAATTTGGGTTTGGGCCTATTTTGGGGTTAACTTCAAATAGAATTTTCGGTTTCGGTTCGGTAGAACCCATCCCGTGCAGGACTCTAATATGGATGAATATCAATACAGGATTGTCACACAAATACGAAGATAAAAAACAAATCCTTGAAGTCGAATTTTATTTTTGTTAACAATTACTTGTTTATAAATTCTTACGGTGTATTCACAGTTTATAGAATTTATAGTTCATAATAGATATAATTAGATTTAAATTTGTATTTAATTTTTTTTAACTTTTCGTAATTAATTTTAATTTCCCTTTTTTTTAGGAACCTGATCCTGCTCCAGAAATACCTAGAGGGGCCGTAGAATATCCTATTTTACCGCTACCAGGACCAAGGGTATGTTCTATTATTATTATTATTATTATTATTATTATTATTATTATTATTATTATGTTGAATAATAATAAGTTGCTGTTGAAAACGAGAACCAAAATTCCCAACAGTCCACTGTAATAAATAAAGAAAAAAAATACCAGAAAATTAAATTATGGATTATTTTTATTTTTTCTGCATCTTAAAGCCATAAAATCCAGTGTGAACATTTTCTTGCAAAACGCCAGAAATTGACTATAGCTAAGCAAAATATTTATATACTAACTGCATGGCAACCTAACCTGGTGCTGTGTTGCATTTAAATTGTATGAGATCTTTTGTTTCTTTGGCAGAAAAAAATATAATTTTATTATAAATTTAAAAAAAAATACATCAGAGACTAAATTTCTAAAATTTCTTAATTTATTATAAATTACTACATTTCATGTAATAAATCATATATACAATGTAGGTTAAATGTTTTCTCAATGAAAATACACATTGTCAATGACTTCATTTGTCAAAAACATTTCGTCTTTCAAGTTTTCTAATTTCGGAGCTGTGGAAATACAAATCACGTTTTCTTTTATGAACTTATACAAAAGTGACTTCGGTTGAACGAACTTATTTAAAAATATTTTAGATTTATGAATTAAAATAAATGCTTACAAAAATGTCATTTTTTCGCTATACTATTCCGCTTTTATCGCTCTTGTAAGTGAGGTTTAATCACAATCTTTAAGAAATAGTTAGTTGAAAATCTCTGTTTCATCTTTAAAATCATTTGTCGACAGACATTTTTTTCCTGTCTAAAATTAACTAATTCCTGAAGCTTATGTGAAAATAAGTTTTATTTCTTTAAATTGTGTTGAAAAATTTAATTTTGTAATGATTTTGCTTTCACCATCTATTCAAATATAAAATAGTTTTTTTTTTTTTTTCAATTTTCATTAGAAAATGACGTCAATAAAAATATAATAATCCCGATTATTTCCCTCTTTTATCCACAACAATTGTTACAAAAATGGTGTCATTTGAACAAACTTATTGAAAAATATTTCAGATTTATGAATTAAAGTAAATGCTTACAAAAATGTCATTCTTCTCTATAAACCGTTTTTAGCTGCCTTGTGAAAAGTTTTAATCGCCATCTTTAACAAATTGTTAGTTGAAAATCTGTGTTTCTTCTTTAGATTTATTTCTTGTAAATCTGGGACAATAATTCACTGGTTAATTGTAAGGAGCTTAAATTTAATTTTGTTTAACATCCTTTCTTGGAATTAAAACTAAAAAAACTACGATCGAATGATTCCTTGGTGTCAGTTTGTCGACAGATGATTTTTCCCTATGTAATCAAATTCTGAAGCTTCTGTAAAAATGTGTTTTATTCCCATAAATTTTCTTGGAAAATGTCATTTAACCATGATATTGTTTTCGCCTTCTAGTCAAAGAAAAAATAATTTTCTTTTAATTTTTTTTTTTTGTTGAGAAAACGTCGTTAATATAAATATAATAATCCCTATTGATTACCTTTTTATCTCTTTTATCCACAACAAATTATCCAAAAAATGACGTCATTTAGACGAACTCCTAGCTACCAAATCTCCAGTTTTTTAAACACCGCTGTTTCTAAACTGTATTCCAGATTTAATTTTATCGCAGAGTTTCTATTATTAACCCCTTCGCGACAAGTTTACGTGACGCATAAAGTGCTGAAAATTCTTTATTATTCCTACCAGTAATTTTTAAATGAAAATATTACCTTATTTAATCGAAGCATTTCTGGGATTAAATTAGGCAAGAATTTCTATTTTTAAAAGCTGGTGATAAAAGATTAAAAATTCTGCAAAGGACACTTGTCGGCGAAGCGGTTAAATAAAGCAATTTTTCTCTTTAGAAATAAATAGAGGTGTTCAAAAACGGGAGGTTTGGCAGCTATGCCAACTCATTAAAAAATATTTCATTATTTATAAACTAAAATATATTATTACACAAATGTCATTTTTCTTTTTTAAACCACGCCATTTATTATCGTCCTTTTGAAAAGTTTTAATCGCCGTCATTAACAAATAATTAGTCGAAAATTTTTGTTTCTTCTTTAAATTCACTTCTTATAAATAGGGGCCTATAATTCTCTGATTAAGTGCAAAGGGCTTAAATTTGTTTTGATTCTTGGTTGGATGTAAAACTAAAATAAATAAATAATAATAAAAAATTTAAAAAACGATAGAATCATTTTTTGATGTCAATTTGTCTGCAAACGATTTTTTGTTTTCGAAAATAAACTGATTCTTGAAGCTGGAATATTCGAAAACATGTTTTCCTGTTTCTTTGAATTTTCTTGAAAAATGCAATTTACTCATGATATTGTTCTCATCATCTAGTCAAATAAAAAGTAATTTTCTTTTCAATTTTAACGAGAAAATGATATCGATAAAAATATAATAATCGCTATTACTTCCCCTTCTCTCCCTCTTTTATCAACAACATTGGAGTCGTTTAGTTGCCACCATTACAAAAATGTCGTTAATATGCACAAAAAGATTAATATCTCAGACTAAATTAAAATTCAAAATTCTGAGAGTAATCCTCGGATCCTTACGAATAATCGGTTTCCTTTTCAACTTTTAAATCGGCCTATTCTTCGAGGAATAGTAGTGTCATATTTTAATATAATAGTTATGTGTTTTGCTATTCTTCATCTATCAACATCGCAATACCAATCTGAAATATAATTGAAAAGCAACAGCATTCGTAATTAAAAGAAAATAGTTAAGTAACTTCAGAAGTTTTCAAATGCATTTAAGAATTTATTCTTTTAAAAAAAAAAAAAAAAAAAAAAGATGAATTCTATTGCATTTCAGGCAATTACAGGTGAGCCAGTTGAAAATTGAATGTAACATGCTTGATTCAAACTTTCAGGCATGTTGCGTGTATTTAATAACATTTTATTATTCCCAGTGAGTAGTCATTTATTATATGAAAAATGTGTTCTTATTTTAAAAATTACTTGAACTCAATTTATTTTTAATTAAATTATTTCTATCTGATCACATATGCATAAATTGAAAATTGGATTATTACATTATAGGGAATACCAGGTGAACCGGGAACGCCAGGATATCCAGGAGAAAGAGTATGTATACGATTTGATAATAATTTTTACAGATTAATTCTGTGATCCATTGGCAATGTTAATCTCTCTCTCTCTCTCTCTCTCTCTCTCTCTCTCGCACACACACACACATCTACACACATGGAATAGTGTGTAAACACTGGCGGATACGAAAAATTTATTTAAATGAATTGAAAGTCTCCAGTGTAAAACATTGTAATTCATATTTTTCATTTTTTTTTAAAATGATTTTCTAGTAAAAATATTTAATTGCATCCTAACATCCCTTTAAATGTACAAGGTTTACTTATTAATTTTTGTTTAATATTGCACATAGTTAAATGAAGGTTTAGTCTTAACAAAACAGCTGTTTTAGTGGAAGCAATCATAATGCTTTTGGGTTGAAAGATTTTTTAGAAATCTTGAACAGTGAATATCTTGAAACTTACATTTGGTTTGTTATTTTGTTTTACATCCGAGCCTTTCAATTAATAATGTACATGCGATCCGACGCAGCAATCAATTTTTCCATCAAACGGAATGCAATTAATGTATTTTGTTTATGAACACCATTACAAAAATATCGTCAATAAGTACAAAGAAGGTTTAGTCTAAACAAAACGGCTGTTTTAGTGGAAGCAATCATAATGCTTTTGGGTTGAAAGATTTTTTAGAAATCTTGAACAGTGAATAGCTTGAAACTTGTATTTGGTTAGTTAACTTGTTTTAAATCCGACCCCTTCAATTAATAATATACATGCGATCCGATGCGATTATCCATTTTTCCATTAAACGAAATACAGTTTATGTATTTTGTTTATGAACACCATTACAAAAATGTCGTTAATATGTACAAAGAAGGTTTAGACTTAACAAAACAGCTCTTTTAGTGGGAATAATCACAATGCTTTTGGGTTGAAATATTTTTTTAAAATCTTGAACATGGAATATCTCGAAACTTGCGTTTTTTTTTTTAGTTACCTTGTTTAACTTTTGAGCCCTTCAATTAATAATGTACATGCGATCCGATGCGACAATCCATTTTTCCATAAAACGAAATACTGTTTATGTATTTTGTTTATGACCACCATTACAAAAATTGTTGTTAATATGTACAAAAAAAATTAATATATCAGAAACTAAATTAAAATTCAAAATTGCGAGAGTTATTATGACATCCTCGGATGTCATAACGACATGTAATGTTTTTTATGGACATAAGTTTTAAGGGTGTCGGTCAGTGAGAGCTCAAATTCCCCTAACTAATGTTAAATCTATGGGCGTGGAATATATTCTTATTTTTAAAATATCTCATCAGGAAATTAGTATTTGCAACTTTGGTTTTCTGTGTGTTCTTCTTAAAGGAAGTTTCTCTTTCTTTTATTTTACAAAATATTTCTAAAATATGTGCTTAATTTTATTTGAAGTGTTGGAATCTTATTCACAGCTCGACAGCTTTTAACACATATAATATTAGCCCCACCAGTGGCTGAGAAGCTCTGATCTCAAAGCTGTTAGACGGGAGGTGCTGGGTTCAAACCCCTGTCGCGCTTGTCGGCCTAACCGTTCGGAGTTTTCTGTGGTTTCCTTCGAACGTTGCTGTAAATACGGGTTAGGATCCCTTAGGGCCTATATCCCAAGTGTAGATAATCGGCCGTCATAAATCAACCAACCAACCAACCAACCATATAATATTAAATTAAGCATATATTTTAGAAATATTTAGTAAAATAAAGAAAGAGAGACATCTTTTAAGAAGAAAACACAAAAAGCAGAAGTTTAAAATATTAATTTCCTGGTGATATATTTTAAAAATAAGAACACATTTCACGCCCATAGGTTTAACATTTGAGATCTCACTGACCGCTCCCCGCCTTAATTGAACTCTTTGCTATATAATTTTTCTCAATCTTTACGAAAAATTACTTGGTACTGTATGAATGGGTTAAAAATATTTTAAAAATTATTACTTCGATTTTCCATTGACATTTATTTTTTTTTCTTTTGTGGCATAGATGATGTAAAGTACAGTTCACCTATTTGAAACAATATGACATGAAACAATAATTTGATACAGAGTCTCATTCCAGTGCGAATGAGGATTTTTAGTTATGACTTTAACAATAAGGAAGATATTTTAACGAAACTTTCAAGAGACCTCGCTTTGTGTGAAATGAGATGAAGTCACTAAAACTGTTGGAAGTGCACAGTGCATTGATATTGTAGTCAGTGATATTGTAACGTACATTGAGAAATATCGCTGCTCAGATGCATACAGTGGCCACTACTACTTCCAGATGATTCTGTTGAAAATGTTGTAAAAATATCTTCGTTAGAGTAAAGGTTATGCACAAAAATACTGGTTCGGATTAGAGAGAAACATTTTGTACTTTCGGGTGAATAAATGAATTAGATCCTATTTTCCTGTATAAAAATTGCTTGTTCTAGTGGGCTCTCCCACCTCTGAAAATGTGTCCCATCTTTTTCAAATACCCTGTATATGTATAGATCTCACTCTCTCTCTCACTGTCTGTGTTTGTGTGTGCATGTGCACGGATGGAAAGGTAGATACTGTAGAGACGCAGTTATTTCTTCTTTACATTTGTTTTTCTTGAATTTAAAATATTTTCATGTAAGATCTAATTTCATTTTTATAATCAAATATTACAGAGTAAGCGGGGTGAAATGTGTGTTAGGGTAATTGGGTGCTAGTTTATTTATTTTTTTAAGGAGAGATTTACTCCTCAGATAAAAAGCTGAAGCTGTAGATAATGAATGTAGTTGTTCCCACATGTGAGTTGTAATTTTCCAACAAGGTGAAAAAGTGGCCAAGATTCGAACCAGGGACCTCTTGACGTAATCTGCCAATACTCTGCTAACGGAGCTATCCTGGACAAATCTTGTGGACACAATTTACCCAAAGAACCTTATTGATTATAACAGCTAGTCAGATATCTGAATCAGCTCAACAGAATAAATCGCAGGTAATGGAACTCCACCCAGTTTTTCACCCAGTTGGAAAATTACAACTCATGTGATTTATTTACCAATTAGATTAATTGTGTTAAAATTAATATAGTGTAATTACGTACGTAACGTTTCTTGGAGTTCCATTACCTGCGATTTATTCTGTTGAGCTGATTCAGATATCATACCAGATGTCATAATCAATCAGGTTCTGTGTGTAAATTGCGTCCACCAGATTTGTCCAGGATAGCTCAGTTGGCAGAACATTGGCAGCTTACGCCTAGAGGTCCTAGTTCGAATCCTGGTTTGGACACATTTTCACCCAGTTGGAAAATTACAACTCATGTTATTTATTTACCAATTAGATTAATTGTGTTAAAATTAATATAGTGTAATTACGTATCCAACATACCTTGGAGTTCCATTTTCTGCGATTTATTCTGTTGAGCTGATTCAGATATCAGACCAGATGTTATAATCAATCAGGTTCTATGGGTAAGTTATGTCCACCATATTTGTCCTGGATAGCTCAGTTGGCAGAACATAGACAGCTTACGCCTAGAAGTCTCTGGTTCGAATCCTGGGTTGGACATTTTTTTCTCCCAATTGGAAATTACAACTCATGTGGTTTACTTACCAATTAGATTAATTCTGTTAAAATTAATATAGTGCACTTCTACATGTGTTTGTATTCGTCCTAAATCAAGAGATTAGCGTTATAAAAAATCTTTAAAAAAACACTAGCACCCAATTACTCCTAGCACCCCATTTTCCCCTCATATACTACTATTTCGCACACATTAGAAGCATTTTATTTCTTTGTCAATATTAATGGGTGCTTTTTCTTTAATTTTTTAGGGCGAACCAGGAGAAACAGGACATCATGGAACACCCGGACGACCTGGACCACCAGGACCTCCAGGAGATGTAAGTATGCGGAATGTAATACATGAGCTTACAAATTGAATATGTTAACACTTTATATCACCGCGTTGCATATCTTCAACATACACAAAAGCCAATGTTACTTAAACAGTGTGTTTTAAAAGACGATTTTATTTATTACTGCTATCTCCCAACACAACAGTTAGTTCATAGAATTCTCAATAGACGGCGATGCTTAGTTAATTTTTCATGCCAATATATATATATATATATGCAATGGATAATAAAATATATCAAAGGTATCATGTTTTACCTGTAGATATTGATACAGATGTCTTAAGTTTGTGGAAATAAAATGATTAAAGTTTTTCAAGTACAAAAATAATTTAGAGGTCTTTATAGATTCTAAATAATACTGAATAGCTAAATAACTATTATATGTTTTATACGTTTTGAGGAACTTCCAAATACATTTTCTGAAAACTGTCACTGAATGCAGAGATTGTTGAACAAGTGGAATTAAAAACAAAACAGACGTAAAGCAGTATGGGCTCGTGGAGCTCGAGCCCTAGCAATAATTTCTAAGATGGACTCTTTTTTTGCCTTCTAATTTGAAGAAAAAACTTCAGTTTTTTGACGCTCTAATATTTTATGAAATTTTTAATCCGCCTTTTTTCGGCAGATATTTTTTTTTTCTTGAATTTGCCATTTTCCCCCTTTTTAGGTGCGTTCGTAATTATATAAATACGTAGCACCTATAGTCGTCGTTTGGTCCGTCCGTCTGTCTGTCTGTCTGTCTGTCCGCATATAACAACGCAAAAACTACCCAACCAAATGGTTTGCAATTTAAAATATATTATCTTTGCAGAATTTTGTCGAGACATTTCAAATTTTATTAAAATCGAATCAAAACTTTAGGAGATATTAATAAAAATATTTATTAAGAAATTTGAATTTTTTTTTTTAAGTCGGTGCTTTTTTGTTATAGGAGCTTCCGAAGTTTAATCGTCAAGCGACCGAGATACTTATTTTATGACATAAATTAATCTGCAGACGATATAATTCATTTCACAGAATTAAAAATCATCAAGATCTGAATATTTATATAACTAGCTGATACATATATATCTGAATATTTATATAACTAGTTAAGATATTTGTATGAACAGTGTCATAAAATATATACTTAACTAGCTGTTTAACCCGTTCTACGCACGGGATATCATGAATTTAATTCTAAAACGTGCGTACGAACGCACCTCGTTTGTAACGTTTGACGTACAATTTCCAACTTGTTTTCTTTTGTGAGGATTTTTTTTGTTTTGTTGTTTTAATTAAAATGAAATGCTAAACATTTGAAATGTTGTAGCCGAAAGACCATATAAAAAAGGAAAATAGGGGGAAAATCCATATTCCGAAATAAGACTTATATTCAAAGTCAACTTTCGTTGTGATTTTGTTATAAACAATTCGCGAATAACAGCCAGTATAACATTTTTTATAAATGGAACTGTACATTCGAATTTTTACATTGTCTTAATATTTATTTAACTTCTGATTTTTTTAACTATATACGACTCGGTTTAATTTCTGTAAAAAGGAAATCAAAAAGCAGCATTAAATTGGTAATCGATCTCTATTATACACATATACACATATACACATTGTCGTATTTGTGTTGAAAAGAGTTATATTCGAATTGAGCCCACTACAATGTTGGCAGTAGGCTACATTTTTAAATTCAGATTTTTTTTTTTCACCACTTTTTTAAAATAGTGTAGTTGGCTTTATACTCACATCATTTAATCTGTCATTAAATAAAGTGAATATTTCTAGATACTTCAAAAAATTGGTGGCAATCAAGCAATCTGAATTTTAGAAAAGTAGCCTACAGGCAACACTACACTACCCCATAAATTTTCAAAACTTTACGCCTCTGTATTTAAGAACTCATAAGATAAGTTTTGACTCAATATTGGAATCGAATAAATTAATCTGAATCTTTAAGCATTCTTAATAAATAAAGTACCTTAAGTCAGATTGCAGCTAATTTGTATTAACTGAAGTTATAAAAATGAAACACGCAACGTTTTAGGGCCATAAGCTGTTCTAAACAGAGAAAGATGCGCGAACACCTCGAAGGCCATTCCATTTAAATGGCTGACAAAGTTAAATTTCCTAAGCCACGAATGATCTAATATTGTCCTTTATTGATCATTCATTTGAAACAGACATGACCTTTTACGTTTTATTCCAAACAAAATTTGTAGCACATAATTACGCTTGTGCATTATCTGAAATCATTATCTCACCGAAATGCTCTTAAACAATCTCTAATTCTAAATCTCGAAATGAGTAGAACGGAAACTGCATTTAAGAACATCCAAACAACTAAATGCAATTCCACAGCCTCCAGCTCTTGAACGTGTAACAACTCAACTGGACACGTCCATCGATCGCAAAAGACAGGCACAAAAGGGGGGGGGGGGATATCAGGAAGAGAGAGTGAGTGGACAGTTCATTGTTTACGGTATATGAACGGTACAGAAGACTGAAGATGGGGAACAGGCAAAGAGGTGAAATAGTTCATTAAAGAATAGCATGCAAGGCCTCTTTCAGTTTTCGAAACAAAACACAAAATTTGATGGACAATGTTGAATCACAACAATTCTGGAGAATTTATTTGGATCATTGTGCGTTAAATGTGTATTTATTTACATAACGACTTTTATGACTAGAAATTCGCACGAATAAAATGTACAGGGTGTCATGAAATGGACTGGCGGTTTTTAAAATTCAGTAAGGCTGCGTTCAGATCGCATTTTAAAATTCTGCAACGAGAAGTCATAGATTATTTCTCTGGGATTTCATTTCCAAAGGCTGTGTTTTCATCAACAAAAGAAAGGGGAGTCTCAACAAAAGATAAGGGAGATGATAAACATGTCAGAGAGTCGTTTTTGTGGTACTTCCTTCTCTTGCAAGAGCGACAGAAGGCTCACCACATCAAAAAGCCGACAAACAAGCCGCTGTCGCAGAATGCTGTCTGATCTCACCTTAACAATTAAAGGGTGACAGCTATTGAAGTAATTCTTGTAGGAGACTGTGGAAGACAGGAATTTCTTCACTATGCTTGCTTGATTTAAATCCCAATATACCTGATAAATGCCGCTGCAATTTCTCAAACTGCAATAATGCTCAAAACAACCTTGCAATTTCAAAACGCAAACTTTTTTTTTTTTTACGTTTCAACAGTTAAAGAGAACGCGGGGTAAAAAGTGAGTGAACTTTAATCCATTTTTATATGTTAGTTTGAACGCGCTAACAGTTAGAGAAGCCATGTAGTAGTAATATTTGGAACTAAAACAATAAAGCAAAGATACCCGCCTTCTCACATTAATCTCATTGAATTTTAAAAACCTCCAGCACAGTTTATATATATATATATATATATATATCATGTTTCTTTTAATACATAAGATGCTTCCGCGGAGTTTGATTATCGTGTATGGGTGCATTCGACCTGGGCTTTGGGCACTACAAAGGAAAGAGGACAAATATTTTATGTCCGAAAGAAGTATACAATATTTCTAAATTCCTATCACGCAACACACACTTTTCTGAGAAAAAAGTCCTAAACTAAAACTCCATTTACTTAAAATTTACTTTCATAAAACTTCTTTAGTAAAATATTGTCATTAAATCTCATCTTCAATGAGTAAAAAAATCACGTGATATTCATATCAATTTCCACTATATAATACTCTAATATTTCGGCTAAAAGAATTTATTAACCGTTTGTTCCGCTTGACAAGATCTCCTGCCGACATATATCCTCAGGATCCGTACCATTGATTTCGAAAAGTAATTTTTGTCTTGTTTAATGACAGTCATTTGCGATTAATAAAGAAGAAGATTGCTACACTAAAATAGTGGTAATCAAAAGTTAAAACAGTGCATTTTTTTTTTCATTTATGCCACATATATAGCATGTAAAAGCAACAGCGGTTCATTTCGTCACTCCATTGTAAATTGTAACTCTTCACTATTACATTTAGTGTTTGTTTTCTGCATAAAGCATTTTTACTAGATTTGATGTTATCCCAAAAACTTTCACGTCATTTGACTGTGCTATTTCAAACTGGCAAGTTTTCCTGCCAGGCAAAAAACAACCAATAAGTCAACAATAAATGCTAAATAAGTGTTCATACATTCGTAATAATAATAGATGACGAAGTAAAGAGTTTCAAATCCAAAGATTCTCAAAAAATAATTCTCGGACAAATGGGTTAAATATCGATATCATATCTTACCAATTCGTAGAAGCTGAAAATTAAAAAATGCCTTGGGCACAAAAGTGTTATAGACGCGTGTGTATCACCAAATGTATGATATTTTCAAAATTAATCTCTTAGGAAAAACCTGAATTCGTTTCACAAAAATGTACAATGATATACTGTCCTTGGTATACTGTCATTTAATGTATATTTATCGAGAAACAGCAACTTTTACGTCAGTATAAAAGACTAATGTGGTACACTATTTTTTTCCTTATGAGCCTCTTCGTCTAAAATCTTATCATTAGCAGTATGAAAATGATAATAATTTGACAAGTTTCCCCCCTCTGAGCGTCAGAGAACTTTCCTGCATTTTCATAAAAATGCTCATAAAACTAATATTAATAGAAATTTTCTTTCACAATTTGTTTCTAAAATACACTTCACGCCTCTTTATCATACATATATCTTAAAATACCACTCTGTTAAAAATATTTTTACCTTACAATCGAAATAAGTTGTTTTTGGAAAACGGAAAAGTACGAGCAAAATGCTTAGAGGGTTAAAAATTAGTGCCTCTCTCAGCCCAGTGATTAGCATTCTGTCCCCAAAATGAGGGGCGAAGTGACTGTGCAAAGTTTTCAGGGTTTTCTTTGTACGATAATGATAATTTGCTTAACTTTCCCTTAAAAAGCCTTCTTGAAACCATCTCTAACGTATCAATCTGACCGATCATTGACAAAATTCCCTTAAAAATTAATTTTAACCCGCGCAGGATATGGTTGGACTATGAGTTGCATACGGTTTTTTTCATTTGTCGCCACTATTTCAATAAACTAATCTTAGACTTACTTTATCGCAGAAATTTTAACAACTGTCTGCGATTAAATAAGGTGATGGCAATTATTTGGAAGTATTAGTGATAAATTTAAAACCGTCCTCACTCGTGCACTCGTGGGTTAAAAATAAATAACTGTGTAGGACCTAATATTGCATAACATCATAGCACTATTCCCAGCAATGCGAAGAATGCGCATAGGACGCACGGTTATTCCTATGTCTTATACCAGGCATTTCGAATAGTATTCTTCACCTTATTTAATCGCGAATTTTTTGTCAATAAATAAGACTAAGATTTCTGTACCGAAAAAAGTGCCGTTATAAAGTAAGAACCGTGCAAGCCCTGAGCATAATTCCCATCCCTCTATTCCCTTTACGATTTTTTTTCACAAGTTCCTTTGAACCAAATGCTAAACAATAATCATAAAAAATACTTCAGATTTATTAGAAAATTAACTTCACTGTACAAGTTAAACGAAATATTCTTCACCTTATTTAAGCGCGGATTTTTTGTCATTAAATAAGATAAGATTTCTGTAACCAAAAAAATGGTACTATAAATTAGGAACCGTACGAGCACTGAGCATAATTCCCATCCCTCTATTCCCTTTACGATTTTTTTCACAAGTTCCTTTGAACCAAATGCTAAACAACAATCATAAAAAAGGCTTGAGATTTATTAAAGAATGAACTTCGCTCACATGTCAAACGAAATATTATTCATCTTATTTAATCGCGGATTTTTTGTCATTAAATAAGATAAGATTTCTGTACGAAAAATGTGGTACTATAAAGTAGAAACCGTGCAAGCCCTGAGCATAATTCTCAACCCTCTATTCCCTTTACTATTTTTTTTCACAAGTTCCTTTGAACCAAACGCTAAACAACAATCATAAAAATCGAATAATTTGACGAATAATTTTAATTATTCGAATAATTTTAATCCAATAATTTTAGACTTGAGATTTATTAATTAATGAACTTCACTGCACATGTCAAACGAAATATTCTTCATCTTATTTAATCGCGGATTTTTTTGTCATTAAATAAGATAAGATTTCTGTACGAAAAAGGTGGTACTATATAAAGTAGGAACCGTGCGAGCCCTGAGCATAATTCCCAACCTTCTATTCCCTTTACGATTTTTTTTCACAAGTTCCTTTGAACCGAATTCAAAGCAACAATCATAAAAAAAACTTGAGATTTATTAAAGAATGAACCTCACTGCACATGTCAAACGAAATATTATTCATCTTATTTAATCGTGAATATTTTGTCAGTAAATAAGACTATGGTTTAAGTACCGAAAAAAGTGGTACTATAAAATAGGAACCATGCGAGACCTGGGCATAATTCCCAATCCTCTATTCCCTTTACGACTTTTTTTCACAAGTTCCTTTGAACCGAATTCGAAACAACAATCATAAAAAAAGACTTCATATTTATTAGAGAATGAACTTCACTGTACATATTAAACGAAATTTTACCTCCCCCAAAAGGCAAACAACTCCGAATACCACAAAATGCGAAGTTTTCATTTGGCCTTAGAAACTCTCTAAAAGCAGCAAGTCAGGCTTTTAAACCATCCTTTTAAGATGAAGCGGGAGAAATTCAAAACTATCGTATATTTTCGTCAGGTCTATCTCCCTTGCCTAACTCTTTTCAGTAAATGCCGGACTTATGTTTTAATGACTCAGCCGGACAGTCATCGATCGCCTAGGCAGAGGAGATTTTACAAAGGGCTCGAAAATGAGAAAAGGGTAGGGTGGACAGAGTGAGAACTTTTCATTGTTTCGGACCTCCAAACTGCCCTGCAGAAAGGGAGAAGCTGGCTCCAGCAGTAATGACACGGAATGGTTCGTTAAGCCAGTAGATATAATGGTCCCTTTGAAATTCATACATGGAAGGGAAATCTCGAGGGTAGTGTAACTAAAGTTTGCCGTTGTTTGCACTTTATGAATAACTCTTCGGTTATATAAGGCCATTTATCAGCATGTTTAGGAAACAATCCCTAGGATAAATGTTTCTATAAACTTCCATATTTATACAGGGTGCGTCAGAAAAAGGTATACACACTTTGAATGATTATAAATCCAGTTTTTATTCCCATATAATTAATATTTAAATTGCAAAAGAATCTACATAAAATGTATAACTTTTCCTCCTAACACAGATGTTCAACATTATTATCGTTCTGGCCAATACATTGCTTATAACGGTGGGCTATTGATTCACAAACTTCAACAAACATTTCATTTGGTGTTGGGGCGCATTCTTGCTCAATTGCGGTGTCAGAACGTTGCCTATGAATATCCATTTGTTTCAAACTTATATTTTATCCGATGAACTGGATCTGCCTGAAAATCCTTGAGATATTGTTTTTGTACTTCTGCTACATTTTCATACTTACAATAGTATTTTTAAATAAATATTCTTTTTTCAAAAGTTAATCTGGGTCCACTCAGTATTTTCAATTAATTACACTTTGCAAAGAAAGAAAAATTAGAAAGTTATGATTCGTTAAACAGTGTATGCATACATTTTTCTGACGCACCCTGTATATTATGTAAATGTGCTTAAAATTTTACATTAAAGCGCCTTTTAATATTTAAAGTTTCATTTCAGTGCAATATTATCAAATATATATATATTTTTTTTTTTTTTTTTTTTTTTTTTTTTTAAGCAAAGCATATTTAAAGATGTATTGGCTCTAGCTGGAGCAGGAATCTAAGTATGTTCAAGTGATGTCTGCCGCGAAACACTTGTGCATGTTTAGGAAGCAACACCTGTGTTTCTACAAACTTTCATTCTATATATTTCATGTTTCTATAAACTTTCCCACTTATATGATAATTAGTGAATAAAAATTAATTTTGGTTAGTGATAATAAATATGTAACTTTGGGGTGTTAATATTTTCACAGTTTGCAGCAAGTAAAAAAAAAAAAAAAAAAAAAAAAAAAAAAATCATGCACTTTTAGTGAATTTAGGCTCACTTTTTTTCAGTTACGTAAATTATATACTATAGTTTGGGAAATTACGTACTAATCTCCGTGAACTTATAAATAATGCACACCAATGCATATTTGTGTTTTAAAATATTAATAATTGTAATTTAAAAACACAATGTACCATTATATAGTTTTTTAAATATAAAATATGAGATAGTATAATGAGATAGAACCGACAGCCAACCACCGCTAATTCGAGGAAAAGGCGGCGCGCACCGGTATCGCAGATCCTTTCCTTCAGTTACCGATCACGAAAGATGCCACCAGAAAAATTTGAAAGCTAAATTCAATAAGTTTAAGACATTGATCAGCGGGTCCGGGTGGGTTTGGCCGTTTAATGCACGCTTTTATGCATTCAAAATATCTCAGTCTTCAAAATTTAAGAAATGAGCTATTAACAAGTTTCAAACGCATTACCTGAAAGGAACTTTATTAGGTATCGGCCCTTTTTTAATGACTACAATATCAACATTGTCTTCTTTCTGACTTTTTAGGAACATACTTGACAGAGAACATTGCTAAAAGTCTAGTTAAACTGTAATTTTAACTAAGGCTGAGAGATTTATTTTTAATTTTTACACGGTAAAATGAAATCCTTGAAACTACGGAAATTGTACTGGTGAAATACAGACATTTTTTAAGTGTAAAATATATTCTCAAATACATGTTAGCTACTTTCTGATTCATTCACGACCTTCCATAAAAATGAGAAAATTTTACTGGAAAATAACAGTAACACTACAACTACCATTATTTCTTTGCCACCTGTACACACACTTAAAAGTATACGCATATATACAAGACCCAACTATGACTTTTGAGGGGGCCTTAATTAGAGATCTCACACAGGGCCTTTATTTGTATAGTATGTATAGTAAGGTGAAATAATTTCCATGCAAACCTCTCTGTATAACTATTATATATTTTTAATGCCATAAACCATTTATATATATAGTATATATACATATATTAAAATAACAGATTGATAGATTAATGCATAATAGCACAAGTACGAAGTGACATGATACATTAATAAAAACTCTGAAACTGAAGTAAATGCATTTAAATTTCCACACATAATAAGTTTTTAAAAATAAGTATACATATTATTTCATAGTTGATTTAAAAATTAATTAGTCAATTTATTTCTTTTAATACTGTTTTTTTAGCACTTTCCAACCTAGTTGAAAAGTGCTTATGACTTCGGTTTGTCTGGCCGTCTGGCCGTCTGTCCGTGCTCTAACTCCCGTAAATATGCTCGGATTGCTCTGCAATTTTTATATGTTATTGTCGTTATCTATAGCATGTTCCCTATTTCAACGGAAGTGTGTAGCACTTATAGTTTTTTTACAGGGACACTCAAAAGAATTCCGTTACATTGCGGTCTATGGGGGAAAATCATTTGCGGTTTATTTAAATAATGTTTCACTACTTTAAACGCATTGAAATTTATATATATCACTAAGGTGCATTAGAAGATGCTTAATATGGAACAGGGTGTGCATAGCACTTATAGTTACTTTACAGGGACAGTCAAAAGAATTCCGTTACATTACGTCTATGGAGAAAAATCGTCTGCGGTTTATTTAAATAATGTTTCACTATTTTAAACGCATTGAAATTTATATAGATCACTAAGGTGCATTACAAGAGACTTACTACGGAATATTGTGTGTATAGCAGTCATCGTTCATTTACAGGGACACGCAAAAGAATTCTCTACTGTCTGTTAACAATAATTCCTGGAAGTGCGTTTTAAGTTATTGAACGCGATTTTAATTTTAACTTGCTTTTTGTCTATTACGTGGTGTGTATAAATTCTGTAGATCCTATACAGGGCAGCACAAAAGTTCGCGAACACATTTCTGTTTATTGACAAACTCCAGACGGAGAATTTTAAACTGTGCTACGCGTTTCCTAACTGAACTAAAATTATCATCCTATGTAGTATATATACAAATCTATAGATCCTATACAGGGCTGAATAAAAGTATTCGGATATTTTTCCGAATATTGTATATGTTGGAAATTCCTGAAATTATGTTTTTAAATATGTTATGCGTTTTCTAAATTGTTTACTTAGATGTTAGCTTTTAGCTTATTAAATTATTGTAAAATCATTTTGGAAGCGTTGGAAAGTGCTATATAATCTATGCTTGACGCATGATTTTTCGTTCTTGTTTTTTAATTATTTGCCTCATTTCAGTATTTGTGTGGCACTTCAGTCTTCTCATAAATAAATTTAATTGCTTCTTCGTATTCAATTAGGCAAATAGACGAAATGATTTTTATGAAACAATATGCATACACATAAAACAATTTATGTATGTAACACACATATGAAATACCATTTATAATACTTCCGAGGTATACATCGATTGCATTTAATAACTTTCATCCTGTTTCTTACTCAACCTGATTAGATGAAATTCTGAAACTTAAACTTTGACATAAAACTCTAAATGTGCAACATAGATTCGTTGAAACATAGGTTCGCATGTAACATAGGTTTGCATCCCACATAAGTTTGTAAACTGGTTCTGTTTCGAAGCCCTTCTTTGGGTAGATGCATAAACCCCCATTTTATCACATATAGAAAAAAATAATATTTTCACAAAAAAAAAAAAAATGCTGTTGCAGCCTCATGAGACAAACAATATAAATAGATTTAATTTTTTAAAAAAAATGTATATATGAAAATCTAAGTATTTATGCAATATACGTATGTGAAATATTGTTTTATAATACCTTCGAGGTATACATAGATTGCATTTAATAAATTTTGCCCCGTTTCTTACTCACAACCTGAGTAAATGAAATTCTGAAAAATAAACTTCGACATAAAGTCCTAACTATACAACATAGTTTCTTTGAAACATAGGTTCGCATGTAACATAAAGGTTCTCAACATAGGTTTGTGGAGTGGTTCTGTTTTGAAGCTCTGCTTTGGATAAATGCATAAAACCCCATTTTACCACATATAGAAAAAATTAATATTTTCATAAACAAATTACTATTACAGTCCAATGAGCCTTCAAATATAAATAAATTTAATTTGAAAATATATATATGTATATATGAAAATCTAAGTATTTATGTAACATACGCATGTGAAATATTGTTTTATAATACCTTCGAGGTATACATAGATTGCATTTAATAAATTTCGCCCCGATTCTTACTCACAACCTGAGTAAATGAAATTCTGAAAATTAAACTTCGACATAAAGTCTCTAAACATGCAACATAGGTTCGTTGTTCGAGAATTCGAAAATTGCTAAATATTATCTTTGTGTCTAAAACTCGTACGAAGCAGGTGCCGGACTTAACGCTGTAATGACTTGACCGGACACAGGCATCGATCGTATGAACAAACGAGATTTCACAGAACAGGGGCTGCAGCGAGTGGGAAAGAGCAAATGGACAGAACGGACACTTCATTGTCCATGGTGTATAAACTGGCTGAAAGATGGGGAGGTTGGGAGAAGTTTCCTGCTATAATGACATGGAATGGTTCGTTATAGAAACTCATGTAATGGTCCCTTTGAAATTTGCAAGCGAAAGAGGGTTCTCTTCTGTTCAAAGTATATAAGGTGGAGTTCTATGAAATGGTTGAATATTAAATGAAAAGCATTAAAGGAAACAACAGAACAGTAACATTCCTGTTTTAATGCGCTTGTGCCTCATAAAAATGCTCCAAGGAGAAATGCAAACATTGTTTCAGCCTAACAAATATTTTGCATTATTTCCAGTTAAAATGGCTCGTTTAATTTAATTAATTTATTACTTTTGTGCATTTGTTAACAGTTAACTTACATTTCTGTTCATAAGCATGATTTAAAATGTAATTTCGATAGCTATAATTGAGTTTAAAAAAAAAAAGAAATCGACCAGCACGGAGATGCTATTTTCATTCAAGTTAGTAAAAAGAAATATTTTACACTAAAATATACATATTTAATTAGAGGTAACATTCACTCTAAAAAAGAAATTTTCAAAACTGAGCAAAAAGTACTCAAATCTGAGTATGTCGCATAGTCCAAATGGCTCCGAATAAAAATTACTCAAGTTTGAAACGTGTATATACTCAATTCTTAAAACATGCACACATTCAAGAATAAAACATCATGTGCTGATATTTGAGTATGTCCATGTTTCAAAAATGAGTATGAACTAACTTCTATGTGCTCATTTTGAGAATTTCCATGCTTCAAAAATGAGTTTGAACTGATTCTAATCATTTTTGAGCATGTCCTTATTTCAAAAATGAGTATGAACTGACCTCTTTGTGCTCAGTTTTGAGTATATTCATGTTTCAATATTCTGAGTATTTCTGGTATTTCAGAATTGAAAGCATTGGGTCATTATATTTGACACAAAAAGTTTCATAAGAAAATGAAAACATCGATTTACTCAAATTTGAAAGTGTCATTTTTAATAATTTATCTTATTTGTTTAGAGCTTCGAACAAGACTTGACAGGTTCTTTCACAGTTCAGACACAAGACTTGGCACCAAAAATTGGTAAAGTGCTGAAGGAAAACTGTCGTAGTTTTTACTTTCAAATATAATCACAGTCAGTCTGTTCGTATTTTGGGATGGTTTATTCCTTGATGTAAAACAGATAAAGGCCTAAAACAATCATGTGTATGAAAGATATTTTTCTTTAGATCAAAATTTAACAATACTAACACGCAGCTAGTTGAAAGGATACGGAGAAGGAAAAACTCCTAAAATGTGCTCTTTTTAGTAAATTCTGCTAAATTTTAAAACAGATTTTTTTCCCTTCTTTCAAGATTCATAAAATTCAAACTGTTAATTCTTCGCTTCGTAAATTAAACAAATTTGGAGGTAATAAATAAATTAAAAGAATTCCACTCAGATCGTTGCAATTAGAAAAGAAACTTATATATCGTACACTTATTTTTAAAATGGCATCTCAGGAAAGTAAGTTTTTCAGAAAACCAAAAAAAATTAACGGGTTTTTAGTAAAAATTAATTAGTAAGAAACAATATTATTATGAAAGCTTGGCGAAAAATGCTAAAAATGTAAGAAAAAAGTTTCATTTTTGCCTTTTTTTTTAACCCTGGTCTGTGAAAATTCTCTTTTTGAGTTGTGGCACATTTAATGCATGATGTCGAAGCAAAGTATTCAAGATGATGTAACATAGTCTTTAAATTTATACTGATTGACTAAATCGACACATTTCTAAATAAAACAAATTTTCTGTAACTTTTGGATCAACAAAACTGTCTTAACTTAAAATACTGCTCATAGGTGATTCACATTTTATGCAAAAAAGTGACATAACCCAAAATGTAACAGTTTTGATTTCAGATTTCAGACATACTCGCTGTACTACTTTAACTGTGTCACTTTTGCAGAACATAGTATTATTTAATTTGAGACATGTAAAGTGGCACATAATGCAATCTAGGGGACAAAATATAAAGTTGAATTAATGCACTTTTGTCACATGGCAGATGATTATTTACTTAGGATTTTAGTGAAGATAACTCAAAATTCATGATTTTTTAGTTATGTTACTTTAGAAGTAAGTGTGTACCGTGTCCCAAGGAATGAGAGTCATAGAATTTGTTTACACATAGGTATAAAGTAACAATAAAAAGCCCATGATGAAGTATAGATAATATGGAGAAAAATCAGGAAATTGTGATTATTTCAGAAATTTATAAAAATTGGTTAACATAATACAATTTGTCAAAATGTTTCGTTTCTATTCAGGCTTTCGTTCCTTTGAAAGTATCCGTTTTTGGTTAATTTCTGCTTTTCGTTCCATCAGAAATATCTTACTTTTTACGCTTTTGTATTCTGGTTCGAAACCCTGGTTTGGGTGCATGCATTAAACCGCATTTTACCACATATAAAAAATAAATTAATATTTTCAAAAAAAAATATTTTGAAAATAAACAAAAAAATATTTTGATATTTTTTTTCACTGATGAAGACCGAGTGAGTTCGGTTGAAAACGTTTTGATTTTAAAAGGACTTAAATGTGTTTTTAAATTATATTTATTTATGTTTTACGCACCTTCGAGCAATATATTTACATTTATTTGTATATTTATGAATTTTAATTATTAAACAAGATGAATTTGCACTAAAATTTTAACTTTTATTGAATTAATATTTTCGCAAAAAATCGCTAATATGGAGAGACATGAGACATGAGACAACAAATATCATAAAATTCAAATACAACAACAAATGTAAATATAAAATTCAAAACCTTGCCAAAACCATATTGGTTTCCCTTTTACAAACTGCCTTATATGTGGTACAATATACTACTAGAAATTGTGTACATATATTATGCAATTACTCGACAATACTCAGTTTTACTCCTCAATAATATATAAAGCTTCTCATAATTAAATTTCAAGAGTATTTTGCATTCACACAATTGGCAATTTCACACAATATATATATATATATATATATATATATATATATATATTAAAATTTAAGTTAATATGATTGCACAAACGGCACTTATCATTCTTAAAGCCTATTTTAGTATCGTAACAGAAAAAAAGTTGCTATATTTCTTGTAAAAATTCGATAAATCTAACAAGGGAGGTTTACCTTCAAGCGCCTTCTCAAAAAATTATGAAAAAAATATTGACGAATGTATGTATGTATACAATAAAATAAAGAAACCAATAAAATTTAGAGTCGTAATCTCGATAGATTTTTCAGTAAGTAAAAACAAAAATACTTTTATTAAGGAATGTATTAGAAACAGAAAAGCAGTTTAAAAGTTAATGCGATTTATGGCCTTTTTTTTTTTCCCCACGAAGGGCAGTGTGTGTGTCGAAATTGAAACGTTTTCAATTTTAGCCTCAATCCAATCTCTATGGAATGTTTAAAAAAGCACTGTTTTTTCCCGAAGTTTTTTATTTATATATTTTCCCGATATTTCACTTTAAAGATGTAACGTATTGTTTTTTTTTATTATTATTATTCCAGCGGATAAAATTAATTATATATTATGAAGACCTAACCAGTCGCTTCGCCAACCACCGAAGCATTGCCCGCGACTAATCAGGACCCATAGGACACCCAGGACCCATTAATCGCGATCCATAGCTTGGGAATCGCTGAATTATATCTTGAAAACGATGCTGTAATCTGAACTCTTTAAAATTATAGTTTTTAAGATATGTGAAATAATTAGAAAATCAGCAAAGAGTACATTTGGCGAAAAATGATGAAAATATCAATTGTCCAACTTTTTGCTTAAAATGAATTTAGACATCCGTAGTTGACATGACCAGTTCTCATGAACTAACATAAAGATCCAATAATTTTTAAAAATGCGAAAAGTCTTCTTACTGCATGCATTTCCTTTTAAATGATTTAGAGCTGTCATCTTTAAATTAATTTTTCTCAGCTTATGTTTTTCAATATATCGGCATGATCAAAATGTTAAAACTACTACACATACTTTTCAACTGATTCGATTTTTTTTTTTTTTTTAGTATCGGATTTTCAGTAATATAAATATTTTTTTTAAATAAAAATATTAAGTAAATCGTCCTTATTCTCTGTACTTTTCCGTATGTCATGATATTTAATATTTTATTTTATTAAACTAATAAACTTTTTTGGAATCCTGGTTCTTACAGTATTTACAGTACATACTACTGTAAGGAAAATTCACCGTTTGATAACGTGAACAGTGATATCCAAGCAAACAATTTGGAAAACGCATAACACATTTAAAAAGAAAACTGCCCAGTTAAACTGAGGGCATTGAGCTCACAGGCTATTCACACTTACACTCTTATTTCAAAGAATTTGAAATAAGCCCCTCGAAAAATAAGCAAATCGACAATATATTAAGGGGGCTCATCCCCCCTCTCTCTTATACTTAACCAATGAACTTCCATAGCTAATCAGGGAAGCGCTTTATCACAATGAACCTATATACAAAATTTGAAGAAAATCAGATAATTATGCATGAAAAACCCATTTATCTAAATTAAGTGAGGTTAGCCCCCCGTTACCCCCTTATACTTAACCAATGAACTCCCAAAACTAACCAGGAAAGAGCCTTATTACAATGAACCTATAAACAAAATTGGAAGCAAAACGGTTATTTCTGTCAAGAGTTATCGCGTTACGCTTATTAATTACAGGCTTTGATATCCTGTGAGCTAAAACCCATTTTCACCAATTATCATTTATAGTCTGAAAAATAAGTGAATTCTTTTGTGCATCCCTGTATATAATTTATAGATTTGTATGCATACTATTTCTTGTATCATACTAAAATTTAGTTCAGTTAAGAAACGTAAAATACAGTTGAAAATTCTCCTTCAGCAATTTCTGTCAATAAGCAGAAATGTGCTCGAATTCTTTTGTGCAGCCCTGTATATGATCTATAGAATACACACTAAGTAACAAGCAAAAAATTAGCTAAATTTAAAAACGCATAAAGATCTGATTGAAAACTTAAAAAACACAGTTGAAAACACACTTGCAGCAATTATTGCTAATGGACAGTACTGTAACGGAAGTCCTATGTGTTTCCCTGTAAATGAACGATAAATGATATGTACACAATATTCTATAATAAGCATTTCGTAGAATAGGTTTGAAATAGTGTAACATCATGAAAATAAACCGAAAACGATTTTTCCACATAGCCCATAATGTAAGGTAATTCTTTTGTGAACCCTTTGAAAGAACTATAAATGCTATACACTTCATTTTCAATACTGAACATGCTATAGCAAACCTCAATAAAATATATCATTTACACGGCAATCCCACTGTATTTACGTGACTGTTAGAGCGCGGAAAGACGGACAGACAAACTGAATTCATAAACGCTTTTCAAATATGTTGGAAAACGTTAAAAAGTTGCAAAAAGTTTAAAATTGAAAAGATGTGTGTTTTAAAAAAATAATAATTTTTTTTAAGTGATTTTTAAACTTTTACAAAAAAAAATTCATTTTTCCTTGATTAAATCATTTTTCTTTTCATAAACCAATTTAATAATATGTCAAAAATATATTATAAAATACTCAAATAAAAAATAGTTTAAAGGGTACCGAGTCTTCTTAATTTGTTATTATTTTTTTACTGTAACCTTTTCCAGACCCGAAGTTAAAAGTTACCGATATTTTTCCTTGGTTAAATATTTTTTCTTCATAAAACCATTTAATAATATGTCAAAAAGATATAAAATACTCAAATAAAAAATAGTTTAAAGTGTACCGAGTATCCTTAATTTGTTATTATTTTTTTACTATAACCTTTTCCAGACCCGAAGTTAAAAGGCACCAATATTTTTCCTTGATTAAATATTTTTTCTTCATAAAATCATTTAATAATACGTCAAAAATATATTATAAAATACTCAAATAAAAAATAGTTTAAAGTGTACGGAGTCTCCTTAATTTGTTATTATTTTTTATTGTAACATTTTCCAGACCCGAAGTTAAAAGGTATCGATATTTTTCCTTGATTAAATAATTTTTCTTCATAAAACCATTTAATAATACGTCAAAAAGATATTATAAAATACTCAAACAAAAAATAATTTAAAGGGTACCGAGGTCTCCTTAATTTTTTATTATTTTTTTACTATAACCTTTTCCAGACCCGAAGTTAAAGGACACCGATATTTTTCCACGGTAAAATAATTTTTCTTCATAAAACCATTTAATAATACGTCAAAAAGATATTATAAAATACTCAAATAAAAAATAGACTAAAGGGTACCGAGTCTCTTTAATTTATTATTCTTTTACCATAACCTTTTCCAGACCCGAAGTTAAGAGGTGCCAATACTTTTTCTTGATTAAATATTTTTCTTCATAAAACCATTTAATAAGTCAAAAAGATATTATAAAATACTCAAATAAAAAATAGCTTAAAGGGTACCGAGTCTCTTTAATTTATTATTCTTTTACCATAACCTTTTCCAGACCCGAAGTTAAAAGTGCCAATATTTTTCATTGATAAAATATTTTTTCTTCATAAAACCATTTAATAATACGTCAAAAAGATATTATAAAATATTCAAATAAAAAATAGATTAACGGGTACCGAATCTTCTTAATTTGTTAATATTATTTTACTAACCTTTTCCAGACTCAAAGTTAAAATGTACCGAGTCCGCTTAAGAACACGAAACCAAGTTCTTCAGTTACATAAAATATTGTACAACATTCAACAAATTTACAGTAACTTTTCTAAAATAGGTTCTCAAACTTCAAAATGTAAAAGGCTATTAAAAAAATGAAGTCGGAAAAATATTTTTTAATTAACAAATATTTATTAAAACAGCTGATAAAATTAAAAAAGATTTCAAATATTAATTCGCAGGGCTGAAGTTATATATATATATTCCTCCTTATTAAATAAATGTATTTAAAATTATGCATAACTTTTTAAAAGTAATAAAATATATCTAAATGCTAAAAATGCTGTTTACTATTGAAAAATCAAGAGAAATTTTACGTTTCCTGTTTCAACACTTCAAGCTAATTTCGTGAATTCTCCCGGGTTGCTGTTTTTCTACCAGCATATCCGAATCTAATTAGTGGTGTAACGACCGATTTTAAATTTAATTTTGGAAATTGTAACAAGTAAATTGAAGCGTAACAGTATATTAATTAGCTATTAACGCAATCGATTGCCTCTTATAAGTTTGTCAGTATAACCAAACAACTTTCTAAATAAAATTACTAATAAAACACAACTGAGTTCAAAACCACTATACAAACGATAATAAGTTAATTGAGACTTTTAATCTAATTGTCCTGAATTTAAATAGTTCTCGTAATCTAATTAGCAATAATCCGGCTAGTTTTAATTTCACTCTCAAAACGATAACAGGGAAATTAAAACTTAATGCTATATTAATTAGCTATCAGTATATTAGTTTATCTCTTATGCGTTTACTACAAATTCAAACATAAAATCATACATACTTTGAAATTGGCAGTTTCTATTGACAATCAAATATTTGATTTGATATTATTTGATTTAGTAGATGATTTGAGACTTTAGCATTGAGGTGCAGCCCCGCGAATACGAGGTCTACGAACTAACTCAAAATCGCGTCTGTCGAAGACGAATTTTTCTCTGCGTTACTACGGTCCTTTGAATTTCCGTTACCACTGTTTCCGAGTAGCAATCTCCACCTTTTTGTTCTGGGATTAAATAATTTGGAGGATTACTATTCGGAAATCCTAATATTCAGAATATCATGGGACCGTTACGCTGAGGAAATTCCGCTTTCGACAGCCGCCATTTTCTGAGTCATCGCGTAGGCCTAAGTATTCAGGAGGCTGTGATTAAGGCTTTGATTGAGGCTGTTGACTCTAATGCTCAAAGATACATTAATTTTAATGACAGATAATAATCCTTGTAACAAAGCAATCCCCTTCTGGTATTCCTTTCAAAGAAATAGGAAAAAAAAGCGATAGACCTTAGACCTTGAAAATTATGATGAATAAAAAAAAAAAAAAATGCCCAGTTAAACTGATGACACAGGCTATGCACACTAATTGTATATTATACACTTATTTCAAAGAATAATGCCCCTCGAAAAATAAAGAAATCGACAATAAATTAGGGGGAAAGCCTCCCGTTCCCCCTTTTATACTTAATCAATGAACCCCCAAAACTAATCAGGGAATATTCCAAATTTGAAGTAAATCGGATAATTCTGCATTAAAAACCCATTTATCTAAATTAAGGGGGGGGATTAGCCCCTGTTCCCCTCCTTTATACGAGGGCATTTCGAAAAGTAAAGATACAATGGCTCGCATTCCTTAAAAAAACATTTATTTAGAAAACGTAAGTTACATCTTATTAACTGGATTATTTATTATTTTTCGACATAATCACCCCCGTTATCCAAACATTTGTTAAGTCTGGGCACAAGCTTTTGTATCCCACAGTCATAGAAGGTTTCCGCCTGTTGTCGGAACCACATTTCAACTTCATCTTTGATCTCATCATCGTCGTGGAATTGTCATTGACACTTCCGGTATGATCTGGTGCAATTCTTTCAATTTGAGACGTCTATTCGCACGAATTGCTTCCTCCGTTCTCTGAAGAAGGGCATCAGCGATCACAGATGGCCGACCTGTTCTTTGTTCGTCATGAACATCGGTCCTACCTTCAGAGAAATGACGACACCATTTCGTTACATTTTGTCGATTCATAATGTTCCCATAAACAGAAACAATTTCTTTGTGAATATCCGCTGATCGCTGACCTCTTGCATGAAGAAAACGTATGACGGAGCGCACTTCGCATTTGGCGGGATTCTGAATCGGCGGAACCATTTTAAACACGACCTATCCTAACCAGAATCAACGTTGAAATGCCGAACGACCGCGACGAGAAAGCTAACGGTTCAAGGTTAACACCTGTGTTGCCAACTTGCTTGCCAAAACTTTTCTTTTCCTCCGGCGTACGGTGTATCTTTACTTTTCGAAATGCCCTCGTACTTGACCAATGAACCCCCAAACTAATCAGGGAAGCGCGTTATCAGAATGAACCTACATACAAAATTTGATGCAAAATGGATAATTCTGCATGAAAAACCCATTTATCTAAATTAAGGGGGAATTAGCCCCTCGGAAGGGGGAAAACCCTTTATACTTAACCAACAAACCCCCAAAACTAATCAAGAATACGCCTTATCAGGAAGAGTCTATAAACAAAATTTGAAGCAAAACGGATATTTCTATCAAGAGCTATCGCGTTACGTCAGAACCGGCAGTAAAAAAGCAAGAAAAGACCATATGAACTATGTTTGAAAGGCGATGGTAAACTCTTTGTGTAAAACAGAATTGATACTTTTCCACTTTGTAAAACGTAGGGTGTATACTTTAGGCGGCCTTTGGCCAACCTTAGTTAAAGGTACCAAATAAAACTTTCGGTTTTGGGTATCGCGGCCTGGATGGGTTGACAGGCAACCTAAGAAAGAATTTACTAGCACTAAGTACGGAAGAACCATCAAATAACTTTGCGTTAAAGGTCCAAATGTAAATGAAACTTCGAGATTAAGTACACGAGTTATAGAATATATGTATGTAGCTAAGCGACCATGATATATACCAAAATTTTGCAAATTGTGATGTCTATTGTTACTTTTTGAGATAATCAGGGAAAAGGAGCAATAGATCTACATAACAGACCAACCACTCCGCTGCAATGTTAAATGAACGGTAATTGATTAACGGCAAGTGATTACTGATGTTACAGTGACTATGAGTCATCATCAGTAATCGGGTTGTCATTCATTTAACATTGCAGCAAAATGTTGCTATGGCAAAAACTTCCCACTGGTACGTCAGTTGACTGGCAGATCGCCACCATCTAATCTGTCATCTATATCGAAATCATCGACGCTAAAATTGGTTGCAAAAGTGTGACGCTGCCTCCCGTCATAACATGCTCTTCTTTTAAATAAAGAGTTTTACAGCTTTTCAATAAAGAGTTTAATTAGAGATTATTTTAAATATATACTGCATGTAATTAGTATCAGAAAATTGTGTTATTTAGTTTGGAATATCTATTTGAAAATCCTTCCTTCTTTTCCAGTTAAGCGCCTGGTTCCAAAGTTTGGCTCTTCAACAAGGACTCAGAGGAGAAAAAGGACCACCCCCTGATGCATTCCAATTCATGCAAGCTCAAGTGGTAAGTTTGCAAATTTTCTTCATTTTTCTTATTAAGAGGCTATTTCACTCACGTAAGAACATTCGCTAGCTAATGTTAATCCTATGGAAGAGTTCTTTTAAAATATCTCGTTTGCATTTCAATATTTTTAAATGATTTTTAGGGTTCCATCATTAAAAAATAAAAACGGAACCATTATAAGATCATTCGTGGTGTCTGTCTGTCAATATGTCTGTCGTTTCTCGAAAACTATGGAACTGTCAAACTTGGCAGGGTTATAAAGGCTATTGACCCACATATTTATAGATTATTTAACCATTCACAATTATTTGTAGAAAAAAAATAGAGGGCGAATTAAGTTACTTGAAATAAAAAATTGTCCATCGTGTGGGGTGTTGTTCGAATGATCTTGTAACACCGAATTCAAAAAAATATTTATTTTAATTTTAGGTATTGTATTTTCAGACATATCGTCGAAAATGTACTGCAAAAATATGTTCCCAGTCCCCCTATTTCCGAATCTACTGATACTAAAATTATAAAAAATTATGGGTAGTAGGAACTTATTTAAACCTTGCAGGAAAACTCTAGCGATTATCCTATACTAAATCATAAATTTTTTGAGACAATCGCAATTTTCTATTTCACACAAATATTTATTTGCGGGTGCTCAGCGGGGGAGTGAGAGGCACTCCAGACGCGGACCCATCAATGGATTGTTGATAATGATTTTGAAAAAAATTGTCGGTAATTAGCCGAGATATTAATTAAAAACCTATCTAAAAAACGGGGAATAAACCAAGGCGGAGTTGCAACTTTGAGACCTCCTTTCGTAGCGCCCTTGGCACAATGCCAAGTTTAAACTTTTTGCAAGATCTTTGTCAATTAATGTCTTTACGTTTAAAAATGAATTAGAAAATAAATCAGAAAGTTTCACGTTGTTGTCGTAGGGACTTTGAGAGACGTCTCAAGGCTTCACTCACCTAAAACACCCGCTTGCTAATGTTGATCCTATGGGAGAGATCTTTTAAAATATCTCGTTTGCATTTCAATATTTTTAAATGACTTTTTTTTTCATTGAATACCTGAGGTTGATCGCTTACACTCGCCGTTTTATATTTTTTCGATTTTGTTTATTCGGATGCTTTTACTTTCGGAACCGGTTTCGAAAGTGAAACTATCCTCATAAAAAAAAAAAGAAACCTGCAAACAAAATCGAAAAAGTAAAAAATGGCGATTGTAGAGATCTACCTCAGATGTCCAACGCAAAATAATCGATCAAGTGCGAGTTTTGGTTTTACTCACGCACAAAGGGTTCCGTACCATAAATTTATTAATTACTATCTGCAATCCTACAAAAAAATCGTTACTAAAATAAAAGCGACTGTTGTCTATATTTGACGTAACTGTAGACAATTTTAAGGCAATTGTAAATAAATAAAAAAAATTACGCTCTACAACGTGAAACTTTCTGACTCATTTTTAAACTTAAAAGCATGATAGTACTTGTAGGCGTAATTATTAAAATGATTTGTAATCGAAAATTTTTCACTATAAATGAATAACATATTGAGTTTTAAGCGATAGTTATCTCCAAACTACTGACTTTTAACGTATTCGAATTATTCTATGAATTATTTTCAAAAATTGCCTTCAACAATTGAATTTAATTGGAATGAAAAACGTTTTGAGTATTTATCACATGAGTCGCCTTAGCTAAAACAAAGACCTTGTACAAAGTTTAAAATTGGCTTTGTGCCAAGCGCGCTTCAAAAGGAGGTCGCAAAGGTACAATGCCGCCTTAGTCCATGCCGCGTATTTCTAGATACATTTTTAATTAATATCTCGACTAATTACCGATATTTATTTTCGAAAATCATTATCAACTATCCTTAGATTATTCCGTATTGATAGGTACCTCGAGAGCACCTCAACTCTCCCGTTGCCCGCCAGCAAAATAAAGTTTGTGTGTAAAGGAAAAATGCGATTTTCTCAACAACTATGTGACCTAGGATAATCACTAAAGTTTTAATGCAAGGTTTAAATAAACTTCTACTACCCCTAATTTTTTCATAATTTTAGTTTCAGTAGATTCGGAAATAGGGGGAGATGGAGGGGGGGATATTTTTGTAGTACATTTTCGACGATATCTCTAAAAATATAATACATACAAGTTGAAGAAATATTTTCTTTAGTTTAATGTTACGAGATCTTTCGAATGATACCCCACACGATGTACAAAAAATTCAAGTAACTTAATTAGCCTTTTAAATTTTTCTTAAAAATATTTTTGAATGGCTAATAATCTATAAATATGTGGCTTAATAGCCTTTATAACTCTGCCAAGTTTGAACTTTCCACGTTGCATAGTTTTCGAGAAAAACGGCTGTGACAGGAGGACAAACAGACACACGAGTGATGTTATAAGGGTTCCGTTTTTAGGTGCGTTCGTAATTATATAAATACGTAGCACCTATTGTCTCGTCTTGTCCGTCCGTCTGTCTGTCCGTCCGTCCGCATATAACAACGCAAAAACTACCCAACCGAATGGTTTGAAATTTAAGATATATTATCTTTGCAGAATTTTGTCGAAACATTTCAAATTGTATGAAAATCTAATCAAACCTTTAGACGATATTGATAAAAAGATTTATTAAGAAATTTGAATTTTTTTTAAAATTCGGTGCATTTTTGTTATAGGAGCTTCCGAGGTTTAATCGTCAAGCGACAGAGATACTTATTTTATTGCAGAAATTAATCTGCAGACGATATAATTCATTTCACAGAATTAAAAATCGTAAAGATCTGAATATTTATATAACTAGCTATAGTACGAACGCACCTCATTTGTCACGTTTGACGTACAATTTCCAACTTGTTACTTTTTAAGTACGAACTCCTAAAAATGCCAAATGGTATACAGGATGTCCCAAAAATTTAGAAATACGTTTTAATTTTTTTACCTGTTGCAGATACTTAGGCAATGTAAATTGCAAAAGTGTTCAAAACAAGTTTTTCCCATAGCACAATTGACAAGGGGTATTTTTGTGCTGAAATACAGTGTTACATAAATGCAAAGACTTAAAGCACATACAGATGTAGAAAAATATGGGTTTTGTATTTTCTTTACTTACACATGTGAGATTCTATTTCTAAATATATAAGAACAGGAATATTTTTTTTTTATTTTAGAATGAGATGCTATGTTTTTAAATTAAATTCAGTGTTGATTCTATTGACTTTCCATAATCAGGGTGGCTAGTGGTCAGGGAAAAATACAGTAAAAAGAAATGATAATTACCAGTATATTCTTATAGAAAAATTCAAATTGATTATTTGATCGAATAATCAACATAAATTTTTCTATAAGAATATACTGGTGCATATCACTTTTTTTTACTGTATTTTTCCCTGACCACTAGCCACCCTGATAATGGAGTATGCTTACGCATTTAAATTCTTTTTCATTGTAATGCTGCCATGTGTCAGCATGTTGGTGATATTTTCATTATACTTTTTATAAAATTTAATCCAAACAGGAATATAACTTGAATAATTTTAATTAATTCGTGCCCTGGCCCTTGCCTTGAGGTCTATAGACAACTCCTGTAAAGTTTTGACATTTCTGTGAAACATAGGTTACTATTTGCTTCTTATATTTCATATGGTCAATAGATGGCAGCACTTTATATTAAAGATTTTTTTTCCAAGTTAATGATTTCTTAAAGATTACTTTAATATATTATTAAAATCCGGTCTAGTTAAAATCAAATATATAATATGTAAAATAATTACCATGAAACAATTTAGCATATAAAGAAAGGTTTTCATTATTAATAACCATACTAACTACAACACATAATCTTAAAAAATGCTATTAAGTTTAAAGTTATATTGAATTTCTTTAATATTTTAAAGAATATTTGCACATTCGTTATTTATAAACGGGAATTCATAAAATGAAATACTATACTGCAAAATCGCGAGTTTCTTTCGAGATATATTTTTATTAATGCGTATGATATTTAAATACATTGAAAAAATATTAACTTGGGGATAAATTTAAAAGATTCCATGCAATTTTCATTACCTTCTACGGAAGAAAATGTATTCAGACTGTTTTCATAAAACAATTCGAGTGAAAAATGTTTAAATAATGCTACTTCGTACAAAATATATTTTAAAATTTGTTCTGTAAGTGTAAAGTAAAAAAAAAAAAAAAGATTTACAAAACTCTCCAACAACTCATCCCAACTTCTTTAAGAGTCCACATTAGTCACGCGACGACATTCGGAAGCTAATGTTAAACCAATGGGAGCATTCTTTTCTAATTACTCACTTGCATTTTAATATTTTTAATTTTTTTTTTGCATAGGATAGCTGAAGTTGATCTCTAACCGGGCTAGTTTTTACTTTTTTGATTTTGGTTTAAGAATTATCTTTTATATAGTGTTCCGAAAGTGACAGACGGACGGATTTTTTTTTTTTCTAAAAATATGTTTTTCGGAATCTTCAGTGTCTGAAACGTGTAAATAAAATTTTTTTTCGATTTTCAAAACGATTACAAAACTTACCCTATACTACGTATGATGGGTAAGTAAATCTGTAACCATAATTGAAAACTCTGTCATTCTGAACTCCTGCTTCACCCACGCGAAAACACCAGCCCGCTAATGTTAATCCTATGAGAGAGATCTCGTTTGCATTTCCATATTTTTAAATGATTTTTTTGCACTGAACAGCTGAGGTCAATCTCTACAAAACTTACACGACTTTGTTTGCGGGATTTTTTTTTAAGGTTATTTTCACTTTTGGAACCGGTTCGACCTCTGTCCAGTGCAAAAAAAAAAAAAAAAACATTTGAAAATATTGAAATACAAAGGAGATATTTTAAAAGAACTCTCTCATAGAATTAACATTAGCGAGCGGGTGTTTTCGCGTGAGTGATATAGCGCCTTAAGATAGTTTCTGAAAAACATGATCGTAAAACGAAAAACAAAACTAAAATCTGTCTTCCACAGAGGTTTCAGGGGGGCGGGCACGGCTTCCTAGTGAAAATTCCGTAGTTCCTTTTTCTGTAGGTCATTAAAGAGGAAAGTCTTATTTGATTGTATATTTTAAAATCATCAAAGGAATTTTGTTAAACAAATGTGAAAAAGCAGGCAGAGGCAATTGACTACCCCCACTCCCTTACCTGCGTCGATGTTTGTAAATGTATCAGAAAGATTTGCGTTGTCGAACACAGAAAATAAAAAAACGTACAGCATCTTGAAATTCCATAATCAAAACGATGTAAAATAAAGAATCTGTGTGGTGTAAAATAAAGAAGTTTTTATAAAAAAATTTGCAATTTGCGAAAACATATGCTTTAAAAATATATTTAATATACTTGTATCTTTATTTTATACAGATAGATGGCAGCACATCTTAATTGAAATTTCTATTCCGAGAAAGTTGGATGATTAATTTCTCACACATCTGATCAAAAAGAACGAATATTTTTCAAATATTATTGAATTACAATTAAAAGATCTTCTTTATCTCTTATACACACTTAATCCTGATGTAATTTTAAGCTTACATGACATCGCATGGTGATTGTTAGGGAACCATTTATTTGTAAATACGCTGAGCGCACCAGTAATTGACCAGTGGGATACATATTCTACCAACCAAATTTATATATCTTATCGCACACTTATTTCTAAATTGACACAACTCAGAAAAGACATAAAAATATTTGAAAGGAATTAGGTAAAAATTAATTAGTAGGAAACAATATTGTCAGTGCCGGCTCCACCATCAGCTGCCCAGGCCCGCCAGTTGGAATCCAGTGCTGAATTCAGGGGGTGGCTCGAGGGGGGGGGGACATTCCCCCTGGAGCATTGAAATGCCCCCGCCCCTGAACTCTATAATGTCCCCCCCTCCCCGGAGCCACCGAAATCCCTCCCGGAGAAAAATGTCTGAATCCAACACTGTTGGAATCGTGTTAGGCGCCCCGAGCCGCTCTATACAGGGCCCGATTAACGCACAGGCCAACCAGGCCACGGCCTTGGGCCCACTGCTGATGAAGGGCCCAAAATGAATAAAATGATTTAGAAAAAGTCTCTTAAAAATGAAGTTTTCTGCAATTATTTTTTCAAAAACAAAACAAAAAGATTTTGCTTAACTTGGCAACTTTATCATAACATCTAATAATAATCCTCGAAAAATTTTCTAGCTACTATTTTAATTCGAGGGGGCCCCAAAAGGTTGCTGGGCCTCGGGCCCCAGATGACCTTAATCGGGCTCTGGCTCTATACAATTCGAAATAACGTTACTCTGTGTAAAATAATTATATTATTGATCTAAATGTGTCTTTAAATGTTTTTTCGTGAGAAAAAAGTTAGTATTAACATTATTTCTTACCAGCCAAAGTTGATATAATTGTCGGGGAATGTATAGATGTAAGGGTCCTGAAATTAACTGTAAACGCCCAAAAGTAAAGATTTAAATATCCTAAAGGATACAAAGTTTTTAGAAATTAAATATAATTATACACATTAAAAAAATTCCATGTTATTTTTCATACATTTTATACTGTATATTAGAAATTATTCTATGAGATATACAATTTTTAAAAATGATTTTTATTAGTCGAATATTGCAGCCAAATACTTTGTGTCCCACTAAGTGATTTTTGCCAGTACTCCTCGCGACATTGCGCCGGCCCTGAATATTGTTAAAAAGAAAAGACAGAATAATATATCATTTTTGGCTTTTTTCTCAGTCCTGGTTTCTAAAAAAATTTCGTTAAAACGGTTTTAATCAACCGTGAGCTTTTATAAGCGGTGTATTTTGCAGTCGACTTGCATAGCAAAACTAAGCCCCACCTTGTGGCCGGCCCTAATTGATGGAGCAGTCGCACCGGCAATGCGGGGAGGAAGGGCAGAGGAGGACCATTGCACCCCCGTAGATTTCTATAGTTTTCTAAACATTCTTGAATATTTTTACTGGATGACCAACCCTCAGGCTAAGCTTTCTTACGCTTTATGGCCTATAAGTATTGTCCCAAGGGGCGATCATGCTGCCTTCATGACGATCACGGAATAAAATGTAAATTAAAACTCTATATTTTCAGCTTTCACAATCATGTGTATAAATGTTTATAAAATAATTTCGTGAAATATTTTTGGATTTAGTCTCATTAATAATTTTGACATTCTGTAGTAATAATATATAGGATAATTTCAAATTTTATTTGATTTCATTTTTCAGGGCCCAGTTGGACCTCGTGGATCACCAGGACCTCCCGGACCACCAGTAAGTAATGTTTATCATTGCAAAAACATATTCCATAAATCACACAATAAATGAATTTGTAATACATTACTGAAAGTAATGACATATCTGTCACTAGGACCGGATTAACGTAGGGGCAAACTTTCACCAGTATTTTAGTACAAAAAATTTCGCTTTATTTAAACAGTAATGTTAATAGATTGTACAAAAAATACTGGTGGAAGTCTACCACTGCGTTAATCTGGCTCTTTATGTCATGTACCAATAAATGCTACATATTGCCCCATGTGCCATGCATTTGAAAACATGTGAGTCTTGTCCCATATCTGGTGCAATCAGATGCATCAAACGACATTGAATTTGTCTACTTCGTGGCATCTGTCTACAAATAGAAAAGTAATTTTCAGAACAGAAACCGTAATAACTGATTTATATGCTTTTGCCGATGCTGCACCTGAAAAATGAGTCCGTTTTTTCTTTATCACACATCAAATTTTTTTTATGCAACTTCGAGAAATTGCTGTAAAAGTATAAATTTGCAAAGTGACTATGTATATTGTCATATGAAATTACATAAAATGAAATTAGCTAAATGTGCGCAACTGGAAGAAGTATAACACACTTAATGAAATAGTAGAGTTTAACATGGATTACCACAAACAACCACACCCGCCAATGACTGTAGCTATCAAACATGTTCCGTGGGGATGATTCATAGGTTAAAGTGTTAACCTTGCAGTAAGGGTTAAATAGTACAAAGAATATAACTATTTATTATATTTCATATAATACACACTCACATATACAGATATATATTACTGTGCTAATGCTTATTATTTACTATAGTAATCTTTAATTTTATTAGGGACCCCAAGGATTTATGGGACCTAGAGGAGAAACTGGAGAAACTGGACCTCCGGTAAGTTTAATGTGATTTTCAAATATAAAAAATAAAACAAGTACTGCCATTATTTATTTAATTAACTTTAACAACTTCAGTAAAACACTATGTTTTTTCTTTCTAAAAAATAACTTCATGTTAAAAAATACTTTTTATTTTGAAAGAGATATATTTTTCTATCATTATTGACGATTGTGATATTAAATCTCTTTAAATTAAGTATTTTTAAAAATCCATCGTAGCATAATAAAGTTAATAATTAAACGATTATGTGAAACAATATTAATGCTATATTGAAAAGAGTTTAAATATTTTTTGAATAATAAAATAAAAAAACACCAATAAATGTTAAAAAATACAAAAACTATACAAACATTTGAGAAAATAATGTTAAAGAGCATTAATGCCGTCAAAACGGTACTGTATCATGACTGCCTCTGGCGACTCCATATATAATTAGAGAAACCTATAAGTATGTAACATGTATTTTAAAAGCATTATTCTCACATTTTTGTTAATTAAAGGGATCTCCTGGACAAGCTGGAGAACGAGGACTTCCTGGTCTGCCTGGAAAAGACGTAAGTTTATTCTTTATATATAATCTATTTACGATTAATCATTTTGGAATTTGCCCTTCTTCATCATTTAAATTATCGTATTGCAGATATTCAGCATGCAAAATCGATCTAGTAATTTCAAAATCAAGTTTTTAAGACCCACTCTACTCATTAACGCCAATTACACTCAGAAAAAGAAACTGATTAAAACTACAAAACATATTTTTTGAGTACATTTTGTTGTTTTAGCAAAATTGGAGTAAAATTGAACCATTTTTCTTCAATTAACAAAACATTTTTGCGGACGATACAAATTTTTTTTTTGGAATTGCAAAAAAAAAAAAAAATTGTTGATTCAAACAAAATTTTTATTGACCCATATTTAAACAAAAATTTTGTTTAAATATAGGTCAATGGAAATTTTGTTTGAATCAACAACAAATTTTTTTTTTGTTGAAAACCACTTTTTTTTGCAATTCCAAAAAAAAAAAAAATTGTATCGTCAGCAAAAATGCTTTGTTAATTGAAGTAAAATGGTTCAATTTTACTCCAATTTTGCTAAAACAACCAAAATGTACTCAACAAAAATGTTTTGTAGTTTTAATCAATTCCTTTTTCTGAGTGTAGTTCCTAGTAGAAAACAACATTGGGCTAATATTGTTTATGTTGGGTATATCTTGTGCACAGGGCCGTATGCCAAACATGTGCAACTTGTGCAGTCTTCCACCAGTTAAATAGAATAGTAATTTTCATCTCATTTAGTCGTAGATAAATAAGGCAAAGTTTTCAGTTCTTTCTCACTGGTGGAAGTTTTCACATGTTCAGAATACGGCCCTGCTTGTGGAATATTTGATGAAAAACTTTGGCATTACATATTTTTAATCACGTCCGGAAACGTTGGTAAAGCAAGTACGAATCTGGGGAGCTTAGGATATGGCCTAGGGGCGGTTGCCCTTATGGGTGTCCAGTTATCCGAAGCTCCTGGGCGACTCGGATGCGTCCCCAAGTGTCATACGCCCTTTTTTCCTTAAGTACATATGGATATGCTGTTGTAGCGACTACGTCGTCTTTGGTGTCTTGGGTGAAGGGAGAGTGATGCGCAGACGGCGATGTTCTCCCTTGGCCGGTAGCCTGCGTTATGGCGGCATCTTGCTGACTTAGAGCTTCTATACTACAGGCTGAATCATACCGCCATTTAATAACCCAACGGACCAAAAACCAAGCTAAAACCGGTTAGCTTACCGTAGTTGTGGACAGCGAGTGACAGTGACAGGGACGGCAAACACCTGCTCGGGCGGTTTCCTAATGCTGAGCTGAGTTACAATATGGCGGTTATTTTGGGCAACAAGATGGATATGCGTGAGCTCTCCCTTATAAGGGTCTTACGCTGACCTAGGCCAGTCCCGTCTGACGTATGGTGCATTTGCGTTCCTCGGAACCTATACTGGCGGGGCGGATTACCAAAATGTCTGATCGTTTTACCTATTTATAAATATCACTAGAATGCATTTTACGTGGATAAGGAAAGAGCATAAGGATTTTTGAAATTTCAAAAACTTTTTTAATTAATAAGCCTTTAGAATATTTCTGAATATCGTAATTGTGTTGAAATCTGTATATAAATCAATAGTTTCTCATCCTCTGTTTATAACCAACTATTATAAAGTCTATCAAAAAATGAAAGTGTTATTGTATATATAGGAGCTCTCTTCATAATTGTTTGAAAGTATGTTTCATAGGTGCTTAGTAGTATATTGCTTATTTATACTTATGAAAGAGTTTTAATAAGATAATGAAGAAAAATTAATTAGAGAGAATTAGATTTAAATCATGTTAGTGAATTTCAATTTTGCATATATTTTAATGTGTGTCATATTAATTGTTATTTACTAGCGCTAAAAATTAAAATTCATAAATGTTGGTTGTATTTTTTTTGTTTTGATTTCAAAACAACTTAATATACTTATTTTTTTTTCCTTTAGGGAGAATCTGGTGAAGATGGACGCCCTGGTCCTTCTGGTCCACCTGGACCACCGGTAAGTATTTCCTTGATTTTATAATAAATTCTTTTATACATTTTTTGAAACAATTATTTTCCTTCAGAATTTTTCTGAATATCGTATTTATTATTGAAATCTGTATATAAGTCAATAGATTTCTCATTCTCTGTTTATAACCAACTATTGTGCATTAGTTATATAGTCCAAATATTTTAAATACTAATCACTTGAGGACTACTTTTTCATTCTTTTGATCTAAAATACCCTTTTATATGTTTACATAAATATGCTTTGGGAAACTATCGGGTACTTCAAGAAATTGTACATATTCATGACTTTTATTAAAAAAAATTTATTCTAAAAAAATTTTCAAAAAAAAAATCTAAAAATTCTGAATTTAAATCAGCTGTCGCAAACGATACTCTTATTTTGGGAATCGTAAACAACCTTAAATATTTTCTTAAGCCCTTTAGCAATTTAAACAATGTTAAAATAAAAATAATGACATACCTGTATAAGAAAATATGTTCGCAATATTTTTTAAATTTTCCTTTGTTTATCCGAATTTGTTTACTTTGCTTATCATTTTACTTTGTAGCTAACTTTACTAAGCATTATATAAATAAATAAATAATAATATTTTCCGACCTTTATAATTTACTCCTTAAAAAACCTCTTGGGACTAACACTATTCAATAAAAATCGTTTAAATTCTTTCATTTTAGTTCTTACCTAAATGTAATTTACAATCAATGATAATACTTTAAATTCTAATTTACCCCTCACTTAACTATAATAATTTATATTCATTGAAAAACTGTAAGTTCTAAATAATTTCTCACTCAAGTATAATTTACAATAAGTGAAAATGCTTTAATCATTTAACAGTCTCATTTTTTATGACTAAAGAGACTAATTTAGTGAATAAAAATGTCTTCAACCAGTTAATTTTTTGATGCTTGCTGAACTTAGTAGGGTATTTTGTATAACAATTTTGTGTATAGTTTAGGAGATATGATATTTTTATTAAAATCTTACCCATGCATAGAAAATTACACGGGTGAAGCCCATTCTGATTTTTAAAAAAATACTCAGTCGCATGCATGACGACGGAGACTGCTAAGTGGTTATAAATGCTAATTTACTGCTCGCTTAACTATAATTTATATTCGATGAAAAAAACTTAAATTATCTCGCCCTGAATTGTAATTTATAACGAATTAAAATACTTTAAATACGAATTTACTTCTCACTTAATTATATTTACAACCAATGAAAAGACTTCTAGAGCTGATTCCTTTCTAACTTTATTATAATTTATATAATGAATTAAAATACTTCAAATACAAATTTACTCCTCACTTAATTATAATACACAATCAATAAAAATGCTGAGTTATTTCTCAGAATAATTGAAAATACTTTAAATGCTGATTCATATCTCAGAATCATTGAAAATACTTTCAATGCTGATTCATTTCTCAGAATCATTGAAAATACTTTCAATGCTGATTCATTTCTCAGAATCATTGGAAATACTTCAAATGCTGATTATTTTTCCTCTTACAAAGTGCGTACTCTTAGAATTTCCAAGGATTTTGGAACCACTATTTTAGAGAAATTTTCTTTTTAATACTTAAATCGCAGAATTCGTAATTGCCTTATTTAGTTGCTGAATTTGTATTAATTTTCTGCGATTAAATAAGGCGTCAAATTCTATTCAATAATTGTGGTAGAACTGTACGCACTCTGCACTTAATTTTGTTTTACGATCAATGAAAATAGTTCATATGCTTATCTATTTTCTATTAAATATTCCAAACTAATTAGTTATAACAGTTTATATTCATAGTTCACTAATTAGTTAAAGTAGTTCATATGCTTATATATTTTCTATTAAATATTCCAAACTAATAAACTAATAAGTTATGTTTTCTCTTCAAAGGGTCCACGAGGACTTCCTGGAATGCCAGGGCTTCCCGGCACTAAAGGCCACCGAGTAAGTACATACTTAATAAAGTGAAAATATTAAAACAATAAATCTCTCATACTTATACTGGAATTTTTATTCCTACTTAAAAAATATTTTTAAAAGTTTATTTTTAGTTAAATTTTTAAAAGTTAAAAATTTTAAGTTTTTTTTTCTCAATGAAGGATCAATAAAACGAAATCAGATTCTTTTCCACTAAACACATATATTTTTGTCTGTTTTCACAATTTTATTTGCAAAAAAAAAAAAAAAAAAAACCTTGCAGTAATCTTATTTTAAAACGCGTATGCACAAGCGTAAACGACTTCAAGCTATACAGGATTCTGTACATTTGAAACACAAAAACGATACGGGTTGTGACACCAAAAATTTGTGGGTACATGAACAGATCTCCATTAAATTTGACCCACAGAAAACAAAAGGGTGCTGTTTTGAAAATCAGCCTACGACTGTCGCGTTACTTATATATTTATATATTTTCATTTTTTTTTTTTTTTTTTTTTTTACTTTAAAGTTTGGGGGAAAATACTTAACAATTTTTTAACATTAATAGTAGATTCATGCCCTCCGAAAATCGATTATCTTTCAAACCCGACTAATTTTTAATAGTAAGTTGATCGGTTCGAAAATTATGCTGAACGGCGTCTTGAAGAACATGGTTTTGAGAAAACCGCGTGAAAAAAAAAAAAAAAAAAAAAAAAAAAAAAACTATCTGCTTTACAGCTGACACACTGTTTCGTTCACAGGGCCGTAACTTCGTGATTAATTGGAATAATCCAAAATCATTTCAGGCACTAATTATTAGACATTTTAAGGATATAATTTTTTTAAATCGATTTATTTGGACCCAATATAGTAGAATCCCCTATTAAATGTGAAAAATATATGAATATAAAATAAATAAAAATATATTTTGTGACTAATTCCTAATCGCTAATGTCAAAAAACGGGGTTGTCATTGAGTACTTTAGAATAAAGAAATTATTTTTTTTTCTTTATTTCATCCTAAACCATTTTTAGATGCAAATTTTCTCGTTTACATACAATTCAACATGTTAAAAATTTATGTATATCTATAAATTTTATCGCTATTACGTATTTCGTTTGCTTGCATGAAAATATTATTAATATCATTTAATTAACAATAAATAGATATGAGTATTTAATTTTTATAGAAGCCTTTTTTTCCAGCACTGTCTAAGAAAATATAATGTACAAAATAATATATATAATCATAGTGAATAAGTAAAAAAAATTAAAAAAGAAATATGCGCAGAAAAGTATAACTAAGCAATATCAAAAAAGTGTAAATCTTAATGTCTTATTAGCAAATTTCATGTACTATCATAGAAAATTCATCAAAAGAGTATATTATAAATATCATAGTTTTTGTCGCTTAAAAAGTATAATGCGTGATGACAAAAATAACTTTAATTTATTTTTTTTCTTTCCTTTTTTTTCAAATTATGCATGTATAATCAATTCATAATTTATCTTTGTTCGATTAAATATAATATCAGCTTTCTAGATTACCGATTTGTATCGGTTTGTTATATAAACAAATTTTTTTATTAGTTAAAATGACATAAAAATTTCGCTTTTATCACATTTGAAAGATAATGCAATAAGGTGCTGACAATTTAAAACACTTATAACTCGATCTGTAATTATCGTAGAACACTCATATTTTGTGTGGTAAACGTAATCTTTATAAAGGGGGAGTACTTTGTTTGTTTTTTTAACCGAAGCCCCTAAATTTTAGTATAGTACGAATATAAGCGCTTGATAACCATACACACTAAAATGTCACAGCCCACACAAATTTTGTATGATAAATCGGGTTAAGGTGGGGGGTGTCTCTGTCGATTTTCTATCGAAACCCCCCTATTTGTATTACCCCGACTGTATTATTGAAGAATATATTTTCTTTTCTTTTTTCAGGGATTTCCAGGATTGGATGGTGCAAAAGGTGAACAAGGTGCTTCAGGAGAAAAGGTAATGTCGCAAACTGATATTTTATATTATTTTCTAGACATTTCCATTAACAAACTTTTCTATAGCAATCACAAATTCTATTAAATTTTTAGATGTTTTAACTCTTTAAAAAATCTTAAAAGGTGTTAAATATTTGTTATTTATTAAATTCTTCTTTGAAATTCATAAATTAGGCTGTGTAAAATTTAATTGAATTTTTCTACAGCCTTATTTAAAGTTTTCAAAAATTTAAAAGTGAAAAACAACTGCTTGAGTGTGCCAACGGTATAGGATGTGGTATAATAACGGATCATCTCACCAGAGCACTGAAGTTTAACCCTTTATGCTCTGACGGTTCTTTTAAGTAACATGAAAGAAAATTTAATATAAACTTTATTTAATCCATCTATCAGTAAAAGTACATTTTACATCAGTAAAAGTACATTTCCTGAATTCGACCACAACATAATTGCTTGAGTAATGAAGTGTATCAACAACTGGAATATTAATTGAAAGTGTTAAAGCTCTTCTTCTTGGAAAGTGCCATGGTACTTTCCTCAATTCTACAACAACACAACTACTTAAGTAATGAAGTGTATAAAATAATGTATTCAACAATTGTAATATTAATTGAAAGTGTTAAAATAATGTTTTTTTTTCTTTGTTTAGGGTATGCAAGGCCCTTCTGGAAAAATGGGAGCAACTGGACCAATGGTAACTATATTATTAAATTAATGTTTTATAAATTTATAAATCTGACTTCATAGACGAAATTGAAACCTTAAAATTTTTATTTATTGTTTATTATATTAAATTAAATAATTGCTTTTAAAGAATAAACATATAACTATATTTTAGAAATTTAATAATTATTTGGCAAAAATGTTTCCTTTATTCGAAACCTAAAATATCTAAAACGTCTTTGATATTTAACATAGCGAATAATTAAAAATAAAAAACAGTAAAACCTGTGTATAACAAAAACCTGCCTTAAGCGGAAAATTTTCATAATCCTATTGAAATGGATGTAATATAATTAAAAATAAAACTATATCTGCTAAAGCGAAAATCTGATAAAACGGAATCTTCTTCCGGTCCGTCCTATTTCGCCTTATCAGGCTTTACTGTGTAAAGGGAATGTGTAAAGTTAGAAATGATTTTTTCAATTGATGTTTAAGTATTTCATTAAAATTATTAATCTCCTAGTGTCACAATATAGTCTTAGAAATGATGAAATGTGATTCTTAAATACATGAAATTTAAAAATTTATGAGGACTTACTACAACAAAATCTTTTTTTAAAAAAATTTCGTTTTTATAAGATCTTAAAATTCAATTTTTAGGGACCCCCAGGACCTAGAGGTGAAAGAGGCAGAGAAGGACCTACAGGACCACCCGTAAGTAATAGGGGAATTTCTTGTATTTAGCTTGTGAAATGTTCAATAACACAAACTATATTTTACTATGTTCTGTATTATAGGGAATCAGAGGTATTGATGGTTTGCCTGGACCTCCAGGACCACCCGTAAGTAATCTTCTTTTAATTTTGAAAATTACGATTTTCCTCTTTAACTACAAGTAGTAATCATTCATTGTTACTCCATTTTAGGGACCCATCGGAAGACCAGGACCACCAGGCTTCCCCGGATCTCCTGGATCAAAGGTAATGAATATATAATCTGAAATCTCCAAAATTTATGCAGTATATATTAAATGAATACCAGGCTCGTGTGCAGAATTTTATTTAAAAATTGAAGTTAGGTGCTTAAATATAAAAATATTGTTTAAAAAATTTCTTTATAAAAATGACTATCTTTAATTACACACTAATTTTCTCTAAATTACTAAATTCGCATTTTACACTTATTATATATTAATTTACGCTGTCTGCATATCATCAAAATATATTTAACGTGCAACATTTTGTTACTCAAGTGGAGAAATCTACAGTTACTGTTTAAACTTGATAACAAGTAAAAACTAGTCCAAATTATTATGCGTTAGTTCACCTGAATGAATGAATTATATGGAAGTAAGAGTTCGTTTTCTTTTAAACATTAAACTGGTTATATATTGATTTACACTTATTACATATTAATTTACGCTGTTTGCATATCATCAAAATATATGTAACGTACAAAATTTTGTTACTCAGGTGGAGAAATCTACAGTTACTATTTAAACTTGATAACAAGTAAAAACTAGTCCATTTGAATAAATGAATTGTAGGGAAGTGAGAGTTCGCCTTCCTTTAAACATTAAACTAATTGTATATTGATTTACACTTATTACATATTAATTTACGCTGTCTGCATATCATCAAAATATATGTAACGTATAACATTTTATTACTCAAGAGGAGAAATATACATTTACTGTTTAAACTTGATAACAAATAAATCTAGTCCAAATTATCATACGTTAGTTTACCTGAAGTGGGATTTTGTTCAACAGTCTCAAAACTTGACCAAAAAATCACGTTCATTATACCAATAGTAAATAATCACCAAATGTGCAAAAATAAATGAAAAATTACCTTTACAATTCTTTGTTTGTTTGTTTGTCAAGTGCGGTTAGTCTCAAAATAGTCTATATTTTGAAAAAAGATCCGCCCAATAAATGAAAGAAAGAAACCAAATGGGAGGAGTTAAACCTCCAAAACCACCCCCTTGTGACGACCTTGATGACTACACGTCTTGATTTGAAAATTTGACGATGTTTTTTACCCCGTTATTTCTTTTTAGGAAATAGGTTTTTTTCCGAAATATATGGATTAATTTTTGAGAAATAATAAAGCTACAATCATAAAAAGTTTCAAAAACCATTTAATAATAGTACATTGTTTAAATCACTTTTCGTTCATCCAAGTCTTAAACAGAGCATTTAAAAAGCACTATCCTTTTAAACATATATCTGCCAACTTTTACGTTTTTTGTTACCACTAAAATTTAATAGAAATATTTGCCTTATTTAATCGCAAATTTCGGCGATAAAAATAGGCTGAAATTTACTATTAAATTTTAGTGGTACAGAAAAAGTGTAAAAATTGGCAGCTACGCTTTTAAAACACATTTTTGAAAAATGTAAAAACTGAACAATTTAACGAAACATGCAGAAGTTGAAACTGCAGAAAAAAAATCTATTTCATTTTAATAAAATTTATGCAAGTAATTCAAAATTAGGTATTTTAATTACTAAGAAAATTATCTAATTGTAAGACATGCTTCATCTAACTGAAACACATGCATATCAACTTCAAAATATGCTTCTCGGTTTTAATATGATAAGTTTCATCTAGATACTCTAACCTAACTCAACACTTATAAATGATGAAATGTTGTCTACTTTTTCTATACATTTCTTTCAAACGTCAGTCGTAAAACTTTATTTTAACCAGTCTCAATACTAAATACATTGCCATAAACCAGATATGCATCTATATAGAGAATGGGTATAAGAACGATTTATGTAATATTTTATAAGTAATTCAGTCTCGTAACTGAAAACATTTCTTAAGTGTAAGACAAATTTCATCTGGCTACCCCATCTCGCCTATTGCTCAGTAATAATAATATGATTAATCAATAAGAGGTGAGATTTGCTCGACATTTGTTTCAAATGTCAGTCTTAAAACTTCATTTTCACTTCATTTAATCCTAAGTACATTACCATAAACCAGGTATACAGAGCACATGATTCAGAAATATTTGTGTAATATCTTATAATGAATTTGAAATTATGTACTGTTGCTAATAAAAACATTTTTAAACTGTAAGACATGCTTCATTTCAAATACAAAACATATTTCATCTCAAATTAAAGATATGCTGCTGAATTGCTTCTAAACAAATTTCATCTAGCTATTGCACTCATCTCTTATTCATAAAAAAGTAAAATTTTCCGTCGATTTGTTTCAAACGTCAGACATCGAACTTCATTTCTTCTCAGTGAATCCTAAATACTTAAACACAGAGAATATGATCAGTAAAATGCATTTGATGGAAAAATCTTAGAATTTTAAATCAGCTCTGAATTGTAAGACCAAATTTCATCTAGCTATTCCATCTCATCTCCTATTCATAAATAATGAAATTTTGACTGTAGATTTGTTTCAAATGTCGACGTAAAACTTCATTTCTTCTCAGTGAATCCTAAATACGAGATATACGTGAACACAGAGAATATTATCTGTAAAATGCATTTGATGGTAAAGGTCTTAGAATTTTGAATCAGCTCTGAATTGTAAAACAAATTTCATTTTGCTGTCTGATCTAATTTCTTATTTATAAATAATAAAATTTTCTCTAGATTTGTTTCAAACATCAAACGTAAAACTTAATTTCCTCTCAGTGAATCCTAAATACTAGATATACGCGAACACAGAGAATCTGATAAGTAAAATGCAATTGATGGAAAAGTCTTAGAGTATCAAATCAGCTCATAATTTGAAAAAAAAAATGTAGGCATTTTATTCACTATTTTTCTCATTTTCCAGGGTGATGCAGGACCATCTGGACCTAAAGGAAGTCAAGGATTACAAGGCCCACGAGGAGAAGCTGGAAAACCGGGTAACCCAGGCGAGCCCGGACCAATGGTATGCGCAAATTTCTATTATATTTCTGTTTAGCATAGACATAATAAATTATCATTGAGTATTTAAAACACGGTAATTATATCTAGGCGTATGTTTCGATTTTTAGAAAAATGTTTAGGTGCAATCTGTGGTTGCTCGGGCTTTTATGTTAAAAGTTTACCGGTTGTAAATGACACTAAAATTCTAAAAACTCCAAAACATGCATATCTATATCTATCACATATTATGTCATGTGCTATATATAATTCTTTATACTTACCATTATCGTATAATTCACATTAAATAGGCTTTTATGAATCCTCTTCGTCGACAAAAATGGGTTTTTAAGCATTAAATGTATTTCGATGAGTAATGTTACAAATAAAGTAAAAAGCAGTATTTTTAATGACTAGCTGTCACAAAAGATCACATTTTTGTAGATGAAGATTAAGTGCATGCTTAGAATAATCGAGATACTACACAGGAGATTTTATCGATGTTTATAGAACATCTTAATTAAAAATAGGTAACATGATTGTTCGATTCAAAATAAAACATCAGGGTTCATACGGCTCCTGGAATTTTGCAACCAGGAAATTCTTCGGTACCAGTATTTTCTTACAGAAAATCTCTCCTTAAAAGAAGGTGAAGTTTCGCCAGTTTAACCCAGATTTATTTTTCTGTAACAAAAAAAAAATACTGGTAACAATCCTGGAAAATTCCCTGATCCGTACAAACCCTGAAACATGCTGTTTCTTTTGTATTCATGTTTATTTACGCTTATAATTTTAATTGAAGAACTTAATAGAAGAACGTGTTTTGCTACATTTTCTCAAAAATTGTTTTATTTTATAGATGAAGGTGTTATGTGGTATTTTATCGTATGGTAAAGCTAAAATACTAAGATTCTAATTACAATTTTGAAGATCTAAAACAATATTTATCAGTACTTAATATTTTAATGTTTAATAATTTAAATAATATTAATATTTTTTTATTATTTGAAAATTAAATGTTAATAAGTTTTATGAGAAAATTTAGTACCACCTGTTAACGCATTAAACATATGCTGCCGAAAAGAAACTAAAGCAATAAAATTTACAACCAAAAGCTTTTACTTCAATTTTCTCGCAATTGAAATTTTGTCTTTTCTTCCTCTACAAAATGTGTGATACGTGAATTTTGACAAATATTTTATTGATTTTTATTTATTGCTTTAATTTTCCAGTATACATGTACTGATATTACCACTCAAATTTCTTTTAGGGTCCACCTGGAAAAGATGGCGCCTCTGGAGATAAAGGATCACCCGTAAGTCGTAACAAATGCGATATTGATTATAATAAACAAAAATGACTTTGATTATCATAATTTTAAAATATCGACATTCAATTATTAATCGTCATCTTGTACATAACACACTGTTTTTTGAAATTTCAGGGTGAATCTGGTCTCTCAGGACCTCCTGGATTCCCTGGTGCACGAGGACCTCCTGGATTATCTGGTAGCCCTGGATTACCTGGACACAAAGGATCACCTGTGAGTTATTTTTAGATTCTCTTTCTTGAGTATAACTTCATTGATTGTAATAATTTTAATTTTTGACTAATTTTATTGATAATTATTAAAAAAAAATAAGTGTAGTGAAAATTAAATGAAATTTCTTATTTCTCGTTAAAAATTCAGAGAAACACAAAATAAGTTACGTATGTAATTGATTGAGACAAAATCCAAAAAACTTATTTAAATTATTAAATATGCATTTTAACTTTGTCATTACATATTTTTTGTTTTAATTATTTTAGGGAATACCCGGAGAACCAGGAATAAAAGGAGAAACTGGAAGAAAGGGAGAACAAGGAACATCAGGGCCCCGTGGCCTACCAGGAACCCCTGGTCAACCAGGAAAAAGAGTTTGTATTATTCTGAACACTTTTGAAAATACACTCTAAAAAATTCTGTTAAGAAAAATGAAAGCTACTACTGATGCACCACGAATGATAGAAACTTGGAGCGAACTGCGCATGGGCGAAAATGGCTAGTCCATATCGAAAATGGGGAAGTTTGTACCATCTCGGGAACAATAATTCTTCCTTCTAAAGCTTCCTTGTAGCAAAATTGGATTACATTATGCAAAATACGTTTGCAATCACCTCGGAAAGGCCTAATCCGAGAACTAGTAGAAGGTGCACGATCCATTTAATTTAAAATAAATTTTCCTCAGAACAGAAAATAGCAAACAGCATTGAACACTGTTTCCATATAATGTTGGATAAAGAGCGGAAATTTCCGCCTCTTTCGCCGCCAAGGCTATTCTCCCTACAGTGTGAATAGAATCGGCTTCGCATCCTGCGAACCGGAGCTCCCAGAAACGCGGTTAAACAGTAGCAGCTTAGTCGCTAGATATCCTCATGTTTGCGCAGCTTATATTGAATTTCGGGTATATTTTATCATAGATTAGAGAGTTTTCCGTAATAAAGACATCCAAAATATCGTCAAAAACCGGAAAAATACTTAGAGCACAGTCGTTGGAAATCCTGTTTGATTTTGGGAAAACACAGCTTGTAGATAGAAGAATTTTTAATAACTTTTAGCTGATATTGGCAAATCTTCCATGATTTAAGGGAAAATGAACCAATTAAAACAGAAAGTGTTCCTTCAAAATTAACAAAAATAAAATATATACGTCCATTGTTGGGGTTTTTTAGGGTGTAGATGAACATATATTATCACCTGAAAATAAAATGAAACTCATTTTTAATATTATTATATTTCTCCATTTTAGGGCAAAACTGGATCTGCTGGATCACCTGGTTCATCAGGACCACCCGGAGAGCGTGTAAGTACATTTCCCAAATTGATTCTTATATTCCAGTATGTTACTGTTTACCTCGAAATGAAAAATCATTAACACGTTAACTGTCATCTATACATTCATTCTTTGCAATATATGTAAGCCTTGACATGATCTGGATCAGGGCTGCTTGTTTGGACTGCTTTTTTATTCAGAAATTCTGAATAGTATTTTTTGCTTTATTTAAGGGTAGGTTCTACTTCTTTTGGTCAAAATTTTCATTTTTTTCTTCTTTTTTTGCATTTTTTGCAACAAGTGTGTACATTGTTGCTCTAAATCAGTTTCCTGATTTTCCATTTCCTTACAATATTTTTTGCTCGTTCAATGTAACGCTATTTTAAAACTTTAAACTTGTTTTTCTTGAAACCATGTTTTTCAAAATGAGCGACCATTTTTCGAGAGAATTATTCGACAGATTTCCATTTTTTTTAAATTTAAGAGAAAGCTAATCGTTTTGCTGAAGCTTATACCACCAAAAAGTATAATTTTCACTGATTAATTATTTTTTTCAAGCTCGCTAAATGTAAAAAAAAAAGACAAAAAAATTACATTTTTTATTCAAATGACCGCCATTTTGTAAAAAATCAGGTTTTAAAACTAAATGTTGGTATTAGTTCCAGAGAATGGAATGCTTTTTCATAATTTGACGATCCAACCGGAGAAAAACTGTCGCCCGATTGGAAGTATAGGTTGCAGGTAGTCCCCGTCGCACAAGGTGTATTAATTTTTTTTACACGGAAAAATTTAAATACATAAGTGAAATGTCAATAAATATAATGCAAAAAGTTCGAAGGTGGTAACTTTTTTCTTTGTAACAGAAAAAAAAACCGTAAAAATCACGTAAATTTTAGGCCAAACAAGTAGAACCTTCTCTTAATGACAGACATTTCGTGATTATATAAAGTAAAAATTCTTCTTTTGGAATTTCTGGTATGAATTTTGAATTTCTGAATAAGATAGGAGGCAAAACTGTCAACCCTGATCTGGATTAGTGCGTATTTTATTTAAAAAATGTATACCAGATATTACTAACAGAAATTATAAATTCACGGAATAGTTCCATTAAATAAAGAAAAAGCTACTATTAAAAATGTCTGGTAGGAATTTTAGAAAAACATTACGACGTGCCGACCGTCGTATGGGGCATACATTCAGAAATACGTACGCTGATCGGCGCGTCGTATGACAATTAACGTGTTAAAATAGATATCTTATTGAATTAATATTTACGCGTGAAACCGTCAAAAATTATTTACTCTGAAGTATATTAGAATACTCCATTAACTTTTTTTTAAATGTTCGAAGATAATTAAGTACCGTAATTTCCGGCCTATTATCCGCGGATCAAACAATCATGTTTCGACCCAGAAATTTTATTTTATAAAATGTAACTTACTAGATCGCTGTAAATATTTGACTTCAATTATTAAATAAAATTTCTGAGTCGAAACATGATTGTTTGATCTGCGGATTATAGGCCGAAAATTACAGTAAATGTATTTATTTGGTATATAAGAAATGACGCAAGAGAAGTTATCTGTCAAAAATACTTTAAGAATGTTTATTTTGTAATTTATTTTGGTCAAGTTTCATTTATATTCAAGATTTTTATGTTTCATTTCTCTTTAGTTAAAACAACGGCAACAAATGTTGTGGCAAATTAGCTAAAATATAGCAATTTTGAGTATATATAGTTCATCTAAATTTTAATGACAAAAATATCGCAAAATACAAAAAAATACTTGCGTGAAAACAATGTCATATGAAAGCGTTGATATTTTAATCGATTCAAACGCTTTCAAAGTTCACTATGTACAGCGTCCACACAGTAAGTCGGTAAGTGATTGAGCTCATCTGAAACAAAAGCATTCACACGGATTCATAAAATATAATAAATAATTTGGATATCAAACCTCAAATTGATAAGATAAATCAAAATTTCACAAAATGGTGACTGTTTACGATCAATTTTTGGCACTAACTTTTAATTTCAATATTGTTTAAACAATCAAAATTATTAAAAATTTTATTTATTTTTTGATTTTGTCCTCCAATGGAAAAATTCTAGTTTTGTTTGCCAAAAACAAAATTTCGATAGTGGGAACGTACTCATCATAACGTGCACCTAAAAAACTTGTTTTAAGAAAAACGTTCTTAAAGTTTTGATCAGCCCTTTTGTCAGCCGTGACACAGGTCCATGAAACTGATTGCCATGACTTAAATATTGGATGGAACAAAAAGCAGTTTTGAGGACATATACTAGACATTCTAAAGGCTAAAAAATGAAAAAAAACAGTAATTTTTTGACCATTTTTGGGAGACCTTCACCTTAATCCAAAAAATATTCTTTATGTTTGACAGTAATACTAGATGGAAATCATTTCACATTTTGAATTTTGAAGAGTTCCTCGTTTTATTTATTTTCATGTGATATACATCACGTTCACGTATCAAAATGTCATTCCTTATAAGCAGCTATAATTTTAAATGCTTTTTTAGGGTGTACCTGGAAATAGAGGACTTCCTGGACCCGACGGTCCTGCAGGAATGAAAGGCGCCCAAGGTGACAGAGGACCACAAGGCCCCCAAGGTCCGAAAGGATCTCAAGGAGAATCAGGCAGACCAGGAGCGGCTGGATTACAAGGACTTCGGGTATGTCAAACAATCTGCAAATTTTAGAAATTAGTTAAATTAAATTTTTTTGTAATTGTAAAACTAAGTATTTTTTGTGTACATAATAATATTTTTGACATCCTTAGAATAAATGTAACCTCGAATTCGATTTTACGTTATTTGGTAATTATTAAGACATGTAATGTGGTTGATAACATATATTGTTGATAATGAAAAATATGTAAATTTTATGGCTATATATTATATATAAATACCTTTGAAATCAAAATACGTCAAATAAGTTCTATCAACAAAATCTGACCGAATCTCTAATTTAAAGATGGCAAGTGTTTAGTTTAGATAGAATACCTTTAAGTTAAAAAATAACTATCAAATTTGAACAACAAAATGAAAACTCCAATTTAGAGATGGCATACATTACATAATAGTTTCAGAGAAAATAAGAAGAAAAAAAAATTAAAGAAATAAGTACATAAAATGAAAATTTTTTGCCAGAAAAATTGAAATAAATATAAATTAATCATATATTTGAACAAAAAATGGAATTTGGATAACAAATGACAATGAAAATGAGATATCAAAGCAACATGTGTATATCTAATGATCAGCCAGTAAGACACCACATATGTCGCATAAAAATGCATTACTTCATATAACAGACATAAAAGTTTGACAAGGATAAAGTCCATTACTACCGATATGCATTTAAAGAAGAAAAACAATACAGAAACACAAAGAAAATTAATCATAAATGAAACTTACTCACGTGCATCAAACAGCATGCGAAAACAGGCATTTGAACTATATATCAAGAAGCTTTGATAACAACAGCTACAGTTATGTTAAATTTAAGACTAATTAAATTATGCAAATACATTAAAAATTATTAAACAATAATTATTACTACTTAAAACACAATAATCAATAAGAAAACCAAATATAATTTTGAGACGTTCAATTATAATGATATAATTCAAATCCTACAGTAAATTCGATCAGCGTTTATAAGTATATATATTACCTCAGATATATACTTAACATTAGGTAATCTTGGATTTCTATTTCATCTTCTAGGGTTTGGCAGGAAGACCTGGTTTATCTGGAAAAGATGGATTGCCAGGAGAAAGAGTACGTATAAGAGGGATATTTATTTTTTAAATATTTTTATAAACATTTAATTTTTTTGTGTTCTAGTAAAAAAGTAAAAACACTTTTTTAAACAGTTTAGAAAAATATTAGTTAATATAAAATGCATTTGCTCTTTTTGTTGCAATAAAATATTATTTTTAATTAATAATTTTAATTTTAGGGACAACCCGGCGCTGACGGAAAACCTGGAGAACCTGGTCCTCAAGTAATTATTTTCCACATTAACAATAAACTATATAAGGAAATCATATGTATGCATTTATTCATTTACTAATAATAAATTAGAGAATCATTTAATTAAATAATGTTATATTTTAGGGTATACAAGGTCTACCTGGATTGATCGGTTTACCAGGAACTAAAGGTGATCAAGTAAGTTATTTAAATTCAAACTCATTTTACGTTTTCATTTTTTCTAACTAAACTTTAGTGAGATTGAAGTATAAAAAAAAAAAATATTAAGAAAAGTATATTTTAAATTGAAGAATTTTTTTAATTTTGGATTTGCTTTTCCAAACGTAAAAGTAAATGCTTATTTTTTTGTATTAAACAAAATATTTATAATTTTATTCTAATTTGGGATTTCATTTCTTCCATAGGGTGAAGCAGGTCAAGATGGCTTGCCTGGACCTCCTGGACCCACTGGCCCAAGAGGAGACTCTGGTAAAGAAGGCGCTCCCGGACCTCCTGGTTCTTCAGGACCTCCTGGAGAATCTGGAGAAAGAGGACCACCCGGACCTCCTGGATCAACTGGTTTCCAAGTAATTATATTTAAATCATGTCTCGTCCTTCTGACTAAGGATCAAAGTGAAGCACGCTTTCGTAAGTCGTCGACTTACGACCGACTCGTATCGGTCGTAAGTCAAACTGACCAGTCATAAGTCGATCTCAATTAGTAACCGGAAATTCTCTATAGAAAATCTAAATATGTTAAAAGCTAACTTTTATAAATTTTATACAGATTTTTGGCTTTTTTCTAACATTTTTTTGTCAGTCGTAAGTCAAAATTAGGTCATAAGTCGAATAAGTCGTACGTTGAAGACTAAGTGCAATTATATTTAGGATTTGTCTTTTAAATGGACCCTTTCTATATTATATTGAATATTAGATATTTTGAGACGTCATTATTAAACAAGTGCGTAATTTCTAGCATTGAAAGAAAAACTGAATATTTGAAAAGTCAACAAAAGAATATATTTCCATCAAAAGCATTTTTTTTTTTAATTTCAAGTAAGTTAAGAATTATTATTTGAAAGACATATTTAATTGCCTGTGATTATTTTAGGGTTTACCTGGAGTTGCAGGAAATCCCGGACAGCCTGGAAAAGATGGCGAACCCGGTTTACCAGGACCATCTGGGCCAACAGGCTCACCTGGAGAACGTGGTGAAAGAGGATTTCCTGGAGAAAGAGGATTACAAGGATCAATGGGACCGCCTGGTCCAAGAGGAGAAATTGGACCTGCCGGAAGTGATGGAGCACGAGTAAGTTAACATTTTTCTGGACTAACGATTCTTAAAAGTACCGGAGAATTTAATTGATTTTATTTTGTCTTAACGAGTATTTTTGTATTATCTATATGTAGTAATGATAGCATGTGCCTATACATTTATTATTATCAAATAATTTATGTTTCAGCATTTAGTAATAAACGAAAAAATAAACGTTTGCTTAGTTCTCTTTACACCGTTAGGGATTCCTTTATTTTAAACATATGTTTCATTTTTTAAATTTAAAATAGGTGCTGCTTTTCTAAATAAGTTATGATAATATATATACTAAATAAGTTATGATAAAATATATACGAGTATATATAAAACAATGGAAAGTTGTTAAGTCTATTTTATCCAGTTCTAATACGACATTTTCGAAACGTCTTCAAAAATTCTAACTTAGCCTATTGCTTATATAACTTAGCCAATAATATTTTTAAAGATATTATTGGCTAAGTTACGGCAATATAATATTTTTACAAAATATTATATTGCCATATTAATAGATACAAATAACTATATTCGTTAAATTTCTGTAAATGATATAATCGTAAGTTTCAGTAAACCATACCTTTTGCAATTTGGATAGCTAATTTTAATTTTTTTTTAAACCTAAAAGTAAATTTCCACATAAATAAAAAAAAACGGTCCTGAAAATTTATATTACAATGCAATTTTATTTGTAATGATTATGTACTAAATTTTATTATGTATTTCTTTTAAGGGTCCACCTGGAGAAAAAGGATCTAAAGGTCATTCTGGACCCAGTGGTTTACTTGTAAGTACTTGAGAATTATCTTCTTATATGTTACTTTATGAAAATTTCAGCCGTGAAGCAATGCTAAGTGATTTTATTTACAGACCATTATATACAAATTCAAAAATAGAAATATACTAAAATAAATAAATATATGTATAATATAAATTTTAACTGGTATTATAACAGGGTTCCTGTTATATATTTTCATCTTGAGCTTTAAGTTATATAAATCCTCCCCCCCCCCTTTAATTTTAACAAGGTAATTAAAATTTCTTTACAGTAATTCATTAATTTTGTTATGAAAAGTTTAATTCTTTGTTCAATAAATAAATGCTTTACTGTTTAAAAAAAAGAATACTTTTCCGTTATATTATGAAGTATAAAAAAAACCGTCATTCTTTCATGATAGATATAATTATCAAAATTTATTACGTTTCAAATAATATTGGCAATCTCTTTTTAAATTACGCTAATATACAAAATCTATTTATATCTTCTAAAATAAATTCAGTTATTATTATTTTATCTCTCATAAATAATCTTGCATTCATTTAAAAAGTAATTTAATTCTTATTCCATCGTGAAATTTTTTTTTTATTGGTTAAACAAAAAATTGATTTTAAATGAAAAACAGATAATGGTAATGAAATATTTTAAATAATAAAAACATTATATTTCTAGAAAAGAGAAAATTGAGCATATTTTAAATAAAAAAGTATGAAAGTATTACTTAAAAATGCATTCATATGCATTAAATTGTATGTTATTAAATTGTATTTGGTACGTTATTATTCTACAAATTCTATGGCAGTCAACTTCCTTGATAAACTAATACTTCATAGTGCCACAGTATGAAACACTTCACCTCCCGAATTAAAGAAAGTTTTATATAAAATTTATTTAATACGTCTTTTAACAGCAAGAGATTTTGTATTTCATGCAAAATATTTTTAGTTACCATGTTTTAGAAAACACAGCCAATTTTATGAAGCTAGATATTTTTTAAATTGGATATTTTTTTCTTAACCACTTATGTATCGACAGCTTTTACGCTGTTAGAAGACATTTATTGGGAAATTTTGCAATCAAGAAAATCTCTCATTTACAGAAAAAACTACAACATATCGGGAAATTCCATAGAATTTCGAATAATTTACTTTATTTTATTTATTTATTTAGTTATTGGTTGCCGCACTATTTTTTTTTCGCGTACTTTGTCTGAGTAAACCTCTATAAATTATAAAGTTAAAACCATATTTTAAAAAAATCTATATTAAAAATCTTTTTAGTGAGGTAAGTTCGAAAACTACGTTTTTGCACATTTTTACCAAATTCAAATTTTTATAAAATCTTACATAATTTTAGAACTAAGAGAGATACACAAAATTTTCAAAAAGATATCAAAATAATAATAATAATTGTTTGTATTAGATTAAGTGATTATTGTGGATTTATATGTATTTTTTAAACAAAGTAGGTATTTGAAAATCTATTTAAATATTGGTAAAATTGTTACTAATAGTTATTTAAATGTGTAAATTTAGGGATTACCTGGATCGAGGGGAGAACCTGGACCAAGGGGAGCTAAAGGAGATCGTGGAGACCATGGTGTGCCTGGACCTGAAGGACCACTTGGACGACCTGGTGAACAAGGACCTCAGGGAATTGTTGGACCTGCTGGACCACCTGGTGAATCGGGAGAAAAAGTATAAGCTTTAATTATTCAGACAATTAACCCATTTAACCCGATTGACAGGATTTCTTGCCAACATATATTTTCAAGATTCGTACCACTAATTTCGAAAAGTAATATTTTTCTTATTTAATGACAAAAATTTTCATTTACAGAAGTTTGTTATTTTAAAATAATAGTATTCAAAAGTTAAAACCGCACGAATCCTGATTTTGCATCTAAATACATAGAATGGAATATCAATAGCAATTCATTTTACTACATATTAGTAACTATCCACTATTATATTTAGTCTTTGTTTTGTTAATCAAATCTAATTACCAAATTTGGTGTTGTCGCATGAATTTTCACATTATTTGACTGTGCTGCTTCCCATTGGTAAGTTTTCCTGTCAAGCAAAGTATAACCAATAATTCAGCAATAAATGTCAAATATGTCCTGAGTCGTTAATAAAAGAGGACATAGGAACGATACATAATTAAAAATGCAAAGACTCTAAAAAAATAATTCTCGGAATAAGTGGGTTAATCATAAACTAATTAAAATATTGATATTTAATAGTTAAAATAATTCCCACAAACTTAAACAATAAACTTTATTCTATTTAGGGAGAACCTGGACCTCAAGGACCTGATGGTCAGTCAGGATCTCCTGGAGTACAAGGTGATAGAGGACCTGTTGGACCACCTGGACAGCAAGGATTCCCAGGACCTGTAGTACGTATTATTTTCAGATACTTAAAGATATGATATTACCATATCATTTTACCAGATATTTAAAATATTTATGTATCAATGTACTGCATTCATTAATAATTTTATAACTCTACGAATTTAATTTTAAAAAAAACTTTGAAAGGATTAAAAAGAAAACTTTGCAAAGCCCACCATCCCCCTAATACCAACTGCTGCTGCTATTGTTTTGGCACCAGTAATTTCGAAAAGAAATCTTTGCCTTATTTAATCGCAGGAATTGGGATTAAATAAGATGAAGACATCTCTTCGAATTTACTTGTTCCAAAAAATCATAGCCGTTGGTAGCTATGCCCTAATACTTCGATGCCAGTATATTTAATGCTAATTAATGTTTTTATATTAATAGGGATTGCCTGGAGCTCCCGGAATAAAAGGTGGAAGAGGACTTCCTGGACCTAAGGTAAGTTTTCTTTACCTTTCTACTGGTGCGTTAAAAGTCCTTCAGGACTTGGGTTTGGTGATCGCCTACGCGCCGGGCGCCCCTCAGGCACCTCGCTTCTTTTGCCTTACTTGAAACTATGACATTATTTTTAAAGATCTCTGTCTAGTTGCTTGTCGTCATGATTGCTTTGTAAAACTTGTGAATTTTTCAAAATCCTATTTAAAACTATTAAATACAGGGTACATAAAGTCATTACATTTGTGTGCCATTATTTCGGTATAGAAATTCTTCGCCTTATTGAATCACAAAAAATTCTGAAAAATTCTGAGATAAAAATAATAGAAAGATTTTTAATTGGAAAAAGTGGTGCTATATCTTTTGGAAATTCCAATAAGTGTTTGTACACACCCTGTAAATAATACAATTATTTAACATATTATTTAGAATAACTATAAATACGCATTCATTCATACACATTCATACAACTATAAATACACATTCATTGTTTTTATATGCATACATCACAGATAACAGAAAAAAAAACATTTTTTCTGAAATTGATATATCGAGGACTAGTAACTTTAGATTCTCATATGTCGACCTAAAATCACTAGCCCCTAAAATATCAATTTAATTATGAATAACCCAGAATTATACAATAAGAACGTCTTTAAACAGATTAATGATCTACAAATATATTTTTTCCTTACTGTAGAATGTCTAATTGAAATAATTATGAAAATTATTTACTTTTTGGCCACGCTGTTACGGAGGAATTTTGCAAAGCCAGATGTAAACAACATTTATTTTATAAAGAAATCTAAATCAAGGCTGCTGTGTATTGCTATCGTTTTAAAGCAGAAATGCCCAGCTGTATGGATGTGAAGTCAAAAAATCAAATAGTTTAGATCAGCGGTTCCCAAACTATGTGTTGTATGCCACTTGAAAAAAATCCGAAAATAATTCATTTGTAAATTTTTTATAGGATCCCGATTATGGAAATTCATGAATTCTTCAAATAATAAATCAATATAGATTTATAAATTACTGATTTTCGGATTTTTTCCTTTACATATGCTATATATAAGACCATCCTTCAGGCCAAGTTTCAACTTTTCAACAATGGTCAACAGGAAGTACCTTATAGGTTTTACTCTGAAAACCTACTCAAAAATCATTAATTTATAATTCTATGTCGATTTATTGTGTGATTTTCTATAATCGGGATTTCCAAAGCGAGACTATAAGGGTTCCATTTTTTCTCCTTTTCAGGTACAGAATCCTAAAAATATTCCTCTCATTGCTAGGCTCTAGATGTTATAATTTCAACAATTTCATATACTATCGGCATACATGTTTGTTATTAAAAAAATATCAAACTGGCAAATCAGAAAAGTAATTGTAGTGTAAAAACTAAATAAATAAGAATGCACATTTTAAAATAATCAAGTTTGCGATAATTTTAATTGAATTTCGAAATAAAATTTTCAAGAAGTATTGTTTTAAGAATCTATAAGAAGCACTTTTAGGTTTATCAATTAAATTATTTAAGCTTTTAAAAAGGCATACTAAATTTGAGACCAGCCAAATCAGGAAGAACATTGCTAGGGCGCCGTCGTCCCGCACTTTAATCCAGATCTGAATAATTTAAGTTATGATTATTAATAATAAACATGAGTAATAATTGGGAATTTCTCTTTTTTTTTTCAGGGTGATCAAGGTAATGTTGGAGCGCCGGGTACGCCTGGTGAACCAGGACTACAAGTAAGTTGGCTTCTTTATCTCTTTTTTCATTTTAATTAATTAATATTTGAATTTATCAGCAAATAACATATTTTTATTTATATATTGATATCCTATTTAATATTTAAAGTATCTTTATTGGTAATTTTACTGTTTAAATTTAATATTTTATCTTTAGTAAAACTCTTAGGAATGTTAATCTTTCTAATTATAATTTCTGTCATTGATATACATATTCTTATTTTAGGGACCAACTGGGCTTAAAGGACCGAAAGGACCTAGAGGAGAAGAAGGCAAAAAGGTTTGTTAATTAATTTTTTAATATGTTTCAAATTTCGTAACGCATTAAGTGAAAATCCAGCTTATGTTTAGTCTTATATAAATAAAAGTTTACTACAGTTTTTCTCATTAACTTTTACTCGTGGAATAGAAGTAAATAAAATCTTCAAATTTTTTTACCTTAAATTGTGATAATTAACCTCTTAATATATTCTGTTATAGGGTGATGCTGGTTTCCCTGGACCACTCGGAAGACCTGGAGAACCTGGACATCCTGTAAGTAATTGAAACTTAAAATTATTAACATCTACAAGTAATTTTTAAATGAAAAATGAAAGCAACTTCACACAACTCTTTCTTAATGATTTGTTTTCAAATGTGCAAAAATACTCCCATTATTAACATTGTCTATTTTACTATTTACTTACTGCGTGCCAGTTGGCGTGATTTAGCGAGAGTGAATCGGCACAACAATGTATATTTTTTGTGATACTGCTTATTCTTATACACATTCAATTTAATTTACGCTGTTGCCAGTAAAGTGCCTTTATAAATAAGAGTCTGGAGATTCCATTCTCATATTGGAAGTTTTTGTTTAAACTATGGCAACCCATATTCCTAAACTAAGCAATACTTGCCTGGACAAGTTTCATTGGACGAGTGAGACAAATCAACAAACATTTGCTTGGCGATATGGCACACTCGCCAAGTTAATTTTTAAAATCCTCTCGACCAATCAAATTCTGTCTGTCGTATGTCAACACTCTCTTCTTTTTAAACACGCTCTAATTTCTGGTAGCGCTCTCATTTGAGTAGAGTCGCAAAAAAAAAATAAACCCGGTTTATTCCAATTTTAAAACTTAGTCTTTTACCGCCTTTACAACTTTTCGTTTGGCACGCATCGAATAATCATATATTGAAATTTGTTACATGTCCCTGTAAAAAGAAAAAAACTACACACGCCGACAAAACCATAGTGCCTCGTTATGCATTTCTATAAATAGCTACTGGTTTTTGGCAGTCGTCCAAAAGAGAACAGCGATTTTTGGACGACGACAGAAAAGTCCGCTGTGACAGCAATAGAACCTTGACTTATAATAGAGGACTTTGTAGCTAATAACTAATAATATATTCAAACTATGTGCTTAATAATTAAATTAAATTAAAAGTTTAAGGAAGAGCAAAATCCAAAGCGACTTCTTTCACATGAAACGTCACCTAATCAGTTTAAAGTCTTTAATGTAATTAGTATTCTTAATGATGGTTTCTTCTTTTAGGGTACCCCAGGAAATCCCGGACCCCCAGGAGCAAGTGGAATTCCAGGAATTAAGGTAAAATTATTCACTGTTCTTCCTATTCTTAGTCATTATTATTTTTTTAATAAATTTATTGCAGTAGTTAATTCATTGTACTTTTGTAATATTTTCATATATTTCTTTTATAAAAATTAAATAATTTTAAAATTTCCAATAGACAATCTTAAAAAGCACTGTCTTAAATATTTTTTTATTAAAAAAGGTTTTCATTAAATGTAAATGTTTAAAAATTTAACGGTTAAAAATTTTTAAAAGTACAATGAATATTTAAGAATCATTATTGTAAATTATTTTCAACTAACTATCATGCGTATCTTTATAGGGTGCCCCTGGAGATAGTGGAAAGCCTGGTGCAGCTGGACCATCTGGTAATCCAGGGCTTCCTGGCTTCCCAGGACCCAAAGGTGAATCTGGATCAGAAGGAGCTCCTGTAAGTTGATTACAGTAATCTACATGTTTTTTGGAACTGATACGTCAATTGCTGTTTTGTAAAGTACTTTTAATACTGAAACAGAAAATGAAATCACAAATGTTCTATTACATCGCCTGTTCTATTTCTATAACTTTAAAAATATAAATTAGGAAATTAATATTCGAAAAAATTCTGTATTGTAACTTATAACTATTTTAATAGAAATCGATTTCTAGAAGCTCTAAATATGCGAATCCAAAATTCCAGTTTTGTAAAGCATTTTTTATGCTGAAACAGAAAATGAAATCACAAATGTTCTATTACATCGCCTTTCTATTTCTATAACTTTAAAAATATAAATTAGGAAATTAATATTCGAAAAAATTATGTATTGTAACTTATAAATATTTTAACAAAAATAGATTTCTAGAAGATCTAAATATGCGAATCCAAAATTACAGCTCATTCCTCCAAGTAGTTTTTGAGTTAGGCTTTAAAAACTACCCGCCTTGCAGTTTCTTTTGCATTATTGAAAAGGAATACTTTGGAGTTCCAAACTTTACATCTGCATAATTCCTAAACTATTCAGTCAAATGACTTCCTGTTTGGTATCCGAAAGTGAAATTTACCAAATAATCCAAATATGGTGTCAAAATTGGGTGTTAGTATTGAAAATTCCAAATTTTGTTACAATTTAATATGGAGACTCAATGTTGTATAACAAATATGTGATGCCTGATAGAGGAGCATTTTCAGATTCAGCATCGACAAAAGATTAAATTTCAATCATTACAGTTTCAGTTCCGAAAAATATTTTTAAATTTGTAGACTAGTATTATCTTTATTAAAAATCAGTTTAACAATACATTTTATAAATACTATAATGAAAAAATATTGCAGGGTTTACCCGGTCCACCTGGACCTTCAGGACCTTCTGGTGACCGTGGACTGCCTGGTATTCCTGGCATACAAGGAAGACCTGGACCACCTGGACCAAGAGGCTCTGCTGTAAGTATTAATTAAACAAATGACTAAAATCCTTGTGAATTATTCTCCTAGTAACGTACAAAACAATGTCTCATAATATTTATCAAAAAAGTAATTAGAATCCAAAGAAAAATTTTAATGGAAATGTTGTGTGGTATAACCAAACAATACACTTAAATAATTCAATGATACAAAATATTAATTTTTCATATACATAATCTTCAAAGAACATTTAAACCATGTTCGTGGCCTGTCACAGCCCTAGTTTTTATCTCTTACTGGGTCTGTAAAGAAGATTTATTTTTTCTTTTTTTCATGATGAATTATTTATTTTTAACTTAGTGCTTTGTAGAGCTAATCTCAGATTCAATTTCAAAAGAAAATCTTGTTTTTTTTTTATAGTTTTGTTTGATAAATAAATACTATTACGCAAAAATCCATCGCGTGTCCGTGGACATAAAATTAATCGCTTCTAAATAGCTCAACAGATAGCAGCAAACAAATTATTTAGTGTGAAAGTGAAGTTTCTTAGTAATTTTAAGTGTAGCAACATGTTGCAAGTGTTATCTGTGTAAAATATATATTTTTTATTAATAAAAACTGTGAAAATATCATGAGCGTGAACATCACACTATCAGTTTCGGCGGCAAGATAAAAACATGTAAAGATTATAAAACAGTAAAACGAAATAGAATAACATGTAATACCAATTACACAAAACTTAAATCAGCAGCATCATTCAATTCAGTCTCGTATTTACTGTGTTACAAATTATCTATGAGGAAAACTTCAGGTCTCTGCCCATCATGATTGCAAACATAGAATCTACGTAATGTAAAAATGCAACAATAATAAAATATTTCCCACGATCTGAAAAAATACTAGAATGATATTAGATAAGTCCAATGAAATATTAAAACATATTTTATTACCCTTAAATAGATTTTGTTTTCAGAAAAATTAGCATCAATAATGTACATTTCTGAAAGAATGGTCCTTGTAACAAACCGCTGTAGTTAATACTGATTATATTCCGGCCCAATACAGTGCGAATATTACATTCACCGAAAATACTTCCAATGAAATACCAATATTATTTAAATATTGGCTTTACATTGGAATTATTTGCAATAAAACGCCAATATTTAAGAAAAATTGCCTTTAAATTGGAAATATTTGCAATGAAACGACAATAATTCAGAAATAATGATTTTACATTGGAAGATACATTGGATTTTACATTGGAAGATTGGATATTGTCAATGAAATGGTGATATATTTCTTGCAAACATTTTAGCCTCGTAGTCATTTAGACATAGATTGTTTGGAAAAGTTTAACTATTATGACTGTTGATGTCTCTTGCAAATATTGCTGCAATATGGACAAAATGTAAACACCCCAATAGTGAACAACATTTCATGCCAATATTCCAAAAAGCAGCCAAGATATAGACAATATATGCAATACTGGCCCAATATTGTTTTACTAGAAGGGAATTATACAAATTCACATTTAATTATTAATTATCATATTTAAGAATTTAATTGGTGAATGTGGTTATTGTAAAAAACTATTTCTGCAAAGCAAATTAATGTATTTCAATTTTTTCTTTTCCAAAAATGTAATAGGACTCCAACTATTTTGAGTAATTCCATTAGAAATATAAACTGCATAACTAAGCTAAAAGTTTCTTCTGAAGTCTGTTACGATGCAGTGCAAAACAATTAACAAAATTCCTTTTTCACGTTTAGGGAGAGCGTGGAGCTGAAGGTAAAAGTGGAGCAGATGGACCTCCAGGACCTCAAGGCTTTCAAGGACAACCTGGACCCCCAGGAGCTCCTGGCGAACCTGGACCACCAGTAAGCAAATATTTTTTTTAACTTAAGTTTCTATCCCACATAGTGTCTTATGATCTGAAATATATGCCTCTTACTTACTTAGAACACCTATTTCGCGCTGCAAGTAGGCTTATTTTCACGGCTGAAAGGAACCCGAAAATGTAAGCAAAGCAACACACAAAATTTGGCTAGTAATCGCCAATATGTGTTTTAAAAGTAGTATAAATCCCGAGAGCTGATAACAACTATTTTTAGAGCTCTCTGATTGGTGAAATTCAAGCTAATATCTATCACAGGAAATACAAACAGCGATAAGTTCGTCATTGGCAAAGTTACGAGAGGTGAGCTATCACACGATGTGTTTTTGATCGTTTACCTCTTGTAAAACCTCTTTATGAGGTAGTATCTGATATTGACTATAATAAAATAGTATATGTGTGATCGCAGTTTAAAGAATCTGATGTTTTCTTAAATTATAGCCATACATTTTTTAAATATCCTTAATAACTTAATAGTTTATATAAAAAATAGTTAAAGTGCTAATTTTTATAACATTATATCATACTTAGGGTCATCCTGGCAAAGAAGGACAGCCTGGTATTTCTGGAAGAACTGGCGACAAAGGACCCGTTGGACCACCAGGACCATCTGGCCCTCCTGGATTACAAGGAATTCAAGTAATAAAATTAATTTCCTGTAATTTTTACTTGCGATTTCTTTTTTTTCTGCTTTTGCTCAAGAATATTTCTATCAAATAATAAAAGCTTTGATTTTCTTATTAAATTAGCTTTATGATAGTTAATTTTATTTTAAATAAAGTACTTATGCATTTTCAACATTTCAAATTGCTCAGAGTTGACAACAGAAAATTAGTTATGCATTTTAATACTCTAGATTGAGTATATTGACATTAGGAAGAAGTCGATTTCTTTAGAAAAGGAGATGTGTATATATCGCTTTAAGAAAATGGCTAACAAAATTCAGTGGGTTACCTGTGCGCAGTAAAACATCGCATATAGTTTGAAACCTTTCAAAACTATTTTAAATAATAATTCCTTCAAAAACGACTTTTTTGACCAAATACATTGTTTTTTATTTTCTTCTTTAGAAAAAAGAAAAGGTTAATCTATCTCAGTACTTTTGCTATTACCCCCCCCCCCTTTATAACCTTTGTTAAACCCCTCCACTCATTATACTGATTAGTAACAATGTCATCATACAACATTGTTTTATTCTTAAAATTGTTACTGGTTGGTTTTATTATACTGAAATTGCTGTGCTTGAATGTTATGCTATTTCACTTACCTCTTGACAATCCCCTGAATAGTTTATGCCTTTGGCTGTTATGATTTTATAAATTCTCTTTATTTGATCCTTTAAATATTCATCTTTGTAGAAGTTAAATTTATGTATTTCAAAGGTAGTTTAAACGGGAATTATAATATTTCACTTCGAAACCATACAAAATCAAATAATACATTAAAAAGATCATTTCTAAAACATATGTTAGAAAAAAAAAATAAAAACCTTAGTCTCGATAGACTTCTCTATTTTTACTAAATAATTTATTTAAATACTGAAACTGTTAGATTATATACAATTCTAACCAAAGCATTGAATCCTTATTTCTGTTCTTAATCAGGGACCTCCTGGACCATCAGGCCCTCCAGGCTCTACTGGCGAAAGAGGAGAAAGAGGAGAAACTGGTCCACGGGGTGTTTCTGGACCACAAGGTCCCAGAGGTCAACCTGGTGCTGTAGGACCGAGTGGTCCTAAGGGAGATAGAGGTGAACTCGGAGAGAAGGGAATGAAAGGTCACCGTGGTCTTATTGGATTGCAGGGCATACCTGGATCACCTGTAAGTTCACAATCGTTTGTAAAAAGATTTTTATACATTAACGTGAATTTTGTTTTAAAATATTGTTTAAGTTTTAATATAATGTTTAACGTTACATGAACATCTCTTACACAAACTATATATTTTAGGGGCTTCCAGGTGATAAGGGAATGACTGGACCACCAGGGCCTCATGGAATGACTGTAAGTGAAAGATATTAACTAGAAAATAAAAGGAAAGAAAATTTAAAAGAAAAACCAGTTTATTTCGTTTTATTTATTTATTTATTGTTATTATCACATTGACGTAAATAACTATTTTTTAGGGTCCCCCTGGTCCTAAAGGTCCACCAGGAAGAGATGGTAGCCCAGGAACTCCTGGAATACTAGGACCACCTGGCCATAGAGGAAGTCCAGGAGAATCGGGAAAACCCGGTCCAGTTGGTCCCCCTGGACCACCTGGTCAGCCTGGGCCCCCTGGAGAACCATTTGGTTACGAAGCTAGTGCTCTTGCGGCCCTGTTTAGTCAAGGACAAGTAAAGGTATGAAGAAAATTAAATTAACAAGATAAATGTTTAGATTTTAAACCTTTTTATTCTTTAAAAAATAGATCGACAACCTTAGATAACGAGGTAATATTTTGTTTAAAAATGGAACTTGTCTTTTACTTACATGAAAACGAAATTCCCACCAATTGAATAAAGCTAATGCAGAATGCTGATTTGTTTTATCTATTGAACTAAAATAAATTAGCGCAATGTAATGTTGTATACTAAACATTTACTTACATTTTAATATAATTGTGAAATTTCATTTACAACTACTTACACTTTAAGATATCTGTAAAATTTCGTCTTACTCTTATAAATCATTTCCTTATGTCTCTAAAAGTTTAGATTAATAAATAAAACAGATTATAAAAAAAATCTATATATATCGTTTATTTATTTTGGAGTTGAAATTAATTTTTTGGAATATAGTTGAATGTACGAAATGTTTTCACAAGGTTTTAGCAAAATTTTGCGTCAATGTTAGAAGATTTTTCTTTTTTGTAAATAAACATAAAATACTATACTTTTCCTCAATAAAAATAAAACAAGCTTTGGAGGATTAAGATTAATTAAAAACCTTGCTTTATTTCCCATAGTGCATTTATTAAAAAGTACTTAATTTAAATGTACCTAGTTTGATCGGAAATATTAACTGTTTACTAAGCTTATAAAAGGAAATAGCTTAATCTTAAAAATGTGGAATATGCTTTTACGAAACTAACAAAGATCCCTCAGAACAGACTCAAGCCCACTGCTCTGACCACTCGGCCTTGGAACTCCGCGCTCGAAGGCAACAAAACATTTTAAGTAGATGTAACACTATTTGTAAGATTTTTAAATTTATTTTTCTTTTTAATTTTTGAGAGTTGGCGGCTGATTACTTCAAAGCTATTTCTTATCTTCGGTATTCAACTAACCAGCATTGTGTTATGCAAATCGGTGGCAGGAAAGTCTGGTGGTCTCCTTGTAAAACGAACACTTCAAACATATTTCTAAAAAAAAAAGACTTTTAATTTCAATATTCACACGCTCAAATAGCATAGCCAGTCTATGTGATGACACTCAAATGATCACAAAATGTCCAAAATGTGACTGTTTCAATTCGTCCCATTGTGACTCTCAGATGATTGTCATTTGGTGAGTCCAGAGGCTAACGAAAAAAGAAAGGCTACCGCGGTGCTTTACGCGTATCTTTTTTTACAGACCGCGGGAGTCACGTGATGCTCGAATGCGTCAATGCCGGTGTACGAAAAGAGCTTCACGTCACTCGAGCTGTCTGTAAAAAAAGATAAGTGGAATGCACCGCGGTAGCCTGTTTTTTTCGTTAGCTTCGGGTGAGTCCACTGTGACGTTACCGTGACCTCACCTCCTTTTTAGTCATTTGAAACTCATTACGGACATAAGAGTTACATTTTGGTCACGGATCATTAATATTTTGATAATATTTTCGTCATTGTGTTGTTAAGCCGGATTTTTACCCTTTTTTTTCTAATATAATATTTCTATTTTGAAGGGACCCGATCCTCTGCTCGGTGATGAACCTAGTAAACTTTTAAATCCGGACACACCTTTGGAAGAGAAGAAGAGGCTAGTATTTGAATTCTACGATCGTCTTATACAAGAGTATGAAGAGTTCCGCAAACCAAATGGGGAAAAACAGACACCAGCTACAACCTGCCGTGATTTGTCTGTGGCCCATCCAGAGTTACAGAGTGGTATGTTGATTCTGATTTTTCTAAACAGTGAGAAAACATGTATTGTATTCCGCTAGTTTACTCAAGATCAAGAATTACATTGAAGGGTGACATTGAAGGTTGTCTTGAAATGATAAGTTAATACATTCGCATCGGGGACCGAGAAATCTCGTTTTTAAAAAATAAACGTTGTCACCGGGAATCGAGAATTCCATGGACGTTTGATTTCACCGGTCTACAAAATAAAACTTCTTTCTTTGCCTTTTAAATAAACAATGGAACAGATAAGTTACACTCATGCACCGATGTTTGGCGACTTTTTGATTGGCCTGATTTAAAAGTCCGCGCCAAACCAATAACTTAATACAATAGCCAAGTTACCATTAAAGGAAAAAAATCCCCAAAATTTGGCGACTTTTTTCCTTTATATAACCAATTTAAAAAAAAAAATAAATAGGTGCGTGAGTGTAAGACATCATAGCCCAAACAATATATTTTTATGCTAATTTGGGGTCACAGAATAAAAAATTAACTATTAAAACTTTAATGTTAGCTTTCGGTGTAAAAATATGGCTAGTACATTACTTGCCAAACTTTAGATTTTCTTAAATCGAAAAAACGTACTTTGAGCCAGCAATTTTTTTAATTAAATGTACCTTGCTTCCATTCAGTAGTCATTTGAAATCAACTTGATTTCATCCATTAAATAAAATTCCCGCTTCAAATATGTTTATTTGAAATTAATTTCGCGCTCATTTTCGAAAAGTCGCCTGCATACAATATTTATAGATTCCGTTTTTTAAGAAATAGTGCTGCCATCTCGTGAGCATTTATACAAATTATCTTTTTTTAGATTTACTTTCAGCGGTAAAAATACGCGGCTTTGTTTATAATTTTGTTGATTATTTTTTCTTATTAGTGATTAGATATTTTAAATGATTTGAGCAAGAAAATCTGCTCTTAAATTTTATAAATCTTGAAGATATTTTCTTGTTTTTTGTTTGTTTGTTTGCTTTTGTGAAATCTTTCAAATTTTTGTTGCAGTTTCAATTTTTATTTCAGACACTGCTATGCAGTAATCTGAAAAAAATCTCTGATACACAAAAATATAAGTTTAATATTCAGAAAATGTGTTTGATGTGAAGAAAATTAGTATTTTGTAAAGGGGGTCGTTTTAAAACGGGAGAGATTCAGTTTATTAAAACTAAACCTATACAAGTTGTCACAAAAATATTAACAGAAACTCTTAACGATTATAATACATGTCAAAACAAATTGTTTTTCTATATAGGAAATCTACAGGGTACGTGTCTCAATCCCAGCCTAATCCGAATTTTTTTACATAACTTTACGAATAACAAAGACATTTAACGATATCTTCAACAAACTTACTTTTCCTCCTGTTAAATGTGATGACATCACTAGAAATACTGGAATTGGCCACCATTCACGTTCAAACAACACTTAACTAGACGCTCTATAATTCATGATGTAGCTAATAGTACATATGCAATTGACTGGATTACAGGACTGTTTCCCCATTTCTCATAATTTCATACACTTTTTCTGCAAAAATATCTAAAGGCTGCAGACGAGAATTGGGAAAAGTTTTGGAATCAAACGTATAAAATTTTTTATTTAAAACAAAAAATTAACAATATTAATTTTATTTCAATAAAATGCATATTTATGTCATAAAGCAATTAATATGATTACAGGAAAATGTTTCATTATTATGAAATTTATAGCTCCATACTTTAAGAATTTACTCATTATAAATTTTTATTTAAGACTCTATTAAATAAACATTTCACGATTACTTTCGTTTTATTATTATTATTATTTATTCATTTTATTTTTAAATAAACTGAATTGAAAGTAGTAACAGTGCATCATGCATTAAAAGTTGGCAAAGGAAAAAAACAACCATGTAGTGCTTACTTGTCACCTTATGATATTCTGTATATTGATCACTTTTCTTTTTTGTTATATTAGGCAACAATTTCTTTTTACAGGTATTTACTATATCGATCCTAACCAGGGCGATCCTAAAGACGCTATTCAAGTTTATTGTGATATGGAGAAGAAAGCTACTTGTATTATTGCAAAACCCGAACAGGTATTGCATTTTGAATCATAAACTTGTCTGAATTCTATTCATTCAGTACAGAATAATGTGAAAATTAAAATTAAGAATCATTAAAGCTAAAAATTTCAAAACTCTGTGATTACATGCTAATTTTGTCCTTATAAAATGTATTATTTGTTAATGTATTGCATTTTAAATCATAAACTTGTCTAAATTCTATGCTTTCAGAATAATGTGAAAATTTAAATTAAGCATCATTAAAGATAAAAATTTTAAAACTCTGTGATTACATGCTAATTTTGTCCTTATAAAGTGTATTATTTTTAAGGTATCATTTTGAATCCTAAACTTGTCTGAATTCTTTTAGAATAATGTGAAAATTTAAATTAAGAATCATTAAAGCTAAAAAGTTTTAAACTCAGTTATTACATGCTAATTTTGTCCTTATAAAGTGTATTACTTGTTAAGGTATCGCATTTTGAATCAAAAACATGTCTGAATTCTATTTTTTCAGAATAATGTGAACATTTAAAATAAGAATCATTAAAGCTAAAAATTTATAACTCTGTGATAACATGCTAATTTTGTCCTTACAAAGTGTATTATTTGTTAAAGTGGGTCTCAAATTCCCTGCTCAACAACGCGAAATTGTCTGACACATTTTCAAACGTAAAGGCATAAAATTGACAGGCCGGACTATTGAAGCTATTTGGAATCAAATGGCGTTATCCATTTTTTGATAAGTAAATTACTAATCGAGTTGTAAGCAATTTTTCTCACTGAAGACAAGTTTTTCTCCTTTCTCGCGTTGGCGAGTCGGGAATTTAGTTCAAAACGCCCATTTTCACAGTATTTTATCAAAAATCTTTTGCCTTTATCAAAAATGGAAAACGCCATTCGGTTACAGAGTTTCTGAATAAAAACGCCTGCAAAATTCATGCGTTTCCGAACAAAAATGAATTTAGAAATGTGTCAGAAACTAGCTCCTTTGAATTTGGAAACAGCCTTAATAATAACGATAGAGAAATAATAAGCTTTTTACGTTCTTTGTAAATAAACTTTATTTTAAAAACTTTCTGAAATGAGCAAAGAATTTTTTACAGGTATCTAAATTTTAAAACATTTTGTTTGGTTATTATTTTATGCCCTTATTTATTTATTTATTTATTTTTACGTACTTTTATTTTATTTATTTATTTTGTTCCATTTAATATTTTGTTTTTGTTAAATAACAATTCAATAATCAGGAAAATTTCAGCGTTTTGCCTTCACAGATCGCAAAAGTTTTATGATTTAAGAACTTAGAAAGTAAAAGGTTGTGCAATTCTGCAAGTTAAACATGAAGAAATTTACTTTTATTATACATGCAGTGATGTAATTTGTACTTGAAAACATTCTTGAAAAGAAAATCTGAGATCGATGCACATTTCAAAATTATATATTTATAAAAGCGTGCACATTTCTAAATTACATATTTATGAAAACGTGGTTTGTAATGTGGAATCACATATGTTTTTCTTAAATTGACCCTTTTCTCCAAATTTCAATTTAAATCACTTTTAATGAATTATTTATTTCATCCTATATCATTTATTTTCATTCAGTCTCGTGTCATAATTTTCCTTCATTAAAAAAATATTATATTTAACATATGCCTTTAACACTAAAACGGTTCTCACCTACCTAGAATTTATTTATATGATTATTCATCCTCATTGGATATAAAACAAAAAAAAGAAAAAGGATAAATATTGATTTTGTATTCGATCTGCACTTTATTCTCATTCCGCCCAACCTTCGGTAGAAATAAGCAGGGATGTAGTAGAGGGTATACAGGGTATACGCTGTATACCTTCTGGATAACTCCATATACCCTCCTTAGTTACAGCATATACTCTCTGGTGTATGCCCTATGCCTATAGTGCATACCCTCTGCTTTTTTACGACTGCACCACTGGAAATAAGTATTTGTTCTGCTAAGATTTTGAGTATAACTTCCTCGTTAGATCATAAACTTTTCCAGTACATGAGATCTGTAATGTCTCCTTCGCTACGTTCCCTAAACTTTGCTTCCAATGTACACTTGGCGTTAGAATCCACGCTGGCTTACATTTTAGGACTGCTATTCTGGTAACCTTGCCACTTTATACACATACAGGGTGTTTCACGAAGGACCCCTAACTTTGAAAATAAATAACTCGGAAACGGTGATAGATAGAAGCATAACCATACCACTGGTTTCATCTGATAATTATAATATTTCATCAAATACCACTGGTTTGAAAAACATACTACTGGATCTATCACCGTTATTTATTTAAATGTTAGGGGTCCTTCGTGAAGCACCCTGTACTTTTTAATTGTATGAATTATACTTCGAACTTTGAATGAATAAATATTGTAAAGAACTATTTATGAATAATAATTTATAATATTCTACATCCTTTTATTAAAATATAAACAGTCAAACATAAACCGACTATCGATCTGCGGAATATTTTTAGAGACTCGAATCACATTATAGGGTTATATAGTACTAATTTTGCTATTTTGGAAATACATTGATACCTTCATCAGGGAAGTTCCTCGGTGCAGAGAAATGTAAGAAGTTTCTAGTAGATACTAGTTATAAAAACAAAAAAGCATCCTGGAATTTTGAATATATATATATATATATATATATGTGTGTGTGTGTGTGTGTGTGTGTAATTTTTGTCAAAGTTCAGAAATAATTGAAAAATGAAATACTATTTTCATTTATAAGGCAATTAAAATTTATTTTTATGATTTTACAGATTCAGAAGAAGAATCATTTTATTGGAAAAGTTGCCGAAGCTTGGTTCAGTTCACTTGAAGGAGGATTCACTGTAAGAAGTTTAACATAGCTTAATTTTAAAATAGCTTAAAACACTTTAACTTAATTTTAAAATATTTAACATATCTTGCTTGTTATCTAATATATTAATGTTATTTTTTTCTGCAGTTCAGCTACAAAGCCGATCGTATACAACTTAGCTTCCTTCAGTTACTAAGTAAGACAGCTGAGCAAAATATAACAGTCCATTGCAGAAACATGGTAGTATTTAAAGATGCTAAACGAGACACTCTGAAGAAAGCCGTGAAGCTTATGGCTCATAATGACCTCGAATTAGTTGCTGATGGAAACCCAAGATTTTCCTTCGAAACAATACAAGATGACTGTCAGGTAACAAAGATATTACTAATTAATCATTGTTTTTTTTAATCTAATAAAATCGTAATACATAGGCAGAGATCCAGCAAAGAAGTTGGATTATACTAGAAGTAGACAACGCTGTTTTACGCTAGAAGTACGTTGAGACTCGGTGCCACCGAATTTACCCGTAGTAAGACAGGGGTAGTAACGTGGCCCGATTTTCGAAATTCAATTTGTGGCCAGAAAAATTAAATATTACAGTTCTAATGAAAACCCTATAGGCAATTTTGATTATTTTTTTCAAACATTTAAATACAATTTATTTATTTTCTGTTGTCGCTTCTTAAAAAGAAACTGCACAAAAATTAAAAAAAATATATATAAATATGTGTGCAATATTTTCCTGGCTTTTTGATACTCTGTGCATTCACTACGACGTCACGAGAATATTGTTTATTGATACATTTAATATATTTTTTGCCGGTTAAAGTGATGTCACATTCAACATATAGAACGTGCGAATTCATTAAATAAATTTCAAATTAGCTACATATTTACCTTATTTTTGATAATGAAATGAATTTTTTATTAAATTTCATGCGCAAAACATATTTTCAAGCGAATTTTGTATTATTATTATTTTTTTTTAATTTCATGTTTTATAAATATTTATGCTTTCGCGTTTCAGCAATCCAATCTTTATACAAAATGTAATACATGTTCTCTTAAAAAATATTTGGAAGTATATATTTACGATTTAAATACTGATCGCTATATACAAGGATTATGGGCGCGAAGCACACAGGGCTTCGTTATAGTGATTGTCACTTTAACGGTCTATGTGCGCGATGTGCACAAAGCTCCGTCCTTATGATTGTCGTTTTAACGATTTATGGGACGCGAATCACAGTGTCGATTATAGTGGTTGCCGTGAACTCCAGATAAGATTGTGTTTAACTATATGGGATGTCGTTCAAGAATACCAGTGTACTGCGTACGTGATAATGTCATTCGATAAGTTCTCCAAATTCCATAGACGCAAGCTAATATACTGTACTGCATTTATGAACCCTTGATTTAACCTAGTCATTAATAATATTCATTTACAACAAACTGCAAGCCGTTTATTTGCAAACATTTAGGTGTACATACATTTCGACCAAGGCTGTCTCAACCCTGAAAGCTGTCCATATGACTTCAGTGGGGAACAAAAAATATGACTTTAAAAAATAAGTAACACGCTTTTATATCCCTATTTTCTTGTTTTAACTTCTGTTGTAACACTCAAATAATTAAAACTTATAGTGTTTCTGGTAAGTCTATTGTTCCCAGCATCTCTCTTGTTTCTGTCATATTTTCTGTGCGAAGAGCGGGTTTTTGCTTCTTGAGGCTGCCCTTGATAATACTTGAATATGACATTGTCATTGATAGCGAACTCGTGTGCATTTGTTAGTTTTAGTAAATTAAAATTATTTGTCTGCTTAAGGCAGTTCTGACACATTCACGAAATCATTTTTATTCGTAAATTCACAAATTTTGCAAGTATTTTTATTCAGAAATTAAATAATCTAAAAGCGTTTCTCATTTACCTTTAAAGGTGAAGACTTTTCTGAAAACAGTGATAAAGTTGGCGTTTTGCATCTATCGTCCAGACAGAACAGTCTGAAAAATTTCGTCAGAGTGAAGAAATCGATTATCACTCAAGATGTAATGCTTTAATCAGAAAATGAAAAAAAAAAAAAAACTATTCAATTCCAATTCAGTTCAATGCGAATTCCATGCCTTTACATATAAAAATGACTCCATGAATGTGTCAGCAAATTTTGCGTTGCTGAGCAGAAAAAAATATTTTTTGAGAATAACCATCAAGGCTCAAAATGCGACAACAGATGATTTAATGACAACTACATTTTTAAATAGCATAATTGTTTTAAATTTTAATCAAATACCAGCATAGTTTTTTAAAACGTGTAATTTATATATATTGTTCATATTGTTTGAGTATTTTGAAAACACTTTTATCTTTCATTTACAGAACCGAGACAATAAATGGGCCCAAACAACTGTGAAATACACCACTGACAAGCCACAAAGGTTACCTATTGTTGACATAGGATTTAAAGATATTGGTCAAAGAAATCAAGAATTCGGTATAGACTTGGGGCCAGTGTGTTTTTCATAGCACTGGTGAAGTTTTCTTATGTGATAAAGGTGTGTTCTGCTAAAAAGTTTTAATTCTTGCCATGAGGCCAAAGAATCCATCAACCAAACCACTGCCAATATTTATCTCAACCATTTTGTGTTACATCATTTCAAGCTTATGTTCATTTCTCAAGGACTTCACTAAGGATCTCTACAATTCATGACACTGTTTTTAGCAAAATCAACCAACATTTTGTGTTTTGTCTGTGTTGTTTCATTGTAATAAATTTCCAAAGACGAGTATTTTTCACTAAAAATTTGTAAATTTCATAAAATATTTTTATGTAATAAATTATATATTGTTGCTCTTTTCTATTTAATATGGTGTTTTTATTTTTTTGTAACAAATATCCGAAAGAAAAAAATCTCATGGAATAACTTATGTAATTTTAAACAATGAATATTCCCGCTAAGAAAATAGTAGTCGTATCCAAAAAATTTTCTCCTTCTGGAAACAATAAGAACTGTGATAGATCGTTATGTGCTTTTGGGAGTTTTATGTTCGGTGAATGTATTGCCTATAAACCACTGGGGGAGCTAAAGAAAACATTTATGGGTAAACCCCCCTTCCATACCACTTACAAACTGATAAGATGCATTTGAACCCCATTGTTTTCAGATGAATATATATTGCAAACAGAGGCAAATTATCAAATAGGCTGAGTAAACTGAAGCCTAGGGGCTTTAAAGGCCAGGCGTGAAAAATCCTTTCGATTTTTTTGTTAAGCCCTTTCTAACACCTACATGTTTTAAAAGTTATTTATCATTAATTATTATTAATTGTTTAGGAAGCAGATCTTTTTAATCTCGAAAAAGGATCAAGACATGCTTATGCTTATGCTCGAAAGTAAAAAAACCAAAAATCAATAATGCTAGCAATAATGCACAAAAAATAATATTAAGTTGATGCAAAAGTTCTGTCGTATTTTAATATTGGCAAAATTTTAATACCTGATAATTTTACCTATCAGTTCAAAGCAAGCGTGTGTAATAAAATTATCAGGTATTAAAATTTTACCGATATTAAAGGTATTATGATTAGGTATTAAAATACGACAGAACTTTTACATCAACCTAATATGTACTACATTCAGTGGATACACATTTAATTACTAATGGTTTTGCCAATAAAAATTTGTGAGGATTTTTTTAAAACACAGTAATGTGCAATACTAAAACAAAATTGCAGTTAATGTTTAATGTAAAAATTATTGTAGTAAAATTCATTATTAAATAACTAAAGTAAGAAAACTTTCTTTGTAGAGGGTGTCAGAGCGAATTCTGTATTAAAATAAAATTACTGTAATTTATTTTTCTTAAAAAAATTATGCAAAAAATTAAATACTTTTTTCAGAATTCTGTGTTAAATAGCTATAAAAAATGTGTGCATGATTTGAAGCAGAAGTTATAGCATATACTGTGTGATTCCAAATTCATGATGCAAACTTTAAGGATTGGTACAGGACACTGTATTACAAACAATTTTTCTATAGGAAAGCAGTGTCGGTTGGGTTTGGTTGATTTACGCGGCCAATTATCAACACGAGGGATATAGGCCCTAGGGGGAGTGCCCTCCGTGGGGGTCTTTTTAAGGGATCCTAACCCGTATTTACGGCAAGGTTTGAAGAAAACCACGGAAAACTCCGAACGGTTAGGTCAACGAGCGCGACAGGGGTTTGAACCCAGCACCTCTCGTCTACCAGCTTTGAGAGCAGAACCTCTCAGCCACTGGTGGGGCGAAAGCAACGAAATCTTTACAATATGCTTACGATTCATACAAAGATGAGTCTGTTGCAAAGTTTGTTAAAATATCTTCACTACTGTCAAAGTTATGAACAAAAAAGCGGCATCGGATTGAAGTGAGACGCCCTGTAATATTGACTAAATAAATGGATTTTTGACCCTGGTTTCCTATACAATAAATGATTTTTACTGTAGGTTGGTACAGGACACTGACAAAAACATTTATTTTACAGGAAACCAGGGTCAAAAATTCATTTATTTAGTCAAAATTACAGGGCGTCTCACGCCAATCCGAAGTCACGTTTTCGTGCATAACTTTAATAGCAGCGAAGACATTTTAACAAAATTCGCAACAAGCACATCTTTGTATGAATCGTAAGCATATTGTAACGATTTCGTTAAAATATCTTCACTACTGTTAAAGTTATTAACGAAAACGCGACTTCGGATTGGAGCGAGACGCCCTGTATTTTTAACTATATAAATAGATTTTCGACCCTGCTTTCCTATACAAAAATTGTGTGTTACAGTGTCCTGTACCAACCCTTAAAGATTGTACCATGAATTTAGAATCACCCTGTATAATTTTGAACAAGGGAGGCGTAAAACAGCCAAGCCTAGGGACTCAGGAGATTGTTAATCCGTCTCTGATTGCAAGGCTTCATAATTGGAGCTCCTTATTCAATGCAAAGTAAATAAAAGATAAAGTGGTGAACAACTGCACACATTTGCAATGCATGCTATTCTAGGTTTTAAAAGGGTTATAAAATGTCTAAAATGATGTATTACATCAGTTGAAAAAAATAAACAAACATACGAAAAAACAATGAGACTATTTTTTAAGTACAATTTTTAGAACGTGTAATTCGCCAAAGTATTTTCATTAACCATGAAAAGAAAACATGTCTTAAGTTAAACATATATTAATTCGAAAGATGGCAGCATGAAATATTAGTTAAACTTATTTAAAGACTTGAAAAATAAAAGATCTCTTAAGCTCCCATACATATGACTAATCATCGCATTAAACGTAATCGTTGAAAAGCATTGAAAAGCGATGGTAAACTTCAGAAGTACGATAGATTTTTTCCGACAAAAATCATAAAAGACATATTTGGCAGGCTGTAGCAACTGCCACATCGTGTGCTGGTTCTGATGTTTTTCTTCCACCTAGATGACCCGGGTTCAATTCCTGGCTATGGGCGAAACGATTCGTTTGAAAATTAAGTGTTGCGTTTCACCAATTAAAATTCATTCGAAAAATTCTAGCTAGTTGCCACAGCTGGCGTCTTCTGTCTGCTTTTATAAATAGTAATAAAGATTTTTTTTTTCACAAAAAAATTTACAGTAGACTCTGTAAATTTACCAAATAACTTCTCTGTTATTTAACAGAATCTCTGTTTTTCTAATCTCTATAATTCTACATAAGACTTAAGATAACAGATTAGCAGTAGATTCTCTGTAATTTCATAGAAAAAGTTTTAACAGTGTACCTTTTAAACTCGACGAAAATCAACAAAAACATTCAAAATTTGAATTAGTGTATCTCCAAAACCTTTTTATGAATAAACACGAAATGTTGACTATAGATTAAATATATTGAGTTTTTTAATAAACTACCATTAGAAAATGACTAGCATTTTACAGAATTTGTGCATAATTGAAATTATAACTTCTTTTTTTACTCCGTCAGTCATTGCGCGCATGATTTCTTGAAAACGTATATGTATGGATTTTTATGAAATTTGATGTAGATAATACGCACATATGTGTGTTTAAAATGATCTACTTTTAAGTATTTACAGTGATAAGATTTTTAGTTATGACTATTTTTATTCTTTAAAAATGTAAGATTTTGATTATTTAAAAAAATATACATTTTTTACATGGTTAGTGAAATAATTTTAACCTAAGAGTAGATCTTTTAGAAATACATATGTGCTTAATACCTATATCAAATTTCATGACATCCATACATATATGTTCTCAGAATATTATTCTCCCAATGACTTACGGAGTGAAAAAAAGAGCTATTTTAATTTCAACAATACAGAAATTCTGCAAAAGACAAGTCAATTTCTAATGGTAGTATATTAATAAGCACAGTCTGTTTAATCAATAGTCAAAATTTTATGTTTATACATAAAAAGTGTTTGAAGATACACGAATTCAAACTTTGGATGTTTTTGTTGATGTTCGGCGAGTTTAAAAAGGTACAAGATTTGAGGCCTTGAGTCATTCACATTTAGATGGATTTTAATTTGATTTTGAAGAAAAACAGAGCATTATTGTTACAGAACTTATTGCAGAGGCACGGTATAAAAAAAGAATTGGCACTAAAATAAATAAATTCCATATATGTATTATATATATATATATATATATATATATATAAGATCGAGAGGTCTATTTCTTATCCCCCGCCCCCTAAGAAAAAAAATCAGAATGGAATTTAAATAACGACAGTCTTCTTTTTCTTTTTCTTTTCCTATGTCTTTATCCTTTTTCTTTTCCTCCCTTTCTTCTTTTTCTTTCTTTCTTCTTTTTTCTTCTTTTTTTTTAAACTTTTACACTGAGAAAAAATAAATACCTCCTTCAACTAAAATGAATAGTTAGACTTTTTCTAAATCCCTAAATTAGAAATATAGAAGTCCGAGCTATGCGAATAGGGTAAGGAAGTAAACTGAATAGACGAAATGATCGAGAATTTCTAGTCTCTTGTTTTCTAGGTGACGAAACGATAATGAATCGTGTAAATTGCAAGAAATTATCACTTTATTTCTGGAATGGATTTATAAACTAGCATTATAGTTACTAATTATTAGCGTCTACTATACTTAATGCGTTACTATTAGCGTCTTGTGTTCGCATCTATTTTCAGACATTTTTAAATAAGTTTGACCACGAGAATATAGGAAAACACTCTTGAATTCGAATAGGAGACTCTAGAACTCTCTGGCAAAGGGAACTAGAATTTATAGGGATGACATGGAACTATTTTTTCTAGAGCCACAATTTAGATTCTAGTTGAGAAGGTCAGATTTTTTTTTCTCGGTGTACTTAGGAAATAGTGCCTCGAGCAATTAACAAGATCAAAATTATTTTTTCGTCAAAGAATTATTATTTTGGTACCTCAAATCTTGAAGATTTGTTTACAACCAACAAGATAAAAATATTCTTTTCGTCGAAGAATTATTGTTTTTGTACCTCAAATCTCTTGTTAAGGTGCCTCAAGTCGTTTGTTTTAGTACGTGCATATTATTTTAAATCTAGTGTATGAAATACTTGAATAAATAACCTGTCATAAAAGAATTACTTTATTTAAATCGAGCAATGTGACATTTACATATATTACAAAATAAATCACACATTTTCAGATAAAGCTATATAAGATGATCTTATATAAGGTATAGACATTATAATGTTTTCAAAAATATCTAAGGTTTCATTTCAAGTTTAAGATGTACAAGCATACAGATGTTATTTGATACATATATTCCCATTTACTAAACAAATAAATATCCTTGTGGGGAAATAAAGAAAAACGTGTACAGAAACGTTTACAAAACTTATATTAAAAAATAATTATGAATTATATAATCAAAAATTCTATGGCAGAGCTGAAAAAGAAAAGAAGGAAATGCAAATACTTTCTCTGTTTTATTATTTAATTTTCGTATCGAACACAAATTTTGAATATTAAGATCTACGTTGAGGATTTCAAAATATTATTAATTCGAGAAAAAATTGATTTAAAAAGAGATTCATTTTACAACATTTATGTTTTCTATTTGTGTTTAAATCCACTAAATAAATATGTGATACACATTTACTTTTATTTGTACACTAGCTGACTCGCACAATGTTGCCCGTGCCTGTGATAATAACCTTAAATATACCTCAAATTTGTATGATTTTATATTTTAACCCGATTTTGCATGAATTTATATTTTTAAATGAAAAAATCGTGAAACAATATTGATATTTAATGGTCAAAGCACTCGTAAAAAGACATTTGCTTGTTTCTTCATCTAGGGCCGTTTCATAGTTTAAATAACAGTTCTTGTTGGCCGAACTCTTTGAAATAAATTCTTTTTCGGTTATAAATAGAATGGTTTTGAAGCCCGGGTAAAAATTGTGAAAAATATTGACATCTAGTTGTAAAATAAATATGTTTTCTTCTCGCTTTTTTACCTTTAACATAACAACAACAACAAAAAAAAAAAAAACAGTTCTTATCGTCCGAACTCTCTGAAATTTTAATCGGTTATAAATATAACTCCATCCAAGTCCTCTTTAAAACTTTGTAAAAAAATATGCATGTTTAATAGTGAAAACATGAGCTGAAGCTGCGCCGAATCAGCCCACGTTTTAGCATTTTCATCGAAAATTTCTCACATTTTACTTTTTAAAAATACTTTTGCTCGTCCGAAATTTTTATAGGGGATGTAAATTCAGTCTGCCGAAATGCTCTTAAAAGATTGTGAACAAATATCGACGTTTAGTTACTGTTAGAGTATGAAAAAGATCGTTTTCGGGAGGCGCGAAGTGATCTGCAGTCAAGAATTTTTTCAAAAGGGTTAAAATTTGTATTTTTCAAAAACAACTGCATAGAAGAGAAGCAGGTCTCAGCTATAAATGGGTATTTTACCTCTGAAATCGAGCCCTAGTAGAGCGTCGTCGAAAGGGAGAAAAAGTCAACCATGAAAATAATCCTTTTTAAAAACGTTTTTTCAAAAGGTTAAAAACAATATTTTGTTGAACTGGTTGTGGCGTTTAAAACGCAGAAGTACAATATTTAATAATATGTCTTTATTTTTTCTGTATCTCGAATGATACGGCTGATAGACGTTAAGAAAAACTGCCAAAAAAAGACAGCATTTAGTTCTTCCCATCTACACACTCCGCGGAAAGCAGGGACTGAATATGCGAGCACACGCCTATGCCAATGTGCAAAAAAGGATAGCTTTTTATGCGTTTTTATTCAATATATTGGCTACTTATCAAAAAATAAAAAAATCTGACTTTCAGGACCTGCCTTGGACTATCCTCATACAAATTTTTAGACATCTGCGTGCGCTATATTTTTCTAGCCATCGCCAAAAGGCACAGACACACAAGCTCTCTTATTTCATTAGTATAGATTTCTGGCAACAAAATATACACTCTTACTAATTCGCTGCGCAAACAGCAGTAAAAAATTAAGACTGGTCTCAACCTATTGGAAACAACGTCTACTTTTACGTTAACGCATTTCATGACACATTATATTAAAATAAAAATAGAAATTTAAAAATTTTCAATAATAACCCCTAAAAGTGGTTATAACTGAATATTGTGACCGTTCAATCAGCCTAAATGTCATTTTCTACGACATCCTTACGATTAGTTTCAAAGTTAGTAAATCTTTTATAAAGAGCCCATTTCAGCGATTTTCTCCAAATTAAAATCCAGCCGTTACTCCGCGAGTTCATTATCTGTAATAATAAAAGAAAATTTTTGTCTATGTGTCTCTCTGTTTATTTGTTGGCGATGGCTAGGAAGATCTATCATACGTACAGATTTGCAAACTTAATACACGAAGACAGGTTCGAATGCAAAAAGGAAGAAGGTAAATAAGTTTATCTCTTCGTACATATTATTAGGTCACTGCCCCTAAATGAGACGCGATTCCCCATAATTTTGTCGCATTTAGGATATATTTGGCATTTTGTTAAATAAATATTTATTTTATTAAACAGAAAATGATTGAATACGGTTCCCTTCACTGAGAAAAATGACACTTTCAAATCTGAGTAAACCGATGTTTTCATTTTGTCAGAGTACGACTCAATGCTTTCAATTCTGAAATACCAGAAATACTCAGAATATTGAAACATGGACATACTCAAAACTAAGCACATAGAGGTCAGTTCATACTCATTTTTGAAACATGGGCATACTAAAAAAATTATTAGAATCAGTTCAAATTCATTTTTGAAACATGGAAATAGTCAAAAATGATCACATAGAAGTCAGTTCATACTCATTTTTGAAATATGGACATGCTCAAATATGAGCACATGATGTTTCATTCTTGAATGTGCCCATGTTTTCAAAAATGAGTATATACATGTTTCAAACTTGAGTAATTTTGATTCGGAGTCATTTTGATTATGCGACATACTCATATTTGAGTATTTTTTGCTCAGCTTAGAAAATGTCGTTTTTAGAGTGTTAGATCAAAATTAACCTGTTTTGTAGAAATTGAATCATTATCTGCAATAAAAGCAATCAATATGTGATAGTCGAATTTAGGTCATTTTTGTTGCATTTATAGTACTTGAAACCTAAACGAGGCGTTCAAATTACCTAAATGTGATAATGCATTTTATGCATGTCAGTTCATCTTTAAATATACATTTACTTGCTATCAATTTTTTAATTACTTAATGAAGAGTTGAAATAGATAAAACTGAAAGTTGAAACACTTAATATTGAACTACTTAATATATTAATAAGTCAATTTAATAATAATTTAAATTATGAAAAAAACAAATAACTTTGAGATACAGAATATTGAATATATTATAATTAAATAATGAATGTTTCAACGTTCATACTTTAATTACTTTTAAATTTGAACATGTATAAAAGATGAAGTAACTAATGAATGACCAATACAACATAAATTTTACCAAAGCATTGTTTATTGTTATATATTTTAAGCAATTATTTTAATTTTAAGTTTCCTTTTCGACTCATTTTTGCAGTTTGTCTTACAGGTAGGCCTCAATATTTTATTTTTCTTTCTGGAAGGTATCGATCTGAATCAATGATTCCCAAACATTTTTTAATACGCCCTATCTAAGCATCTCTAAAATTATGAAAGCCCCCTATCTATATAATTCTTATTGTTTAAAAACAGACTCTCATATTTGATACATGATTATTGTATTTCATTAAGAACAAATGAAACATTTTTGGCTAATAAGATCTTTGTGTGAATATCACAATATACAAGAAATATTTGTGGATCATCATCTTTATCAGTTTTAATTAGCTGATATTCTCTCCCACTATACCTTGCGCTTCACAGTTAGTAGGCTTTCCCTTCTCCATTATTTCTAATATAAACTGTTTTTTCTTTAAAAAAAAAAATTATGTCATAATATATACTTATCTACTGTATATGACGTCTACTCCAGAGCCATAAGAATTTAACCCGCTACCTTCTATAATGTCCATTTGAGATATTATTAATTTCATAAGGTTGGTAGTAACTCGTTTAGATATTTCAAAATTTTTCAGATTAAAACCATTCGATACAATCGGTTTTAGATATAGCCTCTTTGAAACACATATTTAAATACCCAATCAAAAAAAAAAAAAAAAAAAAAAAAAAAAAAAAAACTATTGCATGATTATGTAGAAATTCCTAATTTATCAACTCAACAAAGCTTAATTAAACACAAATTCTGCTTTAAACATCACTTAAATATAATGTATGAAAATACCACATAAACTTATCTCAGTAAATCGCCTGAAAGTTTCTGCGCATTTGAGGGATTCTGTTCGTTGCTGACAGATCTTTGAAAAAACTATGTAACCAAAATGCGTAGAATATGTTAGAACTCTAATTTTAAAACTTGTCGCCTTTTAACGAGCTTCCACTACAGGTAAATGAAACAGACGTTCAAGGCCTTGACATTGATACAGTTATTTCCCCTTCAAAGATTAAAAAGCGAAATTTTGATTCATTTTCGGGATTATTCGTTGCATTTAGGGTGTTATGGGGGCGACGAATAATAAACAATGTGTATTGTAATAAGATTTTTTTTTTTTTTTTTTTTTTTTTGCGAAAAGGTTTTTAATGCAGTGAAATGTTTCGCATTTTGTTCCTGAAGTTAGGATGTTTCATTATATAGCATTCTTGCGTTAATATTTTAAGTAAAAGACAATTGTCGTATTTATGGGTCGTCACATTTAGGTCCAATGACCTTAATAATCATTAATTATTAATTATAATAATTTTTAACTATTAATTATAATATTTTTTGTATAATAACTATAATAATAATTTTAGTAATTATTATAATAGTTTTATTATAATTAGTGATTATAATTATAATTATTATATTATCATAATTATATTATAATTATTAATTATATTATAATTATTATGTTATAATTATTAGTTATAATTATAATTATTATAATATAATTATTATATTATAATTATTATATTATAATTATTAATTATAATTATAATTATTATAATTGAAAGGATGAGTGGGAAAATGATAACATTCCTGCTAATGCAAATGTTGAGGAAGCACAAAAGAACATTTATGTGAAAAAAACTATGAATTTTAGAGAAATGGTTACCATCACTCGTTTGTAGGACTAGTCGATAAGGGTTCATCCTATAAATTTCAAAGAGAAATACTGATTAATTTATTAGTTATTATTAATTAAACTATATTTCAATTTATTCTTCTTATTTTTGTAACTTTATCATTTTTTCACTCACCTGTTCAATTATTCTTCATAATCATTACGAAAATTATGGTGATTCGCTAAAATCCATTGGTTTAAAATATTAATTTAAATTTCAAAATTTTTTTTAATGATTAACATTAGTGTGATCTATTGCTATTTTTTTTTTCAAATAAATGTAATTAAATGATTTTTTCCAATCAATAGTTGCCATATTATCACAGTATCAGCTTTGATAAGTATAAACTACCCTAAACACTATATAAATTACAAAAAAGGAAATGCTGTTGATGTAAATGGGATGGGAACAAAAGCTTCTCCTTGAATAAATGCAAATATGTGTAACAACAAGCTGACCCGCTTGGCTAGGCCCGCAATTATAACCTTAAATATACCTAAAATCAATGTTGAATGATTTTTTTTTATTTAAACGAAAATATTTCCAAAAAATGGAAATGTATCGAAACAAACCTAGAATTCGGGTCCGCAATACTTTCGGCAGCGTACACCGGACGTACTAGGCACTCTCCGGCCTGTTTTAATTTTATATTTTTAAACGAAAGACCAGCATAGCCCGGTCCCGTGATAATAACTTTAAATACACCTAAATGAGTGTTGAATGAATTTATATATTTAAACGAAAATCTTTCCAAGCGAACATAGCGGCTTGTAAGAAGTGTTTTCTTCTCTTTTTTTTTTTTTTTTTTTTTTTTTCAAATCGCGTCATTTAATATTTAAACAAAATAGTCGGAAATCTTTAAATTTTTTTTGAGTTATAAATATAATCTTTCGGAAGCCTGCGTATAAATTTACTGCATAAATATTAAGATTTTCTGGTAAAAACATGAACAAAAGCCACCCGCGTATTCACGTTTTGAGCAAAAATTTTGGAGATTTTTTTTTTTTAAATATGCTTCTGATCATCCGAATGTGTCGATATGCTTATACCTGATGTAAAGCAAGTGTACGAAAAAAGTGTAAAAAGATTTGTTTTAAAATACTTATATTTATATTATTATATTATATTATATTATTATATTATATTATATTATTATATTATATTATATTATTATATTATATTATATTATATTATATTATTATATTATTATATTATTATATTATTATATTATATTATAATATTATATTATATTATTATATTTTATTATGTTATATTATTATATTATATTATTATATTATATTATTATATTATATTATTATATTATATTATATTATTATACGTATTTAGTTACTTTTAGTTTACGAACAATGTGAAGCGAGGAATCGCAAAGTTACTTCGAGCCGTGAATTTTTTAAAGGGTTAATATTCGTATTTTTAAAATGAATTGCATCGTCGTAGAGAAGAACGTAGCCTTTTAAGCGGGTGTATTTCGTTTTACTGTTTCTTGAAAATGGGGGCAGATGCGGGCTTCGAAAAAAGGTGGGGCGTGAAATCGAACTTTTTAAAAACTTGTTTTGAAAGGGTTAAAATTCGTATTTTTTAAACGGATTGCAGCTTTCTGAAGTAAAAAGTTCGAAATTTAACAATATGTTTTCCGTTTGTCTTTATTTTGAACGGTTTCGCTGAGGCGCGCTGTGAAAAACGACAGAAAAAAAAGAGCCTCCGGTTCTTCTCTACTTCGGCGCTTCGGAACAGCGTTTTGGAAAACACAGTTGCGACGCTTTTGTTGTTGTTGTTGTTTTTCATTGCGGTGTTTAATTAATATCTCGGCTAACTATCAAAAACTGAAAAATCTGAACCCCAGGTGCACAGGAGTTGCCTTGGACTATCATTGCTCAAATTTTCTGACCTGTACGTACGGTAGATTTTCCTAGCCATCGCAGACATACGCACAAAACATTTTACTTTATCAGTACAGATATGTTTTTCTTACTGTTGCATAAATTTTCCGTTTTTAGGGTTCTGTACTTAAAAAGTAAAAACGGAACCATTATAAGATCACTCCTGTGTCTGTCCGTCCGTCTGTCACCACCCCTTTTTCTCGTAATCTATGAGACGTAGAAAGTTCAAACTAGGGCCTAAAACCTTTTTACCCACATATTTTCTGATTATTAGCGATTCACAAATATATTTAGGAAAAATTTAGGGGGTTAATTAAGTTACTTAAAAAAAAAATGTTTGCTTTTTGTATATCATGTGGGGTATCGTAAGAAAGATCTCGTAATATCGAACTCAAAAATATATTTGTTTCAATTTTAGGTATTATATTTTCAGAGATATCGTCGAAAATGCACTGCAAAAATATGTTCCCCTCCCTCTATTTCCAAATCTACTGAAACTAAAATTATGAAAAAATTAGGAGTAATAGGAGTTTATATAAACTTTGCAGGAAAACTATAGCAATTTTCCTAGTTTTTGAGAAAAACGCATTTATCTGTTACACGCAAACTTTACTTTTCTGGCAGTCAGCGAGAAGTTGACGGGCACTCGAGGTATGTATTGACTCAGAATCATCCAAGGATATTTTATAATGATTTTCGAAAAATATTTTCGGTAATTACTAGAGATATTAATTAAGTTACTTTAAAAAAACTTTCTTTTGATCTATCGTGTAGGGTATCCTTCGAAAGATCTTGTAACATCGAACTAAAAAATATATTTTTTTTAATTTTAGGTATTATATTTTCAGAGATATCGTCGAAAGTATACTGGAAAAATATGTCCCCCCCTCCCCTCCTATTTCAGTATCTATTGAAACTAAAATTATGAAAAAATTAGGGGTAGTAGAAGTTTATTAATTAATAAATATTATTTAATACATTTAATGTACAGAACTCTTTGAGCACGAGTTATACTCGTACTTGATCGATTTTTTTTAGAAATTAATATTTTTATGATTTTACACATACAGTAGACAAAAAGGTTATTTATACACCTCATTTTTTTTCCTCTTTTTAAGAAAAAGTGTAAGAGACTATTTAATGCATTGTAATATAATGTATTTTTATAATATGAACGCGAAAACAATTGATTTTTAATATTTTAACAGACAAAGTTAAATATAATACAAAAAGTGTATTTGTACACAATAACAACATATTTATGAAGTTATTAATTTGCACAACATGCTGTTATTTAGACAAAATAATTATACAGGTTCCGTTCCAAAAGTAATGAGAATATTTTTTTACTTTGCTACGCATCTATCGCCAACCGCAACTGTCGGGAATCGTCCTGGTCAGAGTCAAATTTGATCATCAATGGTTGCCACTTAAGCTGCGATCAGACAGCATTCTCTGGCGGAGGCTCGTTTGTCGGCTTTTTTGATGTGGTGAGTCTTCTGTCGCTCTTGCAAGAAGGGAAGTACAATTAAGGACACTCCGTGACATGTTTATCACACTCCTTTTCTTTGTTGATGACCATAAGGCCTTTGGAAAAGACAGCCGAGAGAAATAATTAATGACTTTTCGTCGCAGAATTTTAAAATGTGGTCTGAATGCAGCCTTAGATCGTGCCATGGAAGCCTTCGCAGCGGTGAAATACTGAGGTGATAGTCATGGCCAAAAATGCAGCAAATGATAGAACAGCATTATGCGATAAAGTTCTGCATGAAGTTGATCAAATCGGTCGGTGACACCGTGGATATGATGAAGCAAGTTTACGGTGCGGAAAGTTTTTTTAAAAGCACAAGTGTAACGATGGCACAAGGCCTTCAAGGACGGCCGCGAGACCTTTGCAGACAAACAGCGTGCAGGGCGCCCGTAGACATCACGAACAGAAAACAAAGTGGGGCGAGTAAATGGTCATCAGAGGTTAAGAAAAAGGATCATCAGAGTCTGATGGGAGATGGCCAGAATCTGAATCCTTCAGGACGACAATGCAAAGGCTTACACGCTATGTTGGTGAGGGAATGTCTTGCTCAAAAAAAAGTTGCCGTGTTTTCCCAACCGCCGCGCAGTCCTGGCTTGGCCTCTTGTGACTTCTTTCTGTTCCCAAAGTCAAGAAGAAACTTAAAGGACATTATTTTGACTCCGTAGCAAACACTCAAGAAGAAGTGACCACAGGTCTGGACAGCAACTCGGGAGAATCGTCCGAGCGTCCACTGTTTTGAACAGTGGAAACAACTCTGGATTCGCTGTATCGATGTCAAAGGGTCCTATTTTTTTCATTGTATTTGCATTTTGCTTTATTTTTACGAAATTGATCTTATTACTTTTGTTACGGGACCCTGTAATAAAACAAGCTAATATTTCCATTAATGCCATTTCGCTTTAATAACTATTTCAAGGTATTGCGGCATAGATTTCACTTTTCTTTATTTGTCTGTGTCTGTTGTTTACCATGAATTCACGAGAGCTTCTTTAAAATTACTTTAACTAGCGAATTTTTGTTTTCGAACGTCAGTGTTCATTAGCATCCATGGCGGTTTTCTGGGTTGAGGTCTGCAGATTATGGCCCACTTGCAAGAAATCTTGGAAAATTGTAAAGCATGTCTTTGTAACCACAACATGTTAGGATGTTTAGGATCATTTCCTGCTAGAACTGGAAATTTTTCTCTAGGCCAAATTTCTTATCACGGTTCTCAATAATTCATGGCGCAACAGCTTAATATTTCCTAAAGCTGTGGTTATAGTATCAATACATTTTAGATTTCCATTAGAAGCTAAACATCCTCAAATCATAACATTTCCGCCACCAGGTTTTAGTAATGGTTTAGGTTTAGGATCTAAAGATCTAGAGAAGTTTTATTTATTTATTTATTTATTTATTTATTTATTGTCATATATTCCGAATACTTTGTGGGAAGAAATTTTCAATCTTACTCTTCAAAAAATATATACTTTTTTTTTCAAAAATCCTGTAGTTTATCTGCTTTAGGTCAAAGCAAACTTTAAGCGTTTTTTTTTTTTTTTTTTTTTTTTTTTCAGTTTTATACTTTGATGAGAGTATTTTCTCTTAAATTTCTTTTATTTCTGCACTATTAAAAATATATTATTTGAGATGTCACCGTGATATTGGAAGACGTTGGAAGGAATTCTGTAAACATTTGAGCTGAACACGTTGTTTTTTATAAGTTGTTTTCTGAACATTTATTTTTGCCTTTGATGTTAACTTACTGGGACTATCTACTGCGAGTTCCTTTTCAAAACACCAGCTTTTCGTGGTTTCTCACTATGAAACCAGCACTTGAAAATGAGAATTTAACATTTTTTTTTCCAAGTTGGTTTTTCATTTTTCTGGAGACAAGTAACGTAATTTCTCCTATCCAAATGTTCTTTCGTTTTATGTTGCATTCACAATAACTCCACAAATAATTATATGATGATTCATATTTAAAGAATATATGAAACCAGCAATTATTTACATGCAGTATTTAAAAATACCTTTGAATCATTAACAATCTACAACAGTATGAATCATGAGTATGCAAAGTGTACAAATACTCTTTTTGCATAGAATTTTCACATTTTTACAGTTAAAAAATTATTTGATTGCTTCAAGATTTTGCTTTGTATTTAATAAAAATAAACATACAAAAGTATTGTATTAAAGTTGTCTCTATCAAAATAATCTGTTTATATTTTGCTAAGACTTATAAATATGAATATAGTGTACAAAAAATAATTGCATTGTGCCTACCGTATACCAACATACAAAAACTCAGCCATGTGAACATAATTTAACATTCATTTCAATATTCCTATTTTGATTTGAATTAGTTGTTTTGAGCTCAAATGGCAAACTGTAAATGAAAAGCTTTGCATGAAAAGTAGAATGTATTCACTGGGATTATTAAAGGATTTCTAGACCATACTAGTGTATCGCTGTAGAAAATCATTCAAAATTCAAAAGGAAAGATAGATGATACTTTTTGCATATGTACCTTAGCACTAGTCCAGTTTCACTACTTATATGAAACGAATTTTAAACGAATTTTCTCTGTTCATATGTTAAGGGGCTACTTCACTCAGACGAAAACACCCGCTCGCTAATGTTAATCCTATGGAGGAAATTTTTGAAGATATCTCGTTCGCATTTCAATATTTTTAAATGATTTTTTTTGCATTCGATGGCTGAGGTCAATCTCTATGCACGCTCCTTTCTACGTTTTCGATTTTTATTACAAGTTTTTTTTTATTAAGATTCTTTCACTTTCGAAACCGGTTTTGAAAGTGAAAGTATCCTCAATTAAAAAACTGCAACAAAAATCGAAAAAGTAGAAAGGAGCGTGCATAGAGATTGACCTCAGCTATCGAATGCAAAAAAATCATTTAAAAATATTGAAATGCGAACGAGATATCTTCAAAAATTTCCTCCATAGGATTAACATTAGCGAGCGGGTGTTTTCGTCTGAGTGAAGTAGCCTCTTAAGAGGACAGTGGACATTAAAAACCAAATCCTTCAATTTTCAATGGATTCATTTGAAAATTTGCAGGCCTGTTAATGGCAAGCTCAAAAAGTTATATTCAAAATTTGGTGTAAAATTATAAAAAGTTTTTAAATTATTCAATTTTTAAATTTTTAAAATAACGAATAATTATGTCACATTTTAAAATGTACCCTGCGCATTTCTTTTCGATAAAATAGGACATTATTTATTTATGAGTTACCTTTTATATATTACAATGGAAGGTGGCATGAAATGTAAGCGTTCGCAGAATGTATACACAGAAAAATTATATTTTTATAATTATACTTTGTTTTTAATGAAAAAGTAGCTATATATTTCTATATGCACATAAATTTCAACATTAAAATATCCCTCAAATGCAACTTTTTATGCTAACATTTATTTATTATTGTATAGAGGATATACAGCATAAATTTCAAAATAATCTGATAATTAGGAATGCGCATAAATAATTTCAAAAGTGAGAAATGCGCGAAATTTTCTATTTTGAGAAAACAACATTTTAATAAAAGAAACTGTAAAAACATACAGAGTTTTTGCAAATATAAAAGCTTATTATATCTTCGCGAAGAAGCGTCAGAATTGAAAAATTATCTTTGCATCAGAAAAATTTGAGCATCCAGTATCACAATTCCCCAAATTAAAAATAAAATCAATTTTTTAATCTAATTTCGTGATGATTTTGAAAGTCCACTGTTCCCTTAAATCCTATATATGAGCGTAATTTATTTTAATATAGACAGTTTAGATTGCGCATATTACTGAAAATTATTATTGATTTGCACCGTGATTTTCAGATAAGACATTTACTGAAATTCTTTAATAATGAAAAAAAAATAAAAATCCGTAAATGTATCCTATTCCTTCTTCATCCAAAAAAAAAAATTAAAAACAGGAGAAGAATTCATCGCAAAAATTTCCTTCAACTTTTGTACTTGAGAGATTTTATTTAGTCTGTTATCTGTAGTCCTCTAATTTCTCTCTATAATTTATTAAAAGCAGATACATTATATGTTAAAAAACAGAAGAAAAACAGTATTTTCCAAAATTTCAAAACTTATGGCAAAAAAAAAAAGAAAATAAATAATAAATAATGCAATAATCTAAAATGACTGGTTACGAAAATATTCCTTCGACCATTTTAATTGAATAAATGAAATAAAAATGCGAATACGTGACAAAATGCAGAGTTTTCAGTTAATGTAGTAACAAACTTAGAAAAGAGACTGTACATGCCAAGACAATCAAATTTGACCATGATATCCTGTGTCGCAATAAACTTATTTACCCAAAAATACGGGGAGATTCATTCCAATTGGAAGCCGAATTTTCCCTCATAACTTTAAGAATAATGTGGATATTGTAGCAAATTTTTCAACACACTTACATTGTACGAGTTGTAATGTTTCAACTGAGTGAAAAAGTGTCCAGGCCAGGATTCGAACCAGGTATCCTTGACGTAAGCTGCCAATGCTCTACCAACTGAGCTATCCTGGATAAATCTGGCGGACATTTCTCACCGAGTGAACCTTATTGATTATGACATCTGCTCTGATATCTGAATCAGCTCAACAGAATAAATCGCAGGTAATAGATCTCCAAGAAACGTTGGATACGTAATTACACTATATTAATTTTAACACTTATTCTAATTGGTAAATAAATCCTACGAGTTGTAATTTTCCAACTGAGTTTATTTACCAATCAGAATAATTGTGTTAAAATTAATATAGACGTATATTTGCTTTGTCTGAAATGATCTAACGGCATGACAATGACTGTGGAAGGGACACCGTCCGTAAACAAATTAAACTGAGCTGCGCGCTCCATATTTCAAAATAGGTCTAACAGTAGGTACGGGATCACAGACCGAAGTTGCTGTATACTTCCATCATGTTTTGCAACGCCATCAGATAGCACACAAAACAAGGTATGTTTGTTGAAAATTCCATTCCATTATCTTTATTCCTTCAAAGTTATGAACAAAAATTCCGTTGCCGGTTTGCAATGAGGTATACTCTGAATTTTTGACTAAATAATTAAAATGCGTCTTGGTTTTCTATGCAAAAGTTATTTTTCTTGGCGTGTACTAACATGTGTCTCAGTCTGTCGCCTCATTAACTGAACACCCTATGCAATTAATATAAAAACGTTTTTGGAAGAAAAAGCATCAATTGAGCAATTTGATTTTATAAATAATTATATATATATAATATATTCATATATACAATAACTCGTATAGTTCCATTGCATTTAGATAAATTGACGTCCTTTATTCATCCGTTATCTTGAGAATTCTACTGAAGGTTGACGCTATAGAATGAAGCAAATAGACGATTCAGCGTCGGCATCGTCCGTTACTGAAAAATAAAAAAGATAAAAACAAATATTTTTTATAAAGCAGTAAATATCGAGTAAGTGCATTGAGTTTTCAATTTATAAATACCATTTTCTATTTTAAGTACTACCAAATTTATGAATAAAAGTTTTTTAAATGCTATGGAGTAATTCAAGGGGTGATTTTACATCTTTAGCTTAAAATTCACGTGATTTTTACGATTTTTTTTTTTTTTAGTTACAAAGAAAAGAGATATTACCTTCGGACTTTTTGCATTAATATGCTAGTTATAAGTTGATCAACTTATAAGCAGCATTAAGAGTATACTCATAATAAATATATTTAGTTATATACTTTATGACTCTAAAAAAGTGTTGTTTGATTATTTAGATGATTTATTGCATTAAGGGTTCTACTTCTTTCAGTCCAAAGAAGGGTTCGACTTCTTTGGACTGAAATTCACGTGATTTTTACAATTTTTTTCGGTTACAAAGAAAAGAGATACCATCTTCGGACTTTTTGCATTAATATGCTACTTATAAGTTGATAAACTTATAAGCAGCATTATAAGTATACTCATAATAAATATATTTAGTTGTATAATTTATTACTCTAAATAAATGTTGTTTGATTATTTAGATGATGAGGGGATTATTACAGGGAATTTCTACTTCTTTGGACTGAAATTCAAGTAATTTTTACAATTTTTTTTCAGTTACAAAGAAAAGAGATATCACCATCAGACATTTTGCATTAATATGCTACTTATAAGTTGATAAACTTCCACCCTTTAATTTTTAATGTCCTAGGCGTCACCCGATTTCACCAATATTTTTATCTATTTGTCCATTTTAATGCAATTGGATCAGTTTTCCTTTTGGATTTTCCAGCTGCAAATATATATAATGTCTTTGAATTCAAAATGCATTAAACATTTATCAAATTTAGATTTTTTTTTTTTACGAAGATACTTTCACTTTCGGAACCGGTTTCGAAAGTGAAAGTATCGTCCTAAAAAAAATCCACAAATCGAAAAGGTAATCAACGGTGGAAATAGAGATTAATCTCTGCTATCCAATGGAAAAAAAAAATTTCAAAATATTGAAATGGAAACGAGATATTAAAAAAATAATGCCCCATAGGATTAACATTAGCAAGCGAGTGTTTTCAAGTGCGTGAAGGGTTATCACTCTTGATTTATTCTTTTGGAGCTATATCAGCCTTTGCCACACCAGTTGCTGAAGTTGAAGAACTGAAGGCTTAGGATAAAAGATGGTGTATGTACTGTTATAGAAGACATATATAACGAACACTTGGCGAGAACTAGAATACCGCATTGACATTCTCCGAGCTACCAAGGGGCCACACGTTGAAATTCCATGAAGTATATGTTTTATTATAAACTTTATAAAAGTACTAACTTATATCTAAACAACCATATGTCTAATTATAACAGTTTTCGCACAATAAATATTTATAATCAGGGCAAGACTTTGTGTTCACCCTGTATATTTATAAAGATATTCTGCATAAATACCATATTTACACAGATATTAAGACGATTTTTTTCTCAAAATTTTTTTTTATTTAAAATCTTGGGGCCATCTTAAATCCAATTATGAATCAAAGGTACTAAAATTTTCGATGTTTTCAATTTGTATAATACATGGAATAATACCTCATAGTATACGACTGCTACTCCCGCAAATACCTTCGCATAAAATACAAAGGAATTTTCTTCCAAAATCCCTTCGCGACGAGCGTCCGGAACGCAATTTTTCACCATTTAACACCAATATTTCCAAATGGAAATTCTTGCCGATTTTAATCTCAGAACTTGCGTGACTGAAAAAAGGTTAAAATTTTAATTTGAAAATACTGGTAGGAAAATTTTAGGGTTAAACGCACCCCGAACGTCACGTATAGTTGCACTCGTCGCGAAGGGGTTAATAGCGATAGAAAGTTTTCTTGAAGAAGACACTGAAAACATTACTGACAGTGATTATAATGATGATGGTACTCAATGATTAACACTCCCAGTGTCCACGTAAATGAACGAAAGATGAACGTCATATTAAGTGAATACAGCCTCATAGATACATGACGGACTAACGGCCACGGAACAAGCCCCACTCCATTAGTGCGACAAGTTTCTCAAACAACAAATCAACAAGTTGAACAAAATTCAAAAGCAGTGATAACAGCCATTAGGATTCAATGGACTGATCACAAAAAGCGTATTCACGAAGGAAAAAAAATCAAAACCCCCAATGCTTGGGTGAGATAAAGTGGCAAAGACAACAAAAATGAGTGTGCAACATCCAGAAAAGTGACAACCACCAGTAACAAAAGTTACAATCTGACAACCACCAGTAACAAAAGTTACAATGTGTCAACCACCAGTAACAAAAGTTACAACGTGACAAAACCCACGATAGTGACATAATAACCAGTGGAACTCTCGAAAGAAGACCAAGATTCAAAATGTGAAAACCAGCTCTAGCACAAACTAGAGGTAAAAATATATCAAGAAAGAGACAAAAAACCAATGAATGATAGACAAAAAACAACCCACAACAGGGGTGAGCCTATAAAAACGCTAAAAAGCCTTGACAGAGACAAATACAACAAGAAGTGAAATCAGCCCATAAAAGAGGCGATGAACACTACAGCGACAACCCACCATGAACGCGACAAGCTAACAGACATGGTAAATATGTAAATCTATGTACGCTAATGGCACATGGTGCATGTAAAATCCGTCGTGGGTGCAAAGCCCTCCAAGTTACCTGTGAATAATACCTCTGGGGGTGCCTAGTCAGGTGAGGGTCTCGTCACCTGATCAAGGTTCTAAATTACGAGACCTATTAAATCTGTCAATTCAACAAAGTTAAACAGAAACCTTGAACCGGCAAACAAAGATAACGGTAGCAAATCACAAGAGATCAAGCACAGCAGCGATGTGAACAAATCTATAGTCAGGTGGATCACAGCCATGCAGTGATCAGGCGATTTCCGCCCCGCACCCAGGTACTAACCTGTTAAGCTAGGCATTAATGCTGGGCAGGTAGGGGCCTGGTTAGCGGTATAAAAAAAGAAATAAATGAACGAAAGCGTCTAGTGTATGTACAGGGTGTTCATAATTAAAGTGACAGTGCTCAGCGTGCTGTGTAGCGTGATCTAACAGCGAGAATGGAGCCAAATTTCGTATTATTATTAAGCAAGACGGGAGACGAAGGATTCCGCGAAAAAAAAATTAGTTCCTAAACTCACCGCTAGGTGAAAATGAGGTTGCTGTGATATTGAGCCACTGTTGCCATATTGGGATTGATCTTAATCGTTAAATGTGCTAAATAAAAGTTCACTTTATTTCGGTATTGATTCCGCATTTTTTAAACTCTCTTTTCTATTAGTACGATTATATGAGTGCAGTCACTTTATAGACCGGGAGGCGTCAGCACAGACAATCACCTCATCGAGTTCACGGCTGAAATTCCAGAATTAGTTAAAACTTGATTCGCATATTAAAACGCAATCGGTCTGCCAAGTTATACCTTGGTGGAAAACACCCGAAAATCCGTTTTAGCGGTTGGCTCGTAGATTTACGATTGTGTGTTCCTGCTCCCAGTCCTCCATGTTTTCATACCTTTGGGTGCAGGAAAACACAATGGTAACCCTACGAATCAACCGCTAAAATCGGGTTTTAAGGTGTTTTCCACCAAGATATGACTTGGCAGACCGATTGCGTTTTAATATGCGAATCGAGTTTTATCTAATTCTGGAATTTCAGCCGTGAACTCGATGAGGTGATTGTCTGTGCTGCCGCCTCTCGGTCTATTAATTATGACCAAGCTGTATAAGGCTGCGCACTGACCGAGGGTGACGGGGTTGAAGTGATGCGGTACACTGTATAAAAAAAACAAATGTTTCTTAATCTATTAAAATATAATACAACCACGAACGAAAACATACAATAACCTCTTGCCAGTTGCCCATGATTCCGAAAAGCGTTCTTTATCTTTAGAAAGGTAAAAAAAAAAACAGTATATTTTCAAGATTTAAAGAGAAGCAAAGTTCCTTTTTCGGCCACTGATTTTCGGAAAGGGTTCCGAGTAGTTTTATAGTGTATTAATCAGTATTCTCATATCAGATCAGAATATCGGTTTTTAGGATGCTATCAATTCTCAATTAAAAATTTCTAGCTGCGTAATTGAATTTATACATGCAAGAGTAACAAAATAATATTAATTTTATTGTTAATGTTAATGCTGTTAATTTATCATGCTTGTCTGTAAAACATGTTTGTTGAACTTGAAAATGTTTACTTGAGAGTTGATAGCATCCGAAAAACATATTTTCCAAGTTAATAAAACTGATTAATACACTATAAAAACTACTCGAAACGTTTACCAAAATTAGAGGCAGTAAAAGAACTGTTTTTATAGATTATTCTTTAAATCTCGAAAATATACTGGTTTCTGAGGTTTCTAACGATAAAGAACGCTTTGCGAATCATGGGTAACTCGGAAGAGGTTATTGTATATTTTCATTCGTGGTTATATTACTTTTTTCTTAGATTAAGACATATTTCTCTCTTTTTACAGGGTAGTTCCAATATCAAACTAGCGACAAACTAGCGAGTGGAGGAGAGTCCTTCATATGTTTTTTACATCTTCTGAAGACAATCTCTTTTGTTAATTGTGCACTCTTTGCTTTGAAGAGTAATGAATGTTATAACTGACCATAGAGCTTTACAAAAACAAAAGCCCAGAGGAATAATTTATGACTTTTGTCGCGTTGGGACTTTTGTCTTCCATGCAGTTTTAATTTAAATACCATTACAACTTATAATTTTCATTTCAAGAGGACGCTGTGCTCAAAAACACCGCAAGTACCTAAATTATGCTTCAGAACATGTTCTAGAATCATAGATAATAAAGCAATATTTGTTCATGTAGATTCAAAAAGAACAATGTCTTCAAAATTAAATACCCCAAGAGTCATTGAAAAAAAAAAACAGGGCGTCAGGTTTCTGACGTCAATGAGACGTATGTGTAATGTAAATTATTGTTTAATTAACTTTATTTTTTTATTTATTATATGTATCTGTGCATTCATATATACGCACTTTAGTTATAGGCACGCTTTCTGATCTACGATACTAAAATGAGTGAAAGGAAATTCTAGAAAGGGATTATTGTCTCACTGAATGCATTGGACCATTGCCACCGCTACAATGCCTTTTCGCTGAGCAGACGACAGGCGTGTGACGTCATCGGGTAGAGGCAAGCATTTCGCCTTCGGGACAACTCGCCTTCGTCTGATGTGTGTAGTTTACGTGGCTACAGCACGTTATTGACCGTTGAAGTTTTATTCGCGCCATTCGAAGAGGCAATTTTAAAGAAGGAATACTTGAAAACGTAAGAATTTCTGCTGTTTTAAACACTCTAATCATTTTTTATAATGATTCTGTTTTATATTCATTGTTATTTTATATATGGTGTGAAATTTTTCAGTTTATATCAATATTTTTAACAAATATGTCTTAACCCTAACATTTAGGACTATTTACACGAGCGATCATTTAGCGATCTTTTGAGTTGGAAGGATAAATATTTAAAAATACTCTAAACTATAATTATAGATAGATAACTATAATAATAGAGGTGGCAGTGATTGGACACGCCAGGAATATACCAATCAGTAGAAGGAAGAGCTTAAGAACGGGAGATAATCTGTTGTGATGAGAGGTTCCAAAGCGAGGGGTCAACGCGAGGAAATTACCCATGAAATTGAAAAGAAGAACCCCACAGATTGGAATAGACAGGCGGAGTAAGGAATGGGGACAGGAGAATAGACTAAGACTCCTATAAGGAGGAGCTGACGCATATCCATCTTGTTGCCCAAAATAACCGACATATTGTAACCCAGATCAGAGCTCAGCATTAGGAAACCACCCGAGCAGGTGTTTGCCGTCCCTGTCACTATCACTCGCCGTTCACTACTACGGTAAGCTAACCGGTTTTAGCTTGGTTTTTGGTCCGTTGGGTTATTAAATGGCGGTATGATTCAGCCTGTAGTATAGGAGCTCTAGAATAGACCACAAACATTTTTGACGTCATCCAACGTCACGATGGCGTTTTTCGTTTATACAACTAATCAGAGTCTTGGTTATCCCCGCAAGCGTTTGAGAAGAACCAATCGAATACGGGTAATTTTCCACAAACATTGCGTGCTTGTCGGAAACCCCGTTGGACCTAAGGCTCCTATAAGGGGAGCTGACGCATATCCATTATGTTGCCCAAAATAACCGCCATATTGTGACCTAGCTCAGCATTAGGAAACCGCCTGAGCAGGTGTTTGCCGTCCCTGTTACTGTCACTCGCGGTCCACTAGTACGGTAAGCAAACCGGTTTTAGCTTGGTTTTTGGTCCGCTGGGTCATTAAATGGCGGTATGATTCAGCCTGTATTATAGGAGCTCTAGTTGGACCATCCCGTTGGTGTGGTCCATTGTGTCGAAACTCGGAGTTGTGAGTTTGTTAGTGAGAAGCGTCTTGTGGTGGAAGGAGAAGTGTGTGCCGAGAGTTCGGAGTGACCTGGGTGGTTATAATATTAGATATGCCCTGCTGTATGCGTCTTAGAGAGACGAGCATAGTGTAGGTTACTATTATAACTTATTGCGTAGATAATATTCCAAAAATGTAATTTAATATAGTGCAGGATCTGCTATATCCTTGCGTGTAAACTGAAATATCTTGTGTTTCGTATAATTGTGATACATTTTGTATACATTTTTATCTGTGTCGTTAATAAATGTTCAATTAAATATTTATTCGAAGTGTCCTTGTGAATTGATTTGCGAACTTACATCGTGTCCGGTGTCACACACCTATAAAGGTGGTGGCAGAATATCAATCAACGATATAAAAATATATATTCATCTTCACGAGTGGAGTAGTGAACGTGGAGTCAAAATATATCACACAGGGAACATCTTAAATTTGGGGTCTTACATTCCTATAAATACGATACTTCAAATATTTATTAATCGTTTGAATATATTATGTTCAGAAATGCCATTTGCGAGTTGTGATGTCTGGATGTAAATAGAGTATTATTAGAAAAATATAGTTTACGAAAAAATAATAATCGTCTCACTTTTTCATTGTCGAGATTAGGCAGTTCAAGTGTACGCTATCCAGTGCAGCTACAATCATTTCAAAGTTTGCACATACCTACCCTTTTAATTACCTGTTGGCACTTTATGAAGTAATTCTTCGACTACTTCAGCCGATGTAGTTGAATAAATGTCTTTTATTAACGTAACAGGTAACCTTTTCTTCTTGTGTAGTTCAGCTAAGTCGAGCATACGTCTAATATTTTCCTAAAAAAGACATATATTAAGCATGTGATTTTTTAAAATAATGTCCAGCAATTATAGGAAAATATTTAAATATGCTAAGCCCATGGTTTAAAAACTACTTTTAAATGGAGTATCTTTATAAAAGAGTGGCGACATATACACATGAAATATAGCCCTGCATTGCGCCAATATTTCATGCTTGAAAGGGGTATTTACATTTTGTCAATATTGCACTAATATTGGCAAGAAAAATTTCGCTCTTTCATTGCCACATCTCCAATTTAAAGCCCATATTTCAGCAATATTGGCATTTTAAAATTGTTGAAAAATTTTTGCTGTTAAAAACGGTAGAAAAAGGTCGTTTTTATAATTTTCTGTAGATTTGCAGGTATGTAAGGTTGCGCTATGGTTAAATATACGGCGGCATAATTAACTATACAAAACTTTATTACTTTAACGAAATATATAATTAATTCAACATATTCAAATAAACACAATTAATAAATAAGTATAATAACAGCCGTCCTGCAGCCGTTCCCAAAAAACGCAGCATCACTCGAGACCGCCGAAGAGCAAGTGTCAAAGATTCCCGCCGAATCCACCGTCAGTCTATACTTGGCAAAACTTTCCAAGCGCCAAACTTTCGCCAAATGGGAGAGCGCTCTTTTTGCTCCGCTGGAGAAACTTAAATGAATTATGCTTCCTCTTCCATTTTCATATAAGGCGAATTAGCGCCGCCACACAACTCCCCCGCCAGTCTCACACAACCCGTGGGAGACGAAAATGAACTTTCCTTCCTGATCTCGTTATGTAAGTTGTAGGATCAGGCTCACCATCCTCATTCAACAGAAACGCAGGTTTTAAACGATCAATATTTATGATCTTTTCCTGGTTCCCGATAGAAACCACAAAATCTTTTTGCAGTCGTTTTACGACTTTGAATGGACCCTCGTAAGTCGGTTCTAAAGATCTCTTAAAAGGACCTCTCCGTACAAATACATGGGTGCAGTTTTTTAGTTCTTTCGGAACATAGATCTTTTGCTGCCCATGCCTTAAAGGTTGACAAGGTCTCAAAGCACACATAATTTTTTGTAGTTTTGAAATATAAGTCGGTGGGTCTGAGAAGGGGATATCCTCGTACAACTGGCCTGGAAGCCGTAGAGTCGTTCCATATATCAGCTCAGTTGTAGCAGGGCTACACTAGATACCGGGCTTGCTCATTCATTATCATGACGTCACAAATGGTGGCTGGCCGCTACCAGCGATTGGTACAAAGCGAAACGACAAAATGAAAGATATACAGCGATTGGCATAAAACGACGGGCTCGTCTCTTTGCACCAATCGCTGGTCGCGGCCAGCCACCTTTTGTGACGTCATGTGAATGAATGAGCAAGCCCGGTATCTAGTGTTGCCTTGGTTGTAGATGCACCAAGATCCGCACGTACTGTTGTCCGTAGACCCAGCAAAACCAGGGGGAGAGCTTCCAACCAATCCACCCTATAGCACATTAAGGCCTGCTTTAAAGGTCGATGAAGTCGCTCCACCAAACAATTCGTCTGGGGCCTATACGAAGCAGTTCTAGCTATAACAGAGCCTAGCATTCTTGCCAGACTTTCAAAAAGTATGGACTCAAATTGTTTACCCCTATCGCATGTTATCCTCTGAGGCGTACCATAACGGGAAACCCACGTCTGAACAAAAGCCTGAGCAACAGTTTCAGCAGTCATATCCACAATAGGTACAGCCTCTGGCCACCGGGTAAACCTATCTATCATGGTTAGGCAATATCTGAATCCACGTACTAGAGGTAAGGGACCAATGATATCTATGTGTATAGGAGCAAATCTCTCGTCTGGAACAAAAAATTTCACCAAAGGAGACTTAGTATGCAGGTGTATCTTAGTCTTTTTACAGGGTATACACGCTCTACACCACACAGCAACATCTTTATTTAGCCCTGGCCAAACATATTTCGAACAGATTAGCTGCCTAGAAACCCGTATTCCTGGATGCGACAGCCCATGCATTGACTCAAACACCTTATATCTCAAGGTCTGGGGGACATAAAACCTGTTCACCTCACCAGAAGTTTCACAATACAATAATGTCTTAGCATCCGGCATTTGTACTTTTGCTAACTTTCCACTAAACTCAGCCCTTCCGTCCAAAATAGTCTTTAGCTCCTCATCCTCTGTTTGCAACTTTTCCCACAACTCAAAATCTGCAAGTGACGCAAATTGAATCTCACAAACTCTAGATAAACTGTCAGCAACAAAATTTCCCTTGCCTGGCAAATAACGTATATCCGTCGTAAACTGTGATATAAAGTCTAACTGCCGAAGCTTTCTAGGGGAACATTTCTCCTGTTTCTGCTGAAATGCAAAAATTAGGGGTTTGTGATCTACGTACAATGTAAATACCCGAGCCTCCAACATATGCCTAAAATATTGGATCGCAGAATATGCCGCCAACAATTCCCGGTCATATGTTGAATATTTGCACTGTGTAGGGGACAACTTACGAGAGAAAAATCCAAGTGGTTTTGGACCATCGGGCGTAACTTCTTGTAACACCCCACCCATAGCAAAATCACTGTTGTCAGTTATAAGTGCCAAGCTTTGCATCATGAGAAGGGTGATAAAGCAAAGTCGCATTAGCTATAGCTTGCTTAACTTGCTCAAAACTGCTTCCTGCATCCGCATCCCACTGAATTTCTCTTTTATCCCTCTTTTTTGCTCCATTTAAGAACACGTTTAGTGGTCTTAATATTGCTGCAATATGGGGTACAAAACGATGATAGTAGTTCACCATTCCCAAAAATCTCCTGAGATCGCTAACAGTTTTTGGTTTTGGGAATTCAAGTATAGCTTTCACCTTATCTTTGTGTGGAACACAGCCCTGGCTATCAATAGTATGACCCAGAAAATCTATAGTTTCTTCGCCAAACTCACATTTTGATTCATTAATTATAATCCCGTAATCTCTAAACCGCTTAAAAACTTCCTCTAAATGCTGCATATGCTGAGCGTGAGTTTCACTCGCTATTAAGATGTCATCGAGATAAGGAAAGCAATAGTCCAAACCTCGTAATACCTCATTTATAAAGCGTTGAAACGTTTGCGCTGCAGAGCATAACCCGAAGTTTAAAAATGGAAATTCAAACAAACCAAAAGGAGTTATAATAGCAGTTTTAGGGATATCGGGAGGATGAACCGGAATTTGATGATAAGCCCGGACTAAATCCACTTTAGAAAATATTTTTTTACCTTTTAACATATAAGTAAAATCTTGAATGGGAGGAATGGGGTATCTGTCTTGTACAGTAATTCGGTTAAGTGCCCTGTAATCCCCAGTTGGTCTCCAATCCGAAACGCCTTTAGGGACCATATGTAATGGACTGGCCCAATTACTTTTAGATGGCCTACAGATACCTTTCTCAAGCATGTAATCCAATTCCTGATTAGCTATCTGGAGCTGCGCTGGATGTTACCGCCGAGCTCTAGCTGCCACAGGTGGGCCAACAGTAGGGATAAAATGGATTGTATCATGTTTTACAGTTTGTTTATTCGTATTATTTAACTGTGTAATCTCTTTATACTTTTTTAGCAGTTCTATATATGCAGTGTTTCCGATGATAGTCTTAACCACCGGGACATCACACAGACTGGCGCGACCACAAGCAGAAAAGTTAGTTACAAGGTCCAATAAACGCCGCTTTTTTAAATCAACCAATAAACCAAAATGTTGCAGAAAGTCAGCGCCTATAATTGGTTTAGTTACTTCAGCTATGATAAATGGCCATTGTAATTTACGTTTCAGTCCCAAATCCAGTGTAAATAGTTTAGTACCATAAGTGCAGATTTTTGTACCATTAGCGGCATACAATGTGAAATCCCTCTTTCTAGTACTTTTAACTAAAAATGACTTCGGACAACATGAGACATCACTGCCTGTATCTATCAAATAGCTGGATTGAGTAACCTTATCTGTAACATAAAGCCTACGACTCAAGCCCATACGTGCAGTAGCCGTCGCTACTCCTGCGAGCGAAGGTCGTTTTTTGGCTTGTAAGCGCACGGAGGTACGCATTTTCGAGCCTTTTCCTTAAATCGAAAATGATACCAACATAGCCACCCTTCTCTGTGTGACCTATCCCCTGTGTTAAATGAGTTCCGCCGGTAAGATTTCCTAGGCGACTTGGGACAAGAACCCGCTTTAACCAGCTTTGAAAGTTCCTGAATCTGAAATTGTAGCTGCTCCAACTGTTTATTTTGCTGACTAAACTGAGTTTGTTCAGCCCCTCTCAATTCCAGAGAGTTAACACCAACCTGCGTACATTCACAAATCTTATCCGCCATCTCCGCTAATTTATTTAAACCCTCAGAGCTGACAGACAAAATTGTTTGCACAGATACCGGTAACCTCCGAAGCCATATATTTTTCAAAAAGTCATCGTCAACATGGCCCTCACTTAACTCTCTCATCTTACGCAATAACATTGAGGGGGACCTATCACCCAGCTCTAAATCTTCCAGCAAAGTCTTAACCTTCCGATTCTGAGAAACTTCAAATTGCGATAATAACCTCGCTTTAAGAGCACTGTAAGGTTCTTCTGGGGGTTTACACACAATATCGGAGGCAAAAGATAAAGTTTCAGCATCCAAAGACGCCACCAAATGATCAAATTTAGTTTGTTCGACCGAGATTCCTGCTAACCTAAAACTAGCCTCTAGCTGAACAAAAAATAACTTTGCATTACTAGGCCGAAAATTGGGAACTTTCACCGACACTCTATTACATCCTGTACTCCCCCCTTTCACAGTTTCACTAGGATTGTCGTCCGGCATCCCGTATACTATCAAAAAACAAACAGAAATCTCAAAACGCCGAACTAAACAACAATTTACTCCAAACTGAACGAAGATTAAAACATTTTAACACTTAAAACAGCAATATCAACATCGAAACCAACCAACCATTGGAACCCGAAACAAGTTTAAATTATTTTAAAAGTCCTCAGAGGATACATGCAAAAGGGAATAAACAGTACGGAATCTTCTCATTCCTTAAACCTTGAAAGACATCCTAATAGATTTGACGAGAACTCGTTATGAATTAATCTTTCTTTTACTCTTTTTAACCACAGCTCCAAAAGCGTGTACAAGGGTCACCACTTGTAGGTATGTAAGGTTGCGCTATGGTTAAATATACGGCGACATAATTAACTATACAAAACTTTATTACTTTAACGAAATATATAATTAATTCAACATATTCAAATAAACACAATTAATAAATAAGTATAATAACAGCCGTCCTGCAGCCGTTCCCAAAAAACGCAGTATCACTCGAGACCGCCGAAGAGCAAGTGTCAAAGATTCCCGCCGAATCCACCGTCAGTCTATACTTGGCAAAACTTTCCAAGCGCCAAACTTTCGCCAAATGGGAGAGCGCTCTTTTTGCTCCGCTGGAGAAACTTAAATGAATTATGCTTCCTCTTCCATTTTCATATAAGGCGAATTAGCGCCGCCACAGATTTCATCTTTTATGTAAAATTTAATTTAAATTTAAAACGATCTTTCAGTTATAACTACTAATTTTTTCCAGTCAATATGAATAAAATTTAACCTTTTCCCCGCTTATATAATTTATCTTCCCCTAACCCATCACCCCTAAAAAATGCAATGGAGAAATTCCATGTAGCTGAACTTAAAAGTTTCTTCTCCAGCATAGTAAAGTTACAAGACAAATTTTTTCAGGTATGAGGAAAGTTACAAGACAGCTTTTTTTTTGTCAGGTATATATTGACAAAAAAATTTTTTAATTTGTCGAGAAAACAGTGACATGATGACTAGTGCCAGCTCATTTTTATCATTTTCCAATATTTCAAAGCTCGTTAGAAAACTTATCTTTCAGTAAATTGCAAATTTATATCTTCATTGAAAAGTTACAGTCGAATGTTAAATGAAAGCTCTTTCTTATTTCCCTTTTTCCGATAGCGGTTACTGACTGCGGAAAAAAACAAACAGGGCTAATAACGTTCTATAAAAAGACGCATACTTCGGTAAATTTTTGAATGATTTTTCAATTTGATGTTTCCAATAGGAAACTGTAAAAGGTTAAAAATTATGAAATATAATAGTGCATATAAGTAAATGTTTTCTGTTTATATTCAACACGTTATTTTATACGCATACTGCATTAAAAAAAAAATTAACGACAGACGATTATCAAAATAATTGACACATATCTAAAATTGTTTTAAAAATGCTGTCGACTTGAAATTTACATTTTTTCGAGAGTTACGAAAAATGTAATATATCCAAATAAGCGTAATAAATGAGGTACGATATATCGGATGACTACTGTAATAATAATAACAATAATAATATAATTAAGGACATGAGTTTCAAACCTCGCCTTATAAAAAAAAAATGGTGTTTCCTCTATCTATCTATTCTGTTGGTAAACCTGTATCGAAAACACACTACAATCTGCAACAAGACTAGTTTTATCGTGTATTTTCTAGCATTGTAAATCTTGGTTTACTTTAAAAACTCGCCAAATCCACCTGGGAGTTAGGAACAAAACTAGTTTTATCCCTACGCATGCGTAGACCAGTGTACGGCGAGCTTATCAGCTACTATCACAGTAATTCCCCTTCATTCTTCTGCCCCCTGTTGCTATTTTAGTTCAAAGGTTTTATTAGTTATATTCGTACAAACTAATCAAATAAGTTTTACCATGTGTCTTGTGTAGAATTGACCGTGAATCAACTCCTGAATTTTGTGAGGGAAGAGAAAAATAAATAAGAACTCGGGGACACACAGGTACGCAAAAAAAGATTGAAAGGTAAATTCAGAATGGAACTTTCTCATTTGTTACTGCCAAAAGATGCTAAAAGATTTAATGTTTATGTTTTAGGCATAAACCTATGGCACTTACGATTCTCCCAAAGTGCACTTACGAACCTGAAGTTCTACTACGCGCTTACGAACCTGAAAGAAGCTGGAGTGTTCAACTGTCTCAATGCAGGATGTACGATGTTTCCCCCCAGAACTTTTAGCAAAAACAAAATCGCACAAGATAACTTTATTTTTTAAGTTTATTGTGCAAAGACCTCTTCAAGAAGACTCCCAAGGGTGTTTTCTAGCACGAAACTTTCAGATACGCAAAATTTACACCTTGCATTTTTTTAATATTTTCCTAGGTGCAGCTCAGGGCGTTGCAAAATGCATCACCATAGCGTACTATATAAGGACTAAGAACCATGGCACTCTTCAAATTTGTGGGAGTGCATTTCTGAACATTCTTGGAATATCAAAATTCAGAGTTCAAAACTTGTTCAAGAGCCATTTAAAAACTGGAATTTCTTCATCAGAAAAGAGAGGGTGAAAACAGAAGATTGTTGGGGTATTTGATGAAGTGATAAATAACCAAAAGAATGAATTTTGTTGATTTTTGAGAAGAAAACAATTTACACCATTACCAATAAATTAAATTAAATAGAGAGATGCATTAATCAAAACAAACCAAATAAATTCTGAATAATCACAGTTAATTAAATAAATGAATAAATTTGGAAAAAGGGGTGTCAACAAAATTCTCATTCATCACCATATCTCAAATAACCAACAAGTGGTTTGACGGATTGGAACATTGCTATGGTAATTTAAATGAAATTCATTAAAACTTTATAGGACAGATTTTGAATAAGAAAAACATAAAAAAGGGTCCTAGAATCCTTCCACAATTTTCGAAAGGCACAAAAAAAGGGAAATTAGTTAATAAAAATAAAGAAATAGATAATTAATTAAAGTTACAAAACATGATCATATCAATGTACCAATTTGCCAGAACCATGCGAGTGATTTGTATAGTGGTTAGTACCATACCAAGAAAAACTAGGTAAAACAATTTTCTTTTAATAAGAAATTGGTGTAATTTAATTACCTTAAATGCAGCTAATAAACTTTAAGAATTAAACATAGTTAATATTAAATTTTTCTTTTACATTCATCTTCAATTCTTTTACTTCAATTAAGAGCAGGTTAAATTTACTTTATTTATTAAATCTTTTTCTTTATAGAAGGAAATAAAAGTACTTCACAATATTTTAAAGAAGCAATTTAATATTTAAAGAAAACCAAATTAATAAACATTTTCAGAAACAAATCAAGAATTTAAATTTACTTCATTAATTTTAATTCTTTTAATAAAAACAATATAGCACTCTCAGAAACAAGTAAAGAATTTAAATTTTACTTATATTATCTGTATTGATAAACGAAAATTAAATAGAATCACACTCATAGTAAAATTAAGTTTAGTAAGAATTAACTATTTGGTAAATATCTGCTCTGATTATTCTGAATGATTAAACAAAACTCATTATCCTTCAAACAGTAAAATAAAGAATGAACTTCCATAAAGTAGTCAAACAGATGAGAGACAAATCATTAATATGAATTTGAGTTTATTAATTAATTAACAAGTATATTAATTAAGACACCGTCACGTATGTATATATCAAAATTTTCTCGTTGTAAAAACATAGAAATAACACAAAAATAACATTTTTATCAGTAAAAAGGAAATAGTTACCAAGACTTCATTGGCAGACTCGACACTCGAAGTACTGGGGCCTACCGGCCATAATAAACAAGTCAACAATATCCTAGGAGTGATAGTCCTACCCTCATAAACATTGGGCACTACACGAATAAATTTCAGGCAACACCGAGTATCTATACAATCCTTTCCTTTCCATTACACAACATAGAGCCAGAAATCAGTTGTACGATCCTTCTCAAAGATTGGTCTCGGCGTAGAAAGATGGAACTCGACGTAGAAAGATGAGTCTCGGTGTAGAAAAATGGATCTCGGCGTAGAAAGATGAGTCTCGGCGTAGAAAAATTGGATCTCGTCGTAGAAAAAATAGGCCTCAGCATTATGCGTGACCATTTATATTACATCTTCTTATTCCGTTTCCTCCTCCCATCTTTAGCGGCTGCCAAAACAAAAAAGGTGTCACTAACTAGCGGTGACGATAACAACTGTTTACTCCAGGCTTAAAGACGCTTACTCGACGCTTCTATGTTTGACAATTTTGACTCCCGTCTCCATGTTTAAGAGAGAACTCTCCTCCTAGCTGAGAGCATCATTTATCAGTATACTGGCTCTTTCCTCGCCTCTTCATAGAATAAAATTTAAATCACTGGCCAACACCAGGAAAAATCCAGGGGGGGGAGGGGCATACGCCCTCCCCAAAAATTAAAACACACTCCTTACCCGCTACCTTCTTCCCGCGCTAAACAATCCAAGGACAACAAACAGTTCCCTCCGAATATTTTTCCTGTAAGACCATTGGTTGTCACTCCCCCACGGGTGAAACTACAATCAGTTGGAGGGATGCAGGCATGTGCCAGCTGCTTCGCCTGTGTCCTGCTTTTTCCACGAAAGATAAACAGAGCAGATTACTGGCGACCACCAACGTGAATGCTGTTTACGAAAAAACAGAATAAATGGAGTCATAAAACTCTTGACAATACGAGCCACTATCTGTCCCCTGGGAAATAGTTTTTATTGCCCAAATGTCCTAGTGCTGTAAAAATTCCCATGGATAGAAATGACCACCCTGCAAGTGAAATTATCTTACAGGGAATATATAAAAATTATGAAAAGTAGGTAGTAAAAGAGATAATGAATTTGTTTTAGCTTAGACATTTTAAAAGAAAGAAAAGGTATTTTAACTCCATTATTTCAGAACTAATGTTACGAAACAGTAGAGAAAGGGGGTGCTATGAACAGTAAAATTTATATGGAATAATATAAAGAGAATATTAAATGAAAAACATTACGATTATTAAAAAAAGAGGGGAGGGGACTACACCTTATATAGAAAAAAAAGAAAATATGGAAAATTTAAAATAAATGAAAAAAAACACCCTAACAAGATCACAAAAACTTGCTGAGATAAAAGCCGCAGTGCGATTTTACATCCAAAAATTAAAGTGCGTCGATTCACCAATACGGACGATATAAAAAGCAAAATGCAATACTTTCCCAGTGACTGGAGCATTAAAAGCTTATGGATGATGTACAACAAGGAAGCAGACGGGCCTTTATTTCAGGTGAAATACCATCTTTTCATAGATATTTTCAATCATTATTTTAAGCTAGGTTTTAAATATCCCGCAATCGATGCTTGCTCAGAATGTATAAGATTAAAGGTACTAAACGATACTCCATAGTCTGGAGACTATGGCCAAATATACGGTTAAAAAATTAAAGGCAAAAAGTTTCCATAAAATGTTTAGAGAAACGAAAGAAGGGGTATACACACAAATTTTCATTCAATTGCCAGAAAAACCTTGTTTCGTCCAAAGTTCCCAACCAGGCTGCCTATTGCGCCAGATAAATGTACCAATATAACTATACCATATGTGAGGGAACATCAAGAAACACTCAAAACAGGGAAGCAGTAAATATCTTTACTTATGGTGAGCACGAACGCAACAAGGGATCAAAAATGAGATATCCTCCATATTTCTTTTTTTTTAATCTTACATCCTTAAACCAGGAAGGATTCTACAAAATTCAGATGTTTTTCGATGGTTATCATGGACAAAATAAGAGAATTACAACGATTGGTATGCTGGCAAAGTGGCTCATGGAATTAGCCCCTTCGATATTAAACTGATTGACTTTATTTTTCTAATTGTGGGCCATTTTTATTTGCTGCCAGACAGAATTTTTTGGCAGGATTGAGAGAAATTTAAAAAGAAAGAGTGTATCATCCATTCTGAAGAGTACCTGGAAATTTTTTGCCTGTTTGGCTGAGTACGGAATGCAATATCGCGTTCACATTATGAAAATTAAGGCACTTAGCTTAACTTTTGAACCGCACAACCCGAAATTAGGCTTCATCCGTTCACATTACCAAACATTTTAAGAAAATTAACTTAGACAAACAAATGTCTGCGCATGCGCATAAGATGTTAAATTTGTAACTGCAATTTTTAACTGCACGTGATTATTATTGTTTTCATCCTTTGCGGCATGTTAAATAAATACACGATTGAAAGGATCGTTCAAAAAAAGCTGATTAATTAACTATAGAACTCAACTCGAAATTTAAAAACAATTTCAAATAAGGAAAATAATTCAGAAGGCAGAGTTCCACTCAACTAATAGTTAAGAAAATATTTCAAAGTTAAGTAAGTTTCAGAAACTTTCTCAAGTCCAAAATTTTGATTTCGAGTCGTCTGCTTCGAAAAAACTTCAAGTTAAGTGACTTAACTATCATAATGTGAAGCCAGGCAGTTCCAATTTATGATTTCAAAGCAGATGACTCCTACCCTAAAACTCCCCGGCCAGCTGTATTTCCAGTTTGCTCCCGCAAAGCCGATCCCCCTGTTGAAGGAGAAATGATTTGTTCACAATGAAAGTGAACTCATGAAGATAGAGTGAGCCATTGATCTCCACAATAATACGAAGGGCTATCTTCCTATTCTGATACATTGAATCTGTAGCGGTCCGCCCATGAATTTCAGAAGTATTTCTGAGGGAAATTTTTGACAAAACACAGATAGCCTCCTATAGAGAAGTATGGGGTAGATATATTCAAATTGGATTATCTTTTTAAATTATGACAAAGTTGCTACAATTTTCACTGATATATATTTTTTATTGGAAGAACTGCAGATTTCATTTAAATTCATCGCAAATACCGGGTGGTTATAATATAAATATCTTTATTTGGAGCTGTCTGCAGCTTGACGGAATAACACGAATGAAACCAAAATCGGTACACTTACTATTCGAGAAGGGGACAGTAGAATAGAACAACAAAAAAATATTTACAACAATCGCCAACCGATGGCGTTCCAGTTTCTTAAAATCTATTGTGTATTGTGGAAGTGTCGCAAACCTCAATGACTTAATCGCACATCACAACATGTGCGAAACTCCTGATGTGATACATTCCGCAGTTGAGCACGAGGTGCACTGCCTAGATTGTGTCCTCCAGCACAATGGTCATGTGGAACCTGAACTTGATCGGCACCGCCATACGAAAGCGTAACCCCATTCACTGTGACATTTTACAATTAATTAGGTGTGCCAACTAGTTTTGCGTCTTAATTCTTTGTTCTTGTAATACATATTACATTTCCCACTCATAAGCGCCATCTGTCGGCGATTATTGCAACTATTTTTATTTTTCCATTCTTCTTCTCCCTTCTAGAATAGTAAGTGTACCGATTTTGGTTTCATTTGGGTTATTCCTTCAAGCTACAGACAGCTCCAAATAGAGATACTTATATTATAACCACCCGGTATTTAATTTTATATTAGTTAAAAATGAAATTTTATGTAAGCTCATCAAAAGAAAATGAAATTTTTTTTAAGTATTAATATATAAATTTATATATAAAACTATGAAAATGGTGTAGAAATAAGCAAAGGTGATAAAAAGTATGCAGAAAAGTTTCAAAAAAGGCCGGTAATATTAAACAAAATGCAGGATTCATTGCTTGCGCGCATTGAAAGTTGCGGTAGAAAGTGGACCGGTGAGTTAGCCCTCCATTCTATTATGAAGCTCATAATAACCTTGTGGGCGAGCAGAGGTAGGCGTCTTCAAACCCATGACCAAGAGGGGAAATTTTTAAGATCCATGAAATTAGCGCATCAGCCGTGTTCAAAAGAAACTGAAGGATGTCGAAGCATTGTTCCTAGATTAAGTTCCTATATTTTCTTAGATTAAGAAACCTGTGTCATTTTATTACAACGTAAAAGCAAACCATTACACGTTATATCGGGCGCAATATTGCTTCAATGCTGCATTCATCGGAAGTACGTCCAATGAAATGCCACCATTAACCAAATATTGGCTTTTTTCCAATGAAATGCTACTACCACAGACATATTGACTTTAGATTAGAAATACATTTGCAGTGAAACACCAACAATAATGGAAACATTGGTCTTATTTTGGAAATATTGGGAATGAAATGGTAAAGATACTTTGCCAATTTTTTTGCAATATTGGCAAGATGCAAACTTTCCATTCGCGGGGAAATATTTCAATAGTATTAGTTTCTAAAGACAGGTAAATATTTAACATTATATGATTGTAGAGAAAAATGTATGAAATGCAAAAAGTTAATTAACACAACTTACTAATCTTTGTGTCTGCCGATGTTGTTGCTTTTTCATTAGTAGTAATTCGACTATTATGCTTTGTTTGTTCGGATCAACTACCTATAAAAAATTATACTGTGTAAAAGAAAGAGTGTTCTTATTGAGAAACTATAACATATAAATCTTTAAACTAGGTATAAACAAATTTATGATATAAATCAAAAATATTGATGAATCCATTATTCACATTAGATAGAATATGTTACATGAATAAATTCAGAATAAATTCAGTCAAAATTACTAAATAGTGTTAAATACGTGGTTAAATAGATAAAATAAAATACAAAATAAAACTTAAAATTGTATATCTGGTGCTATTCAAGTACAATTGTACTCGTCATCAGGGTTGAAAACACGAAATCATCGAAACTGTTTCTTTTCGAATCAATATCCGTTGGAATATTACAAAATGACATTCCAATGTTGGAATGTTCTGCTTCACCCACCAGCCAACCTACCCTACATTTCATTTTGGAACATTCCAACAGATACTGATTCGAAAAGAAACAGTTTTTCCGCACAGTTTTGCTAGCTGCGGTTTAAAAAGAGTAGCTTTAAAAATGATATTTGACGTCCATGTTTATGAAAATATTTGTAAAGTTGTGAATGCGAGCTATTAACATACTGATAATCATTACCCAGAAACTAGATCAAATAAATATGTTTCGTATCAAAAATTTCATTTAGTAAAAGAAATTAAATAAATACCGTACAGATATAAATTTTATTTCATTAAATAAAATTTCTGTTGAGAATCTATTTCTTTGTTTTAGTGGGTCGAACCTCCCGTAAGTTGGGCCAAACATTCCTGAAGTGGGAAGGTTTGATCCAGTTTACACAGTTATGGAAAATGTATTTTTTTAATCACTTATTGTCTTTTTAGAATTCTAACGTTGTAAAAAGTTAGACAATATAATAAGGTTTATATATCATACTGGCTGAGTTGCTATTGTCAAACTCAAATTACGAACATTTTAATAAGAAGTGGGTCAAACATCCCCAGTCTCTCTTATATACAATAACTTAAAAATTCAACAAAAACGTGTTCAATACAACCTCAGTAATTAAGCTTCGCTAGACTCTTAAAATTTTGCTGTGTGCACCTTCGGGAGATATCCGGTATCATATTGTACCAAATTCATGTTGATGGTTAGAAAAGACATTTGATATCAGCAGCATTTAACTTGTGAAAGAATACGTAATCTTAAGTTGAATGTTTGTTCTGCCAGTTAGGATTAATAACTTTAGTTCATAACACGGCTGGTGAATTTACAAATTTGTAAAAAATGATGATAACAATACTTACCCTCCCGTTCATTCTGAAACCTTTCATCAGAGTATTTGCATTATTTAATAAATCAGCTTGAAACATTTCTTTGGTATTTTTACCTTGAGCTCTTGCTACCGCTGATTTGCGGGCTGTTTGTTTACCCCAAATTTGAACCATTATATAACCTTCTTTCAAGTATTCAACAAGCTATAAAATATAAAATGATACAAAATCGAATCAAATTACTATAGTAAAAACAGTGATAGATTCGTAAAAGATGATTTAAAACTAAGTTTTGGAGTGCAAAATCAAAGAGGACAAGAGAAAAGATATGGAAACAATTAATTTTATAAAATCAATGTTAATTCTTTTTTGTGTTCCTCTAGAGCAGCAGATATAGGGTGTTTCATTAAACAAGTGGGTAAGTGTGATCAAAGATCGCACAAAGGGTTTCATTTAATATTCTTTTCAAAACACTTTATCCTTTAAATAATAAATTCAAATCATTAATTTATAATTATCCTTATCATTTATTAATATACTTTATAAATAAGAACAAAGATGGTAGCACCATCAAAGTTAATAATAAAATGATAATAAAAGGAAGCTATTTTTAAATCAAATTAAAAATATTCAAAAACTGCTTTTCAGAGAATTGTAACAGCGTATGTTTGTCCACCTGAAAAGCATACTTAATTATATGAGCTAAATATTATTTAACTAAAAAAAAAAAAAAAAAAAAAAAAAAACTTTAAAATGGCAAAATAATATGAAAGTTCTTTTAATTAAATCCATCATATAATGAAATGTAAAAATCAAAATTTTCAACTTCCGTCGTCCAGAATAAAACAGGGAAGCTCTAGGTTAGGAGGAAAACGCTCTATCACTGAACCACTTAGCCTTCTTTAAACAGACTGAAATTGAGATTCTGTTTTATGATCTAAGAAAATCGCAGAAATGGTCGGATGTCATTAATTATTCATTTAATTAGAATAATATACGCCTTTTTCAAAATTTTATTATTTGTCGTGTGACAGGAGATATTCAACTATAAGTATGCTAAATTTCAAGTCTCTAACTTATACAGTTTTCAAGTACGAACTCTGTAACGGACAGACAGACAGAGGAGAGAGACGAATAGGGCTTCGTCAGATGAACGAAACCCTAAAAAGGCTAGTTGAATATCGTGAAATTTCAAAATGAGTAAAATGAGCTGAATTTCGGGGCATTCTAAAAGTAGCTGAATGATAAGGGATTTTCCACAAATTAAAATTCAGTTCACTCTATCGCCGATATCTTTCTGAATTTTTACGATATTCTATTGGATTTTTTATATAAGTTGCCGTATATAGTTGATTTCAAAATTATGAAAAAGGTTCCTTATATCGTTCGCGCATGCGCAGTTAAAAATTATTTACTCCAAATGCCCATATCTCATCAGATATTCAATAAATTTATTTTCAAATTTCAGGAATACCTTTCTAATACATTTTGTCAAATTTTCCGAAAGTTACATAAAATTTGCTTAAAAACTCTGCATGTTATAAACAAAACACTTTTAAATTTTTTGCAGAAACGGTTATATCTTCACAAATATTTGTGCTATTCTTAGGGTGAAACTCCCTAACTGACACGTTAAGGATTTTTTTTTTTAAATCACTATTACAAAGTTTTAAATATATTTTATACTTATCTTTGTTTTTGAAAGTATAGTAAAGATACATTAAACAATTATTGTTGACAAAGTTTTGATAAACTATACTTTTTATTACTAAAAATTAATTTTTGTCATAAATACTGTTAATTTCTCCAGTAACTGACACCATACCTTTTTTGAAAAAGCAATAGCTGAAAAATAAGTTACAACAGTTAAGACAAATAAGTTACCACTAGATGACATTACTTTGCAGAATTTTACAAGAAAATGCTTATTTGTGTTGCATTTCTGCTGCAGTGTCAGTTTCTGGTTAGGTGTCAATAACTGGGGATTTCACCTTACATAAATGCATACAAACGTTGTACAGAGCCCACATAGTAATTTGCTACAGTGACACACCATTACGTATTTTTTATGTTAAAGGTGATCGCAAATGTTATTAGTTTTATACAATTTATTGTAGGCTTCCCTATTGTTCTCGTGACTAAATAATCACTGAAAAATATGAAGTAAAACATGTTTTTTATGTCCTCAAAGTTCAAAGTCGTTTCATCACGCATTTATGTAGATATACGGCATAAAATTTGAAATAAAAAATTTCCGTACTTGACACCTTCTTCTTGAACTTCGGGAATATAGAGAACATATTTGACGTCTTATTTTTCAGCGAAGGTTTTATCACGAGATTAATTAGGGGACCAGCAATAAATTCAATAAAATAAATATCGATCACCTAGTAAAATATAAAATTCTCGAAATGATCGGTACCTGCAGCAAATGACTATGTGGATCTTGTGCAACATTTGTGTTCCTTTGAGTAAGAATAGCACGTATATTCAGGGAGATATAAAGGTTTCTTTTAAAAAAAATTAAAAAATTTCCGCAATTTTTTTTTAGCATTCAGGGTATTTAACCAAATTTAACGCTACTTTCAGGAAAGTTGAAAAAGTACAGTAGAAACAACATACGGCAATTAAATATAAATACAGGGTGTCCATAATTAAACGACCCTACTTTAAAGTTGTCTACAGACGAAACTATTGATCAGAAAGGTGTGAAATTTTGTGAAGGTCATAATGAAGGAATGGGAATTTGTTTAAGCGGAAAAATTAGTTCAAATTTTCGCCGCTAGAGGGCGTTTTTTAATGTATTACACATTGAGCATACCTTTACGATAGGTTACAAATTTTATTACAACAAAACATGTTAAACAAAACTTTTTTCGCGATATATTTTTAGCATTTCCCAGAATACACTGTGGTCAACTGTGGATCATGCTATCTATCTTACGATACCAGAAGGTAGCTGAAAATGATGGCCGTCAAGTGGAACATGTTTTGTTGCAATAAAATATGTAACTATCGTAAATGTATGCTAAATGTGTAATTCATTAAAAGCACCATCTGGTGGTGAAATTTTGAACTAATTTTTTTCACCTAAACAAATTTCCATACCTTTATTATGTCCTTCAGAAAATTTCACAACCTTCTGACCAATAGTTTCGTCTGTAGACAACTTTAAAGTAGGGTCGTTTAATTATGGACACCCTGTATATTAAATACTGAATGAAATAATTTTTAACTGCGCAAGTGCTAACAATAACACAACTTTTTTTTTTCATAATATAGCAGTCTCACTCATATAAAACAACTCATATAAAAAATCCAGTCGAATAGTGTGAAATTTCAGAAAGATATCGGCACTATAGCGAGCTTAATTTCAATTGCTTTCTAAAAGTATCTGTATAATAAGAGATTTTCCAAAAATTGTCATTTGTAATCGTTTATTTTTTTTATCTACATTTTTTATTGATGATTTAGTTTTCCTTGGAAAACTATCAGAACGAGCCCATTCAAAAAAAAAAAAAAAAAAAAAAAAAATCAAAATAGAAGCATCCGTTCCAAAACTATGCGTTGACATTCGTTAAATGTTAACTCCTTTGTTGGAAGTCAGTTAATAAAAAATGATAATTGGTGGCAAATCCGATATCCCCCGCCTACTTTTCAAAGGCAACTTTAATTAATGTCACTATATCGCCGATATCTTTCTGAATTTTCACGATATTCAACTAGCATTTTTATATAAGCTACCCTATATAGTTCACTATAGTGAATGGACTTTAATCTCGAGTGGCAACAGCCACGCCTCTGCGGGTATATGCCCTCCGAAAAAGGTTGTTTATTGGACGAAGGGAAAGCTGTGTTAAAATGGTCTTCATGCCTATTGGTGTTTTTCTTCTATGTCCTCGCAGATGACGTGACATGGATAAAGTCTATTATGTAAACATATTTTTTGTTATCATTAGCACATGCGCAGTTAAAAATTATTTCCTACTAATGCTCATATTTCATTAAATATTTAATATATTAATATTCTCATTGTACTATGTTGTTTTGTTTCTACTACATTTTGTCAAGTTTTCTAAAAGTGGCGTTAAATTTTTTTGAAAACCTTGCATGCTATGAAAAACAAACATGCGAAAATGAACTTTTTAAAGAAACTTTTATATCTCCTTCAATATACGTGTTATTCTGACGCAAATGAACACAGTTATTGTACAATATTCACGTAGTGATGTGCTACGGGTACAGAGCATTTCAAGCATTTTATTTTACGGGGCGACCGAAAATATTTTCCTTATTAAATTAGTCATTGGTCCCCTAATTGCCCTAGTGAGCCAAGATTCGCTGAAAAATATGAGGTTAAACATGCTCTTTATATACACGAAGTCCCAGAAGATTTTTTCAATACTTCTTTTAGATATTCGCCAAAACGCTTAAAATCGAAATTGCCCGATGACTTTTAGCTGTATAGTGTATTTAGTTATTTGGTTGTTTTCATGACATTGACATCTATTTTTGTTCGCGAGAGCTAAACTGGCTGGGATTTATAGCTTAACGTACCTTTAGATAATGGCATTTAAATACGTCTCTCACAGAAGTATGTAATACGTAGAAATATATAATATAATACATATGCAAATGAAATATAAATGGATTTTGTATTTAACATTAAGTCTCTATGAGGATAAACATAGTCTTATTCAATGCATAAAATAATATCGCAGTTGAGTTGAACATAATTCGAAATATTTAATTATTTATATACTAAATTAACACAATATTATTCCTGCTGTTTTCGTGCAAGCTCCTATACAAAATATATGCAACGATAAAAGTAGGTTTATTACACTGAAGTGTTATTAAATTAGAAATATACAGCATTATGGAACAAAGAGGATGCTTCTGCCTCATTTCTATATATTTTCGGTCGCTGTCATAAGCTACATGTAGTTGCATGAATAGGCATCTATAAACAACTGTTAAGTTACATGATGGGAAAAACTCACGATTTAGACGTATTCGATTGAAGGCAAGTAATTGGTGTTCTTCACTTGAGTCAATCAATTTCAGAAAGAGCTCGACAATGCCGCTTTCTCGTTCCATACTTTCAAAAGTAGAGCCATAGCTGCCAGCTGTTATGCTTTTTTCTTACCACTAGAATTCAATAGTAAATTTTGCATTATTTAATCGCTGAAATCGTCGATTAAACAAGGCAAACTACTCTATTAAATTTTAGTGGTATTATAAAGCATAAAAGTTGGCAGCTATGATAGAGCTACTACTAAGATATTGGAAAAGGAATTAGAAATCAGCAAACTACAAAGGATAGAGACTTTTAAATGAACTTGAACTTCTGCGATTCAGCTGCATCGCATTCAACCAGTGACAGTAGGACCAAGTCACAGCGCAATTGAATAAGAAGGTCATAGAGATAGTCAGTAGACAGGTTGTGAAGCGCTTGCTCCATCAAATTGACTTCAGGAGCAGAAGACGTGTCAGAGTGCCCCTTGTCAATGTACGCTAGCATTATCAAAGTCTTGCATGGGCAAGAGAATACCTTGAGTGGACCATTGACAGTTAGTATCAAGTAGCATGGAGTGAAGAAGCCCGATTTCCACCACGTGACTCTGATGGTAGGCTAAGAATATGTCGTTCATGGAACAATAGATCTAGCATGTGAAGTTGGAAGTATACAAATTCATGGCGGCTCATCGATGACACGTGCTGTTTTTTCTTGTCAATTTTTGAGATCTATTGTACTTAAACAAAGCACCATATCTGCCTCTAAATACATAGATTGTAATCTGGGCGATTACTTCTCCTGTCTGAGTAGAAATGGAGTGTCAAGCAGAATAATTTCTCTTGCCAAAGGTCCCGCTGGCAATCAGTTTGGAGGAGAATTCTGCTGAAATAATCTTATTAAAATAACCATAAAGAATCTCGGATTTAAATCCCTTTCAACACCAATAGTATACTCCTAAAAAGGATATGCAAGCACATCATCCCTGAACAGTGTCTTTAACCACAGCCGCCAACTTATCGATAATTTACGTAAAATTGTGTCAATCTGACCCAGATCAAATGAACATTTTCCACACCGGAATTTTTTCCTAATAAATGAAGTTAAATAAGAACCACAAACAAAAAAAACACTTTCCATTAAACAATGTTTCTTGTTAGAACCGTGTTTATTTGCAATAGAAAATATTGGTACAGTTTTACGGAAATTATCGATAAGTTGACCAGTATTCTGTAACTTATTTATGGGAAATTTCAGCATATGCTTGGCATGCCATGCCTTCGAAATACTTGCATAAACATTTTAAAACCAGGCCTCACCATGTGACAGTCGTTATCAAGGCCAAAGGAACTTATTATTAATTAGGGGATCTAATTCAATGACACTTTAGTGTAAAATCAGAAAAGATTCAAAGTAGTATCACTTACCGACTGTGTAACTCTTTTGAAAGAAAATAATCTTTTATGATTAAAATCTGGATTGGATGTGTCTGAAATTACCTCCGTTGTATTTTCTTCGGTGTCAAGATAAACTTTGTACTTGCATCTTATGTCCTGCAGAATTAAGAAAACTTCTTTTAATGTTCTACAAGTATGAAAAACATTTACGCATTTTTCTACATTTAAAACGCAAATTTCTATCAAAAAATCGATTTTTTATTTTCATCTAATATTAAAGCCTTCTTTCTCAGTTTTCTAAATTAATCTTAACTTAGTTTTGGTATTGCTTAGAGCTTTAGTTTCAGACATTTTGAATATCAGAAATTTAAAAGATATTCGATGTTGAATTATACTTTTAGCTTTTTCTTAAAATTAGTATTTTAATAGTTTGTCTTAATACAAACATCATAACGTTAAATTTTATGCTTCTAATGTAATGAAACTTTCTTAAAATACGTTGAAATAGTTCATTTAGGAAATGAACTTCTAAGATTATACAGAGTAGACCAAAATCATTGAGAGCATTTCATGTTAAAAAAAAAATGAGCTACGTACATGTTTGTTGTTTTCTTGAAATGAGAATTAAACATTAAATAAGTTCCACAGTTACCATCTTCTTAAATTGTTGGTACCAACGTTTCATAGAGTCCTTACTTGGAGGATGACGATTGGAGTACTCTAAACGAAAATGTCTCTGAACAGTTACAACGGATATGCTTTCATGGAACCACAAAACTAGAGTTGCAAAAAAAACCGGTTTATTCCCAGGTTTATTTCCAATAGACCCGGTTGTGAACATGTTTTTGTGTCCTACAACATTAACTTATATAACTCTTTAAATAGTAGTTAAACCTATAAAAGTAGTTCACTCGTTAAAACAGGTTTTAGTCACCATAACAAATTTTATAGAATGAAATTATCTTGATTTAAATTTGAGTTAATACGTTTTAAGTAAGTGCCATATTATTGCTATTTTTATCAATATTTTGAGAAAAAAAATGAAAATATTTTAAAAAGTAAAACTATTTTACATGTTCTTCAAAATTTTTAGCCATATTCTAATGTATAATAGAAGTCGTTTTTTAAAAATGCTCAAAAAATCATTATCGAAGGCAGGCAGTCATTTCCTTAACATGCGATTTTTTAAAAATAGCTTTAAAAAAATTAAAATTTTAGAAAAATTGTTGAAAATATTTCGAGGTTACTTTTCAAAAACATCAAGAACAATAAAATCAATAAAATCTTATAAAATTAGCATAGCTAAAATTGCATAGTTAAAATTAATTTGTAATTAAAACTTTTATAACAGGAATATGCTTACATTAAATCTAGATGGCAAACCTCTGCACCCCAAAATTTTTACCATAAAATGAAGGTCTTTACCAATTAGCTCATTAGGATTATCCACAAACATATCATCATGTTCGGTATATTCTTTCCCTTGTGGAGTACATGGTACAACTTCAATCTGTAAATTAAAACTTTTTATTAAATTATAATTTCAAAACATTTAACATGTGAAAGAACAAAATTCTTGCGTAAAACTAAATTCGCTTACCATATATTTTCTGTATGGCATGTTTTGCTTCAGAAATTTACCTTAAATCTCGAGGTGTGGGTGGTACGTATGTATTTGGGATTTAACACAATTTACTCTCGCATACGGTAAGTGTGACCATTGTAACGCCTGTACATCTTGTTTGACCATTCGTCACAGCATGAAAACACTGAGTGACAATTTTGTATTTAGATTTGCGTAACCACGAAGCTATACTTTCTAAATACTGTATGATTTCAATAATAGCTGTTAGATTTTAATGGAATAAAATCCGTTCGAAATTTTTTGCTCTTAATTTTTATTTGAAATTCTTTCCCAAAATATTGTATAAAAAATCTTGGTGCATGACGCACATGTTGCACAAGAGCATGCCATAGTTGAAAATATACGGAACATAAAAATGATTTTAAAAAAATGCTAATAAAAATAGTCATGCTTACATTATAATAGAAAATAAACTTAATGGTAAATAACTTAAAACATAATTCCTCGAACTACCTGTTATTTCAGACATTATTTTAATCTTTAAAACATATAGACAGGCACTGTACATTCTTAAAAACATATTTAAAAACACATCAAAACCAGTCCACACGCTAAAAGTTTCATAAAAGTAGAATATCTTCGCCTGTTTTCCCAGGCATCTTCAATACTGATGTCTCGTATTTCTACTCTGTCAGTCCAATTTTTCTGAAACTCCCCTTCTGTCCCTTCCTAATAGCATCTGACGCCATCTGGTGTCAATCTTGGCATGAGTTACGTCGTTGCAAGTTTTTGTATCTGATGTGTATATCTCTATCGCCTCTCTCTGCAACGCGTAGTTTAGATTATTGTAATTAGCTAATTTTTCAACATTATTAAAGACTATTTTAATTGGGGATGTATTGTTTAATCAGGCTATTGCGGTGGTTGATTTGCCTAAATTTATGTCTCTTCTGTGTTCTTCCATTCTCTCCTGAATTTTCCTTTTTGTCATGCCTATATATGAATTATCTTTTCCTTCGTTATCTTTGAAATTAATTTTGTATATCCCTGATGTCTGTTGATAATTTAGCTTTTCCGTATCTGATCTGATTAATTTGAAAATGGATGCATCTGGAGTGCTAGGAGTATTTATTCCAAGTTTCTTGAATTCTCTTTTTAATTTTAGAGAAATGCCTTTTATAAACGGAATTGAGTTCGTAAATTTCATAAATAAATAACCTTTAAGTGTAAACAATTCGCGTCACAGGAAGATAACAGCTTCATCTTATTTTCAGTCCGAGTTCGCGCATTTGATCAAAAACATAATGGGTTGAGGAAAAATTTATTAGCGGTTTTTTCTCAAATTTGTTTTAAACAAAAGCATTACAACAAATTATTCAATAATATGCTCTCCCTTGTTGTTTACACCTTCCTCTAACCGTCCAATAAGATTTTGGATGCTTGAGTGATAGAAATCTCCTTGTTTTTACTAAAAGAATTCATTCAATTTTACCCCTTTATTGAACGATACACCGCGCAAAGCGAACAAAACAGATGAAGATTTGACGACGCCAAGTCTGGAGAGTATGGGGATTGGAAAAAGCAAATAGTGTCGAAAATACCCAGTTTTTGTCGAATTGGCTCTATTTTAAATTATATAAAATGCACAAATATCAATAAAATTAAAAGGCAAAATACGCTTACTTATAGAGCAAAAAGTGCTAATTCATATAATATAAAATATTTTGCCAATGTGTTTTATTTCTGTGTTCGTTTTTAAATTACAAAAAAGCATTCGTGAATTATTTCTCAACCCAATAATAAAATGACATTGTCACACACATCGTTTATTATTTTATTATTCAAAAACTGTAGCTTATAAAATATTGAAATGCGTATAAAAATAGACAAAGTGATTCAAAAATCAGGAAAAAAATAAAAATTAATAATTTGCAAACCAATGAAGACAAAAAGGAAGAAGAGAAACAGAAAATGTGAAAGGGAAACGGGATTTTTTAAATATTTTTATCTTTATTATTGTTTAGCAATCAAAACATTATGCACGAATATTTACTTTTTTGATAAACAAATGGCATCATAAGATCATTAGACATCCAATAGCGTATAAAAATTCACCTCTGACTAGAAATATCATTTTTGGGAAAGACAGAGGTCTTGTGTTTACGAAACAGTTCGCACAGGATGTTGTAAGCTGAAGTGACAAAACATTCCTAATTTTCGGAGAAGCAGTTCACGTTTAGAGAGTCAGTCTCAGATTTTTGATTTCAGAACCTTACTGAATCACAAAAAGTTGATACTAAGTTTTTAAAAAGGTAAAGATTAAAACGTTGTATTTTTTCTAATTTTGTAAGCTCTGAGGTTGAAGTTTTTTTTTTTACATTAAGCACAACATACAATATTACAAGTAAAAATATAAATCCACTTGGACACTACACTGTTGAATAGTTATTTTAAAAACAGAAATTGCACAAGTTGTGACTTGTTAGTTGCTAAAATCAGTGTAAATTGTTTTAAACTCATAAACTTTTTTATGAGTTTAAAACAATTTACACTGATTTTAGCAACTAACAAGTCACAACTTGTGCAATTTCTGTTTTTAAATACAACATTACATTTGAAACTGTGCAACGACTGCGACGCTTAACATTTTTGGGGAAAACTATACAAAACTATCCTTAGTGAATCATTTCCGACCGCATGTTCACTACGACCTCTCAAATTGAGACCTTATGACTTTAGACTATGGAGGCACTTGAAGTCAAGTGTATACCCTGAACAATTAGAGCCACTGGAAACAATAAAATATCTAATAAAAACTATCTATACTATACATTTTGTCGAAGTTTTAGGCAAATACTTGACGGATCCTTTTGGAACTATGTATGTCTTTGGAGAAATGTAAAGAACATGTTTGACTTCATATTTTTTAGAGAAATTTTGATCACGAGGGTAGTAAGGGGACCAACAACAAATTGAACAAAAAAAAGTAATTTTTATGATCCCCAAATTTAATTATTTTATAGGGGATCACCCTGTAAAATAATTTGCTCGAAATGATCAACAGCTGCAACACATGACCATGGGGATATTGTATAACAGTTGTGCTCATTTCTGTAAGAATACCACGTATATTCTTTGACATATAAAGGTTTCTTTAAAAAAATGTTCAGTAACATTATACATAAAAAATGCATAAAGTCGTTTAAAGTTTAAAGCAGAAAAACTAATTTTTGAAGAGAAAAGTATTACTTACATTCATAATGCCAACTTCTGCTCCTTTATAATCCACTATTTCTAACTGTTCTTTAAGCTCAACCTAAATGTTCAAGATATTTAAATTGTGATTATTATGAAGATTAAAATAAAATGGATGTCAGATAGCAATTTTAACTTACCATGTATGCAAGGGGTTGTAGAAAAACCTGTACATTACCGATCCGTACTTCTGTGTCTATGTCTTCAATGAACGGATCTCTGTCCTTTTCAGAAGAAAATCATTTATTATTAATCTAACTTAGCATTAATAAATTTAGTTCAAACAAATAACACTAGAACGCTCGGAAATTTTACTCAAGTATTATAAAAATATTTTACATCAGAATATTTATTTAAAACTATTTAATTTATTTATCAAACTTATTTCTGTGTAGTATATATTTAACTTAATTTATGAAGAAACTTCTGGTTTGAATCACCATTTAATCATTTGGTTGGAGTCGAAGCGCATTTTTCTGTACGATCTAGTGTTAATTTTCAGTTATTTCTAGAAAGAACATTTTTAATTGCAACTAAAATGATATAAACTGAATATTTTATTTTTATTTTATTTTATTTATTTATTATTTTTGTACTTACAACTTTTACATTAACCCTTTCACCAACACGAACGTAGCTAAAGAGAAAGACTTGTTATTACACTTGAATGTCACGTAATCAAAGTAGGCTAAAAAGCAGAAGCCAACCTATGTTGGTCTCGTGGGAAAAGTGCCACGGCTTATTTCTTTCACTGGCTGCTCCACAAAGTATTAGAAAGCAATACAAAAACTTTAATCGTCAAAATGATTCTGTTGGCTTTGTATTTAACATAAAACATATTCATCATGATGTAAAAAAGTTATGCTTGTAAAACATGCATCTTTGCCAACGCGGAATTTATAATTTGACTAGTTTTCGCGAACACATTAACGTATACATTAAAGTTTGTTAGAGTACATTAAAGTTCTATGGAAAAACATAATACTATCACTTACTACCAAATAAAGCTATTACATTATATATATATACACTATATTGCCAAAGGTGATTGGTCACTTGCGATTTTAGACGTTTTGTTAACTATCTAGACAAATACATGAGGAATTAACCTGAAACTGCAGGTGTGTAAACAGTATAGTATAGCTTATATATTTCCAAGAATATTTTTTTCCGAAACCCCATAGGGGACTGTCAACAAATTGAAAAAGAACGAATATCTTTTGGATTACCCTGTAAAACCTAATGCAGCAAAAGTGTTCAAACTCGAGATTATTAATAAGTGGTTTATTGTAATATACTGTGTTGATTTATATGAAGATAGCATGTATACTCGAAGAGAAATTAAGGTTTTTATAAAAACAGACACAAATTTCACCAAGTTTTTTGCTTATAATTTGCAGAGTTCTTAATATAAAAAAAAGTTATTTTGAGAAAATATGTCAAACAACATTGTACATAATACTCTGCAATCGGAATTAAAAAATAATAAAAATTGGATGAAAAATGAGCAGGTTTACTAAAAAATGTTTCACTGCGCATGCGCGAATGCAATCAAAATATAATATGCATAATGTATTAGCTAAGTATATAGAGCAACTTTTGTGAAAGTCTCAAAATCATAGCTTGAAAATTCTGAAAATTATCGTCGATAGAATAAGCTCGAAATCCGTTGATCCCAAAAAGAAGCAAAAATATGAGGGGTTGTATCAAATATCTGTTGATTAGTGCCAAGATAGCGTACACAATATTGCACGTACTACTATATTTGGATACAACCCCTCATCTTTTTGCTTCCTTTTGGGAACAACGGATTTCGAGCTTCTTCTATCGACGATAATTTTCAGAATTTTCAAGCTATGATTTTGAGACTTTCACAAAAGTTGCTCAATATACTTAGCTTTAAGCAAAAAACTTGGCGAAATTTGAGTCGGTTTTTATAAAAACCTTAATTTCTCTTCGAATATTCATGCTATCCTCATAAAAATGAACACAGTATATTACAATAAACCACTTATTAATAATCTCGAGTTTGAACAATTTTGCTACATTAGTTTTTACAGGGTAATCCAAAAGATATTCGTTATTTTTAAATTTGTTGACAGTCCCCTATGGGGTTTCCGGAAAAAATATTCACGGAAACATATAAGCTGTACTATACTGTTTACACACCTGCAGTTTTAGGTTAATTCCTCATGTATTTTTTTAGATCGTTAACAAAACGTCTAAAATCGCAAGTGACCAATCACCTTTGGCAATATAGTGTATATATTAGTTCAGGGGAAATGTACATCTTACCTTGCAAAAGGTCGGGTAAAAGATTTTTTTTTCTAACTTGCTTTTAATGATGCCAACATGTAAAAACCGAATTATCCAACAAAATTTCCTGAGGGAGAATTTTCTGTGCCCAAAAAACAACAAAATTTTGGGACATTTTTTGCTGTTTTTTAAATATCTCGAGACCCGTTGTCGTAACGTATTATTTGTTAGTCACAATCTTAAAGAAGACAAATTTCTCTACAATTTTCATATTTACAACTTTTTTATACACTCAATAGCAAGCTCAATACAGCATTTAAAAAATAAGACATTTTTTTTCAATTTTCTTAAAAACCGTGAAAAAACATAGTTTTGTCCCAATGATGCAGATGTTCACCACGTATACAGTATGCCCACTAAAGTCCCTTGCCACCCTCTTAACTTCGGAACGGCTGCTGCTATATTCATAAAAGTGGTGTCTAGGTATTGTAAAGTAGCCATGCGCTACTGAATTAAATCGTCTACGGCGCCACCTGATGGAATGCTGCGGAGTTAGCATTCCTATCTCGTAAACAGAAAGAAATAGAGAAAAAAAAGTGATTTACAAAGTTGTAGAGTATCATCGATTTAGTACGAAAAGACACCTTGTGGACATTAATGCGAAGAATAGAACGGTTAAAATGCGCATTTGTTTTGTGTGATTTCCTACACTGTGACCTGACAAAACTATCTTAGAAAGAAAGAAACAACCAGTTATGAAACAGCAGGTCTGTGCGACCCCTCCACAAACATTGCAGGACATTAAACGACGCTATTACGGACGCTTGTGCCAACGTGTCATCATCTATGCTCCAACGTGTGCAACGTGAAATTCAAACAAGCATCCAAATATGCATTGCAGCTGACAGTGAGAAGTTTGAAAATCTAAAATAAACGTATATTATTATAACTAGTTGCTTTTTTTCTTTCTAAGATCGTTTTGTCAAGTCACAGTGTAGGAAATCACGAAAAGACAAATGCGTGTTTTAACCGTTCTATTCTTCGCATTAATGTCCACAATGTGTCTTTTTGCAGTAAATTGATGATGCTCTACAACTTTGTAAATCACTTTTTTTCTCTATCTCTTTCGTTTTCGAGATAGGATTGCTAACTCCGCAACATTACACCAGGTGGCGCCGTAGGCGGTTTCACTGAGTAGCGCATGGCTATTTTACTATACCTAGACACTACTTTTATGAATATAACAGCAGTCGTTCCGAATTTAAGAGGGTGGCAAGAGACTTTAGTGGGCATTCTGTATAAAGATGTATGTCAATTTCTACACATTGACAGCTGTAAATTATCTATTATTTGCACACCCTCTTCTTCATTTTTATCACAACAGACATATTTTATTTTCAATAAATCGATATAATTTAACAAATAGGGGACAGTGTGGATGAATAAGACAATTTTCATATTTAGACAGCGACTTTAAGTATGCACAATTGTTAATTCTAAAGTATTGTTTAAAAGAATATTTCAATATTTAGTAAGTTATTAGCACGGTAGTTTCAATAAAAGAAATCGTGTTTAATTTTAATAATTATTTTTATATTGCATACGTATTATTCATTATATTCCATAAAAAGTTTATTCTATAATACAATGGTACATTTTATTTACCAATTATTCATGACATATGTTTTTTAATGTTTTACTGTTTTAAGTACAGCAAATATTAGATTGTAGTTCCATATAAAAGGGGGGACTCAAAAAATAAATATATATTATACAACAAATATTTTTTACCTTATAAAATATCTTTAATAAAAATGACAACAGATTATTTCATTAACTAATATTATGTATGTATATCTCTCGTAAAATTTAAAAATTATAACAATAAAATATTTGAGATAACTATTTTCATAAAAATGAACAAAATATTAGTTTTAGTAAATATTGTCAATATTTTCCCACTTATATTATGCAAATATATCAAGAGATTATAACATTTTAGCGTGCAAAAAAATATAAAATTTTAAGATTTTATCCATTAAATGCTTTAAAACACAAACAGAGAAACTTACGTTTGGTTGTTGAAAAATACACTTTGTGGAATATTCTAATCTTCTGTAATGTATGTACTGTTTTGAAACTATATCTGTTAAATGATCTCAGTGGTACCTTTTATCAAATAGAATACCAAGTTATTTTTGTTACATTCATCCCCTATATTATTCAAGTCCACTTTCCCTACGCAAATAAGTAAGGTACGAAATATAACTGTATAAGCTAAATGACAAAATCTATTTTAATAATAATAATTTCTACAGGATATTTAACAATATTTTTGTCTATTTGGTGGGTGGATATATCAGGATCATATTCCTCTAGAGCAGGGGTTCCCAAACTTTTAGACCGACGTACCACTAAGTAATAAGTTCATACTTCCGCGTACCCCTAGGTAACAAACGTAAAGCAAATATAGAAAAATCTCTAAAAAAGAACTTGCCTAAAACGAAATATATCTTCGCTCTTTTGTTTCCGTCATAGCAGGTTTTATTGTGTTTAAAAATGAATGATTACATTACTAAATTTGTATTAATATTGACTGCTTCATAATAATGTTCAAGTAAACAGTATTATCACCATTAAATTTTAATAGTGCATATAATATCAAAATACGGTGTTTTGGTATAGAAAAAGAGCCACAATACTTAATGACATATTGGCACACACTGATTCATATACTGTTACTGTAATATGATGCATTCTCTTTTTATTCCATGTACCAGTATCGGACTTCTGCGTACCAGTAGCCAGAGCTTCGCGTACCATAGTTTGTACCAACCCGTGCTCCAGAGGTGTTTTTTCTTTTTCCCAGGCAGTTGTTTGTCGCCCGTCCCCTCCTCCTCATACCCACTCTCTCTATAACCAGCGGGTATGTAAGTTGGAAAAATAGCCTTATTTTTGAAAAGTCGTACTGCACTTAAGACAGAAGGTATGCAAATAAAAGATAATTTACTGCTATCAATATGTAGAAGTTGACATCCATGATTAAATCCGCGGGTAACATTTGAAACATCGGGACAAAACTACGTTTTTCACGGTTTTTAAGGAAATTGAAAAAATTGTCTTATTTTTGAAATGTCGTACTACGTTTGCTATTGAGTTTATAAAAAGTTTTAAATATGAAAGTTGCAGAGAATATTGCCTTCTTTAAGATTGTAATTAACAAATAATACGCTACGATAACGGGTTTCGAGATATTTAAAAAACAACATAAAAAGTCCCAAAATGTTGTTTTTTGGCCACAGAAAATTCTCCGTTGAGTTATTTTGTTGGATAATTCGGTTTTTACATGCTGGCCTTAGTATATACAAGTTAGAAAAAAAATCTTCTACCCGACCTTTTGCATTGTAACGCCTTTTTTTGGTACATTTCCCCTGGACTATATGTAATCCTACAACAAACAGTATTCTATACACAAACGCATAAGGCAAATTCTAAAGACGCTGTACTTTGAACGAATGATCTGTACTTTGAACAAATGATAAAATTTCTATTTAAACGGGTTGATTAAAAACGTTCATTCATTACGAAATGTTTATTTATTGATAATTAATTTTAGATGATATATAAATACATTTTTTGGTAATTTATGCCCTTTAAACAATAATCAACCAACCAACCAATCGGGTAAAATTGGGTTACACGAACTGATGTAGGACTCTAATATAAATACTATAAGATGGTGGCCAAAAGAAAAGTTTATATATTGTTTGAATGGATTTTCCTCAGTGTCTGTTTGAAGAAATTAGCAGTTGGACAACTTACAAAAGTTGAAACTTAGCATATTTCAATAAACTTACTCGTTTTATATTAACAGAAAAACTAACGTATATAAATGTAAAAAACATAGTAGTACAAAAATAAAAGTAATATAAGAAATTCGTTTACCTCATCTACGTCCCATTCTTCTCCAGCTTCATAATTCTGATACATCTCTTTCATGACATACATGCGATTTAAAAATTTGTCTTTTGGCCATTCAAATTCAACACCAGTTTCAAGATTCCTCATTTTCACATAAACCTATTGAAACAGAAAAACGATAAAACTTCGAGGATATTTATAACAAAATATCGTAAAGTTTAATTCTGAATGCAATAACGAATGCACTTTGTTGCATAACTTATGCATAAGAAATCACTGAATTAATGTGTATGGCAGTTTTATAGAAACAGATTCTATCAAATGATATTATTAGATAAATCAAAAAAATAATTTACCCTAATGTAATATGTGACAGTAGACACGCACCACACAAAGCAAATGACCAGTTCTAGTGCTTCTTGTACCAGTAACATAATTTCCAACTTTTACACTTTTTTTTCAAGTCAAATGTTTTGAACTAAAAAAGTTATTTAATAAAATGTGGCATGTTGCTATGTAGTGCTTCGTTTATTTTATTTATTAAGCAAAATCTTTAACTCAAAACATATTTATTTGACTTGAGAAAAAACGTAAAAGTTAGAAAGTATGCAGTAGATAATACAAAGGAGCACACACAGAAAAAACACTGCCTGGCAAGGGCAGGCGGAGCATCTTCCCATGCATCCACTTTTAAAAAGGACCCCAAAAGCCAGAAAACAAATATTTTTATATCAATGCAAATTACGGGTGCAAAAATGTTATGGGAGCTCCAACTGCCCAACTGACTTTTCGCCTTTGGGCCATCTTTTTGGGTTAGTAAGCCCTGGAAAGAAGGACGATTTTCATGCAGCAACTGTTTTTAAGGGCGAATATACTGAATGAGTAGTTAAAGCAGAAGGTGAAGGAATTTGCTCGTTTCGTTTATCTCATTCTTTTGGTTCATTCTTTTGTCTCGTTTCCTTTGATTCATTCCTTTGTCTCGTTTCCTAAGGTTTCCTTTGGTTTAGAAAAGACTGAGCGTGTCGTCAAGTCATTCATAAGAGAATTGTGGCTGTACGTGTACATACGGTGCGAATGTCGTGTGTGTAGAAAGTACAGAAATTACGTCGTACTTTTGAAGCGGGGAACGTTGGAATGGAATAGCGATCGACCTTCAATATTCTCTCTGCCTCAAAAGCACTATGGCATTTCTATATTTATTTCACACACATTGCATTTTCCCTGTATATATGGCCACAATCATCCTATGAATGTTGACATATTCCTTTTTTCTGTCGAAAGAAAACAAACTGCCTTCACTTTCCATCTTTATCACTATGTTCACTATTTAAAAATAGATACTATATGAAAATTCTCTTTCTCTTGCGTCAGTTTTTCTCCACTATCTATTGGCACAAGAAGCAATTACAGGAGACTGTATTTGCTTTGTGCGTGCGTTACTGCTGTTACAGGTTGGTTATTTTATTACATTAGGGAAACTTACTCTTTTATTTACCAAATCGATAATAATTTATTTGATCCTATCAGATAAAAAGAGCTTTGGAAATCCTTGGTGTAAAATATACCCTTTTATCGTATCACTTGGGGATATTCTAATATATTACATTCAAAATTGGATTCAAAATTTATGCACTTCAGAAATTTCATTTATAGGAAATTTGTCAACAAATGTTTAATAGCAGTTGATTACTATTTATCAATAAAACATTACTACGATGTCGTTCATCCATTTAATTTCAACAACTTGTCATAAAGAATTTCTCCAATGAAAATTGAAAAGATAACAGACAAACATTTATAACAGTATTTCATATCTGCCAACTTTCAACTAAACTTCCGTACAATCTGAGTTAATTTGATCCAGATTAAAGACGTTTCTAACCAGAAAATATATCTAAAAAAGTAATATACCGGGTGGTCATAAAAAAACTTTGCCGATATATCGAACTCTATCGAAGCCGATCCGTTCAACCGATCGAGATGACATTTCAAATATAGTTATTCACAGGTATGAGCTCGGTATTCTGTGAACGGCAACAAATTGGCGCTCACGGTTACGGTTGTAACTACAGAAACTCGAAATTTTCAGATAGCAACACCCTTTTTCCCACGCTCAGCGCATGCGAAAACCCTAAATAAGGTAGGAACGATACGTGTATCGCAATAAACGGACGCGTTTTGCACGCACAAAAACAGCTCTGCGAACGGCCAAAAAACCACGATCAGGGCGCACGGAGGAAATTTGGATATGACAGAGGCAAAACACCAATCACGGAACGCCGTTCGCCATATAATCAGCGTAGAAAACGGATAAAAAGTGGGGTGGGAATGTTAGTTCTTCAGTCGGGAGCACGCACATGCCGACGAAATGACTCTTCCAGTGACAGTTCGTAGTGAATTGGTAAAACTCTATTATCAAAATGGGATGAATGCTTGGAAAACCTTGCGTGTTTACCGTCGAAACTATCGCCATGTAGCCCGCAAGCTCTTCGTGATTTAGTAAAGAAATTCGAAGACACTGGCTGCACCTGTATAGACCGCGATCCAGACGACCAACTGTTTCTGAGGATACTGTTATGGAAGTGCATCACACAGTGACTACAGCACACATGCAAACTGCAAGAGGTGCATCTCGTGTATTGGATATACCGAAATCAACGGTCCTAAAGCAACTGCGTTCTGTAATCCGCATGTTTCCTTCCCGGTACCAGCGCGCCCAGATGTTGGAGGGGGGGGGGGACCATCAACAACGTGCTCCCGCTATACGGCAATGCTGCAAAATTACGTCATACCAGAATTGCTGCAGCGAAATGCACTGAATTACTTGGTTTGGATGCAAGATGGTGCCACTCCAGATATAGCGAAGTCTGTTGCAGGGTCCTGGAACAGCATTTTGGCGACCGTGTCATCTCACGCCATTTTCCATTTCCGTGGCCTCCGCGATCCCCCGACCTCACTCCTATGGATTTCTGGTTTTGGGGATATCTCAAATGTAGAGTTTACATGTGCAATCCGCAAACTTTACCGGATTTGAAAGATTCTATCAAATGTGAGATTGCAAACATCCCTCCTGCGATGTTACGTTTGGCTGTATTGTCCACAGTCGCCCGCATGCAATGTATAATTGCCTGTTTTTCGTGCGTGCATAACGAGTCCGTTTCTTGCAATACACATAAACTACCACCTAACACGTAAATACACGTAAACTACCTACCTAAAGAGCGGTTCCACCGCTCTTTAGGGTTTTCGCATGCGCTGAGCATTTTGCGACGAAAAAAAATGAGCGTTGCCATTGGAAAATTTCGAGTTTCTGTACCTTTAACCGTAACCGTGAGCACCACTTTGGGATTCACAGAACCCCGAGCTCATACCTCTGAATAACTATATCTGAAATCTCACCTCGATCGGTTGAACGGACAGGCCACTAGAGTTCGATATATCGGCAAAGTTTTTTTATGACCACCCTGTAAATTTAGTTTCATGTTCTTAACGTGGAACTTATTTGATTGCATTTCTTTAAAACAAATCTGGTTTGAAACGTGTTTAACCTCGGTTAAATTAACCTACATTGTATGGAAGTTTAGTGCGATGTTGGCAGGTATGGTATTGCAACAAAATGTTCTTAAAATTCTTTTACTACAAATTGCTAAATAAAAAAGGAAAAATGCTATAGGTAAGCAAAAATTTACTTTGTTTAATTACTAACTTAAATATAAGAATAAAACCTTCACTTATATGTAATTTTGAATTTACTTACTTCTGTTCTGCCAGATGTTTTTCCCAACCACTGTGGTGACAAAAGCATTATTTCAAATTTACATTTTTTGTCTAATTCTTCACTGATTGCGTTTGCCTCCTCAACTCCTGGAAGAACTTCCAACAAATCCTTATTTAACAAAGCCGTTTCTGTAATACAAATAATCATAAATATTTTGTCTGTATACTTGAAATATATATTTAATATTTTTTATGTTGAAATTGAATTACTGGCAGAATTTATTCACCTAAAGACTGGTCATCCTCATCCACTGAAATTCCAGCCTTAGCAGCTATTTCTTCTTGAGCCATTTCATAAGTAACATCGGGATATTTCTTTCCAGTCTTTCTCATTTGATCGGGGTGTATGAACACATACAGCTGAGTCGTGCCAAACATTATTCTAAAAGGAAATTAAAAAAAAAAATCTTTATAAAGCACTAAACGTAGAGAGTTTATTCATACGAAAACAATACCATCTTTATGATCTAGATCGTGGGAAAAATAATAAATAAATTTAAAAATAAATATTTCAGTAGAAAAAATATTTTTATTGCATTCCATATTTATTTTTATTGCATTTCACTATACATTATCACTACTAGTTGGCATTAAAAATACGAAAAAGATACTTGATTTCTTTGCACAGAGTTTTTCTAGCTTATAAGGTTTTTTTTAAACATTTGAACTATTACAAAATGGTTTTATTGAAATTTGAATTTCTATCAGCATGAACTGCACAGTGATTAAAAAAAATAATAATAAATTAGCCTGTGGTTTCAGCAAGACAGATACCTAGTAATTTTCGTTAATACTAAAAGGTTTGCACACTTGTTGACTTTCTAACAATACAGGTCAGACATATCTGCTTTTCGCTTACTTAATAATGTGGAAAATAGTATTGGTTGTTACTCATGTGGCACTGGGTGCAATGTAGGGTTAAGAAAGAGTGTGAAAATATCCATTAAGAATTCAGAAATCCTATTTCACAATATGAAACGCTTAGAATTCTTTACTGATGTAATGAGGGCACTCGTATATACAGGTTGATCAAAAAGTCGCGCAACCAATGAAAAAGTATTTTATTAAAGAAATACGTACATGATTCAAACTACAAACCTGAATAAAATTGAAAGGGTAGCTATTGTACGAAACAAAAATGAAAGAAAAAATAAAATTGTCACAGGAGCTGCTCAAAATGTTATCCGTTTCCTTGAAAACATGTATACGAATGTGTTTTATCACATTTGAGACCACTCTTCTCAATGTTTGAATGCTTATTTGTTAAATCTCATGTTCGATATTTTCTTTCATGCCATCGATAGAGTGTGGACTGTTTCTATAAGCACGTTACTTTTAGGTGATCTTTTCTTTAAGACAATATTTTCAATGTTTGAATGCTTATTTGTTAAATCTCATGTTCAATATTTTCTTTCGTGCCATCGATAGAGTGTGGACTGTTTCTATAAACACGTTACTTTTAGGTGATCTTTTCTTTAAGACAATATTTTCAATGTTTGAATGCTTATTTGTTAAATCTCATGTTCAATATTTTCTTTCATGCCATCGATAGAGTGTGAACTGTTTCTATAAACACGTTACTTTTAGGTGGTCCCGTAGAAAGAAATCAGGGAATGACAAATCTGGCGGGGAACAGTCGAGGACACAATTCTTTAACCCAGAAAAGCTCAGTAATTTTTAACTCTATGTAGCGAAAAAAAAATATTAGCACCTAAAAGAGCAAAAAAATAAAAAGTATTATTTAACAGGCCTGTGTTACCTATCACAGTGAGAAAGAAGAGCACGAGCAGTTAAAGGTTCTCCATTCAGTAAAATTCGGCAGTCTGGGTGCAATTTTTCAAGAGTCACACCTCCATGTTCAAGGTAGTTGACTTTAGCATGTCGTTCTTGAATACTGAAAACAAAAGGAAAAATCAATATCACAGTGGAACAACAGTATATTTTAAAACGCTAGAAAAATAAATATTTTATAAAAATTTATAAAAATATTCCCCATATCACACTTTTGCTTCTAAAGTGATACAACTTAAAAAACACGAGTTTTGAGTTATCACCGGTAACATCATAAGTAAACATTCATCTATCATGAGAAGAAAGTACATTAATTCATATTTATATTTTGCTCCATGGATTGCATTATGTTTTACTTTATATGTTGCAAATAAAATCAAACTATGTTCTGCAAAAGTGACAAATTTTCCGTTGCACTTTAAAGTAGTATAGCAATGGTGTCTGAAAAATGAAATAAAAAGTGTTACATTTTCAGTTATGTCAGCTTTTTGCATAAAATACAAAGCACTGACGAACAATAATTTAAATTAAGCTAGTTTTATTGATCCGCATGTAACATAAATTTGGTTTTATTTAAATATGCGTCAACTTAGCTAAGTAATATAATTATAAAGACATTGTCATATTTAAAATTATTTTAATTCAAGATGCATTTAAAAGTCCTAACTCAGAAAATAAATTTTTCAGATACCAGGACTGAAAAAAACAAAAATTATACTTGATTCTTTATTTTTATAGTCTGTTCTTTTTAATAATATTGTTTTCTACTCATTCATTTTTATTAAATTCGTTAAAATATATTCTTGCCTTTTCTGAAAAACTTATTTTTTTTTTTTTAGATGTGTCACTCTAGAAATAAGTGTGCGATACATTACTAAAATCTGTGGGTTAATTTAAAGTTAAATAAAATCAGGTATGTCTCTCTAATTTCAAGAATTTACCATCATTCAAAACTTTTAAAGGTTTCTGAAGATTCGAATTAAAGCTTGCACGGTAAACGTTCATAGATTTACCTCACCTATTTTGACTTTAGTTAAGTTTTAATGAAAAAAAAGGTTTTTGAATTGCAAACATAGTTTCTGTAAGACGTGTATGTTATAAGCATGCGATACAACGACGAGTGTTATAAAGGTTTCTAAAGATAAATAAAAGTTTCCATAATTTATGGCTATCTACGAGGTTACTTTATGTACGCAAATGTTTTTGCAACATTTGATAGTTTATAAAGTGATGTACCACTATAGAAGATTGAAACAGGAATGCTTATTACGTTGTTCGCGCAGAGGAATGCGTGTTCCTTGTCAGTGGCTTAATCAGGATAGGGAAAGAGGCAGATGCTCTGGATACCATTCATTTTACAAAGTTATTTTCGTCTTGTTCAATCGCTAAAAATTAGGCGATTGCGATTAGATAAAGCGACGAATATTTCTTTAAAGTAGTGGTATCCAGAGCCGTTGCATCCCCACCGTTACTACGGCACTGTTCCTAGTGCAATCAAATTCCTCTAATATTAAGAAGTGGTTTGATTGTGGCACGTGACTTACTTACCAAGTGATGAGCATACATCCATATGTACGCTCTACGACTTCCGTAAAACGAATGCGCAATACTGTAGATAACATTAATGAAGTGTAGATGAAAAACTGACAATAAAAACATAGTGAAGCTAGTTTAACAATTAGAAAGTGAGGAATCCTTTTTAAAAGATGCTTCATGTTTTAAATGACTGTAAATATCGATTGTGTGCAGCTTTACGTTACAGTGCAAGATAACTTTTAACAGTTGTTGAACAAAATCAGCCAGACATTGTGTGTGAATCACATAACAATTTTCTAGCATTACTGAATAATTTTAAAGTTCTGCGTATGATGTAACTTTAAACCAGTTAAATTCTTTTGAAATGACCTAATAAAGATTACATGAAATAAATACGTAAAGATATTTTCTACTTTCACACAAATCTGGAACAGAAACGTACACAGAAATGTGAATTATATTACGATTCTTAAGTAGTATTATGCACTCAGTTTTGAAACTGGATGAAAAATAATTGTGTATGAATATATAAAATAAAATGGAAAATCTGTACTAATAAGAGAAAAGAGTTTGTCCGTATGTCTGCAATGTCTAAAAAAATTTACCGCACGTAGATATCTAAACGTTTAGATGAGGAAAAAAAAAATCGAGCGGCGCGTACAGGAAGCACGCATGTTTTTGGGCTCCTGGTTTTAGCAATTTTAAAACCGGAATTCCTGAGATTTTTTTTCAGATTTTTGAATTCCCGGAAAGAGAAAAACATTTCCTATCCGTGGACATTAATTTTTCAATTGTGCGACCAACGGTTAATTAGTTATGTACTAATTAGTGTAATCAAGGGACCACGTGTTGAAAGAGCTAGCACTCTCTCAATAAACGAGAAGGACACTCTCGTCTTTGCGGACAGACGCTAGCAGACAGGACCGCGGGAGAAAGATGTTCGCCCGGTAGAAACGGAACAGCCACACCTGCCTTGATCAACATAGCAGCTCTTTGCAGGAAGAAATCAGCAGCAGCAGTAATTAAGGTAACTGGTACCTGGCGGGGATTGCCTATGTAAGTATAAATCTTAATTGACCATCTTTTAAACACTGGCGGCTGATGGGTACGCCAAAGCGATCTCAATTAGTGAATTAATTTACTGATTGCGGCAGTTTTGGAAGCTACATCCCCAGCCATCTAGGGTTAATTAGGTCCTTTACCTAATTGCTCATCGCGAAGTAGGCCCAGTGTTCTAACTCAAAAGTTTAGGACTCAACGAGTTATAACATCATATCAATTAGCAATCCTTAATTCAATGAATAATTCCCCCCACTCCCTTTCCCCCCCCCCCAAAAAAAAAAAATATTTGCCCTTTGTTATTTTAATAGTAACTTAAGTCCTTAGCGTATTCAACTATCTTTTTCTCCCCCATCCATATTAAATTCAACTAAACAGCCTAAACAGCAGTTTAATAATTAAATTGTAATTCCTCTCTAATCCTCCCATTAGAACAATTTAAAACTAATCTCTTCAACTAAGCATTTACATAACTAAGCTAAAGTGTAAAATCTAACCTCCCCACCCCCAGTTTTAATCTCATTTTTTAGTTTAATTAGCTAAGAATCAAATAATTCTTAAATATCTAAATAAAACCCCGGGGAAAAAAAAAATTCAAGAAACTAAACAGTTTCTCAAGTACCCCCAGAATATTTTCTGTAACCATACATGTCTAACTAGACATCCAATTTACTTTAATAAGCAAATTAACAGGTAAGCGCCCTCAAAAAAAAAAAAAAAATCTCAAGTCAAAATAGCAACAATTTCTCTATGCATAGGAAGTTTCAGTTACATTAAAGAATGCTCACATAAGTGAATTCAACATTCCAGTGCAGATTAAAAGAAGGGAGTGTCAATCATTCAATAATCCTAACTTCATTACAGCTACCACTAGCTCATTGTTGGGTGTCAATCACCCACTAATCCCTACTTCTACCAGCGATTCCCTCTCCACTTTCTAAAGCCTCAAGGCATTAATCTCCCAGATCAAACTCTTAAAGTATAATCTTTCAGTTAACCCCCCCCACACACACACACACACCGTTAGAAAAAGATGTCTATAATTGTAATGTTATTTTCATGTTTCCCCCTGCTGGGAATAAAACATAAATAAACTAATAAAAGGGTAACTAGAAACACCAAATACAAAAAATGAAACTAAGCACACGTGCAAGTTCCCGCGAAAAAACAATGACACCAATAGACCAAAAGCGCAATGCGTCAACAAAAACCCCCCAAAGCTCAAAAGGCTCAAAAACAGAAGTAAAAAACACAAAAAAAACGCCAGGAGCAAGTAGTACACCTGGAACTTCCCAGAAAGAGCAGGTAAAAATCAAAGCAAAAACCTCCGAAAAAGTAGGAAAAACAAAACTAAAGATGACAGACATTGAGGGATTTTACGAATTGACAAAGAAAGATACGTGCGAAGAGACAGATTCAGATGTGGATAGTGTAATGACAGAGCCAGATAAAGAAACTGCGGTACTACAAGACACAGAAGTCACGAGGTTAAGAGGGGAATTAATAACCCTTTGCGACATACCAGATGGATCTAAAAAGAGATCCCTAGAGATAGAGAGAGCTATGATGGCAATAAGCTACATCAAGATGATACAATCAAAATCAACAAAGATACCAGCATCGACGTGTGAAGCCATGGACCAAGCTCTGCAGGTAGTGATAAACTCACTGACTGAGATGGAGTTGAGGGCAACACATGCCGAGGCAAAGGCAGAAGCCTTGGAAATAGCAACAGCAAAAAGAGGAACCCAACCAATGGAAGAAGAGACAACATCGCTACCAGCACAAAAGGCAACAAAAAAGACTGCAGTTGCTCACAGTTATGCACAGGCGGTCAAAGCCGCGACGGCAACTGTAATTATTCAGGCTACAGAAGAGCGGATAGCAGAGGAAGTAGAGCAACAAATAACAAATACGATAGAAAACAAGGAAGGAGTCAGGAATGTCAAACGGATTCGCAACGGCATAAAAATTGTTTGCGAAAACGCAACGGAAGCTACGAGGATAAAGGAAGCCCTGGCAGAGAATGAGGAGAGTAACAGTGGCCTGAAAGTAAAAACAGTCAATTTAAGGAAGAAGAGAATTATCATCTTCCATGTACCGGAGTCGGTGGAGCCAGCCATAATCAAGCACAAAATATGCAGAGAACTAGGCATCGACATAGAACAAAACGAGGACAAAATACAGTTGCTAAAATCGCTACGGGCACCAGCAGGGCGATTGCATATACCGGTAGCGCTCCCTGAGCCCCTGGCGGATCACCTTCTCAAGGAGAGAACGATCTGCCTGGGACTCAAGGAATGTCCGATAAAAAACTATGTGACGATCCAAAGATGTCACAAATGTCAAGGTTTTGACCACGTGGCGCACCAGTGCAAGCAGAGTCAGTACTGCCCGATATGTGCAGGTAGGCACAAATACGAAGATTACCCAAAAGGAAGGAAGAGGTGTATCATCTGCACTACATTTAACGAATGGAATAAGGCGCACTTACCGGCACAAATCCCTATAGACCACACGGCTCATGATGGGCAGTGCAGGGTGTACAGAAAGCTCCTCAAAATTAGACAAATTGAAATTGAACAAGGAAGACAAAAACTAACTACAGGTAATGATGTCCTAAACGACAAAATCACATTAAACACAACTAGGGGTGTGACACGGGTGCATAGGAGGTCACAGGAGGAACTTAACAATAGGCAACAAAGGACACACGAATTGAATTATGTTCAATATCAACGCCGCTAACACAGACGCGTGCCTAAGCGGCACCCAAGACAATCCAAACCTGAATGAAAATAAAAATCCAAAAGAAAACTCCAACAATAAAAATCAAGACAACATCAAACTAATACAAATAAACCTACATAACAGTCTCCATGCAACACAAACACTTATGGGATATATGGGAGACAAACAAATAAATATTGGACTCTTACAAGACTTTCACCAAAATAAAAAAACAGGAAAAATAACAGGTTTCAATAATGGTAATTGGAAAATAACAAAAACAAAAAGAAATCGATCAGCAATAGTAACTCACACAGGCACCAATCCAATAACAATAGCAGAAAAAGAATACACAACAGCAATAAAAATCGAAAATAAAAAAGAAACAATAACAATAATCAATGTATACGCACCCCCCTCAGTAGAAGACTTCGAAGATGTGCTGCAGGAGGTAGAAGACACTCTGAAAATAGCCAAGGGCGAAGTACTACTGACGGGGGACTTTAACGCACACTCTCAACAATGGGGCTATGCGAACTTAGATGACAGGGGGGTAAAACTTACAGACTTCCTCCTCCTGAATGCCCTCTTTGTACAAAACCCACCACACGCAAAAGCGTCGTTCAGCACCATGAGAGGTAAAAGGAAGCTAGAAGGATGGCCGGATCTAACAATAGCAACAGCTAAATTAGGAGAAAATATAACAGACTGGGAAGTAAGCGACGACGAATCAAACAGTGATCACAAATACATAAAATTTAATATAAAATATAAAAATACGTGTTATCAAAGACATAGATTAGAAACAAAACACGGCAAACACGCAAAATTCGAGAAGAAAATTAAACAAATCAGAAACAAATATACAAAAGAACTAAGAAAAGAAACAAATATAGATCAGTTAGACAACATAACTCTAAGATTACAGAGAGAAATAACAGCAATAGCATTCGCCTGCTACAAACATAGAAAAACTCCAGAATTAATGGCACCACCATGGTGGTCACAAGAAGTCAAAATAGCAAGAAATAGAGTAAGGGCGTTCAGGAGAAAATTCCAGGAACAACAAGATGAGGAACTAAAACACAAACAACATATAGAATATAAAAAAGAACGCGCAAAATTAAAGAAAATAGTCCAAAAAGCCAAAAGAGATACATGGAAAAAATACTGTGAGGAAGTCACTAATACATATGGCCCTCAATATAAACTGGCATCAGGCAAAAAAACAAGCCCATCACGATTAGAAAACATCATGCCCAACAATCAAGAAGTAACCGTCAAAAAGACATTAAACCACTTCCTAAACAACCTATATCTAACAGATCCATCAATAGAACATGAATTCAAACCAGAGACACCGACATTTAATGAAACAAAACCACAGCTTATAACAAAACAAGAACTTAACAGAATAATCAAAAACATAAAACAAAACAAAGCTCCGGGCTTTGACTACATAGACCATAACCTAGTGAAAAGAATACACACAGCAGCACCACAACTACTACTAACATTATATAACACATGCCTTAACTTCAACTACTTCCCAAAATCATTTAAAATAGGCACAGTAGTCCTATTTCATAAAAAGGGAAAAGATCCAAAAGAACCAAAAAATTACAGACCCATATGCTTACTACCTACACTTAGTAAAATACTAGAAAAAATAATACACGGCAGGATATCACATCATCTAACAATCAACAAATACTGGAGCGACAAACAATATGGGTTCAAAGAAGGGTTATCAACTGAACACGCACTAAATAACCTAATAAAAACAATAAAGAAAGACAAAGAAGACAAATACCAAACATTACTAATAGCAATGGATATAAAGGGTGCATTTGATAATATCAGATGGCCTATTATAGCCGAAAACTTAAAACAATCACCATGCCCCACTTACTTAATAAATTGGATACTAAGCTTTTTAGAAGATAGATACGTATCCTTAGAAGAAAACGGCATTAAAGTAACAAAACAAACATTTGGCGGCTGCCCACAAGGCAGCTGTCTGGGACCACTGCTGTGGCTGCTAATAGCAGATACAGCCCTAAAGAAAAACTGGGGTAAAAATGTAAGAATACAGGCCTTCGCAGACGACTTTATTTTAATAATAAAAGCAAAAACAAAAGAACAATTAGTAAAACTAGCAAACAAAATAATAAAAGAATTTTATGAATGGGTAACGGAAAATAACCTAACGCTTAATTGGGACAAAACAGAACTACTGTACCTTAATAGAACACACACAAGAAACCTACCAACAGCAGACACATATAAAATTGAAGGAATTAAATTCAAAGAAAGGGAATTTGAAGGAAAAGAAAACATTAAGTATCTAGGTGTAATCATACATAAAAACCTAAATTGGGAAACACACTGCCAAGCACAAACAGCCAAAGTAAGGAAAGCGTTTTGGATGATGGGACAAATGGCCAAACGGGGTTGGGGATTGAAACCAAGCATCTTAAAAATATGGTATAGAACAGTAGCTGAGAAAACACTGACTTACGCAGCCTCAATATGGGGACATAAGCTAAACCAAAGAAGTAAACAAGTACTAACAACATGCCAAAGGCATTTTTTGCTGGCTATAGTTAGGGCATATAAAACTGCCCCAACAGCGGCCCTTCAGGTACTTGCTGGCCTGATTCCAATTCACCTCCAAGTTAAATACGAGGCAGAATACGGCACAATATCTCGTTTAAGAGAAACGACAGAAATACACGGAACCACTATCCACCATACAGACTATATAAAAAAGATTAATGTATGGGAAACACATCCCGCGGACACCATAGAACCAAGAATAGGCCATAATTACAAGGACATAGTAATATATACGGACGGTTCAAAATTGGAAACAGGCGCTACGGGTTCGGCATTCGTAGCTTTCAAAAATGAACAAAAAATAAAAACATGGTCAGCTCCATTAAGGAAGTACAACAGTGTTTTCCAAGCTGAACTACTGGCTATACTAAAAGCACCAGAATGGGGAAATAGCACAGGGAAGGAATACAGCATTCGCTCGGACTGCATGTCAGCCATCCAATCACTCAGTAAACCCTTCAATGTAGTAAAATTAATCGATACAATACAAAAAACAGTAAAAGACTCAAACAATAAATTCAAAATTAGCTGGGTCAAAGCACATGTGGGTATCCAAGGAAACGAGGATGCCGACGAATTAGCAAAAAAGGCTGCAGAAAACCAAAGTAAAGAAATTCCATACCATCTAGAAAGACCGATATCAAATTTAAAAAGAAAACTAAAAGAACTCACTATCAAACAATGGCAGTTCGAGTGGGATTATGGGGAAACGGGCAGGAAGACATATGAATGCTTCCCAAAAGTAGATTCTCGCAGAATCATCAGCTGCAATCTACTAAGTCAAATTTACACGGGTCACGGAGCATTCCCGGACTACTTACACAGGTTTAAGCGCAAAGACGCACCAAACTGCTCATGCGGGGAGTTGGGAACCCCCAAACACTATCTAACAGACTGCCCACTAACCCAAACACTACATCTGATCCACATCACACCGAACAACGAAAAAATATGGCACAACCAGTTAGCGAACAACAAACAAGTACAAACAAAAGGAAGAGCAGTGATGAGATGGTTAGTAGAAAACATCGATCTCATATCACAATAAATACACCTTCCCAGCAGCGAGATTCCTCAAAAGCATATCCCACTCTCAAAAGCCATCCATTTGGTAAGTATATTTTCTAATATATCTTTAAAAATTAAAAATTAAAAAAAAAAAAAAAAAAAAAAAAGTAGCAATGGAACCTCTTTGCTACGCCAAAAAAAAATCGATTTTTTTCAGCACTAGTGAGAAGTGGAAGTCATCTGTGATGGACTGAATTTCACCAACTGATGAAGGCAAATAGCCAACAAAAAGTGAACAAAATAATTAAATGGTGAATGCACAAAGCACACCTGCCAAAGAAAGTTAATGGGGAAAAAAACAGTGTCAAATCAAGTGAATACAGTCTCATAGATACATGACGGACTAACGGCCACGGAACAAGCCCCACTCCATTAGTGCGACAAGTTTCTCAAACAACAAATCAACAAGTTGCACAAAATTCAAAAGCAGTGATAACAGCCATTAGGATTCAATGGACTGATCGCAAAAAGCGTATTCACGAAGGGAAAAAAAAAATCAAAATCCCCAATGCTTGGGTGAGATAAAGTGACAAAGACAACAAAAATGAGTGTGCAACATCCAGAAATGTGACAACCACCAGTAACAGAAGTTACAATGTGACAACCACCAGTAACAAAAGTTACAATGTGACAACCACCAGTAACAAAAGTTACAATGTGACAACCACCAGTAACAAAAGTTACAATGTGACAACCACCAGTAACAAAAGTTACAATGTGACAACCACCAGTAACAAAAGTTACAATGTGACAACCACCAGTAACAAATGTTACAACGTGACAAAACCCACGATAGTGACATAATAACCAGTGAAACTCTCGAAAGAAGACCAAGATTCAAAATGTGAAAACCAGCTCTAGCACAAGCTAGAGGTAAAAATATATCAAGAAAGAGACAAAAAACCAATGAATGATAGACAAAAAACAACCCACAACAGGGGCGAGCCTATAAAAACGCCAAAAAGCCTTGACAGAGACAAATACAACAAGAAGGGAAATCAGCCCATAAAAGAGGCGATAAACACTACAGCGACAACCCACCATGAACGTGACAAGCCAACAGACATGGTAAATATGTAAATCTATGTACGCTAATGGCACCTGGTGCATGTAAAATCCGTCGTGGGTGCAAAGCCCTCCAAGTTACCTGTGAATAATACCTCTGGGGGTGCCTAGTCAGGTGAGGGTCTCGTCACCTGATCAAGGTTCTAAATTACGAGACCTATTAAATCTGTCAATTCAACAAAGTTAAACAGAAACCTTGAACCGGCAAACAAAGATAACGGTAGCAAATCACAAGAGAGCAAGCACAGCAGCGATGTGAACAAATCAATAGTCAGGTGGATCACAGCCATGCTGTGATCAGGCGATTTCCGCCCCGCACCCAGGTACTAACCCGTTAAGCTAGGCATTCATGCCGGGCAGGTAGGGGCCTGGTTAGCGGTATAAAAAAAAAAACGTTTAGATGAGCATAGTACAGGGCAGGTCCTGATGCACCCAAAGCTCATAATTTTCCTTTTTTCATAACTAGTCGAGATATTAATTAAAAACCACGAAAAGTTCATCGAACGAAAGTTCATCAATTTGCTAGACATCGCAGTTCAGATGCTTCAGCAAATCCACCAGTATAGAAGAAAGGAAAGGCCCTGTTTGCAAGATGTTTTATAGGGCGGGGTCGTAAGCCTAACCGTGTCATTCTCGCCACTGCCGTTTTTCCGGCATATTTTAAATTATGTATCCGTTTGAGAAATGGAAGAAAGAAAAACAAAACACACAGGCTTGTTAAGCGTACATTTACCTTTAAAACGAGAGGTTTGGTTAAAAAATATGAATATTAACCCTTTCAAAAACATTTTCATTCCGGAAGTCACTTAGGGACACTTTTTTCGAGTCATTTTTCCACTGAATATCAATGTTTTTTGCAACTAAATATCAATATTTTAGCACCATAATTGTACACGAGGTTGGAAAACGCTATATTAATCACTCATAAAAATTTCAAAGAGTTTGGACAATAACAACTATTTCTTTTAATATTAAATGTACATTCAGAACGCTTGCTTACATCGTGAATTCGCAAATGGCTTTTATCTCTGGATCTGCATCGGACCAAACAATTCGTGTGCCTTCGGGTTTGAATAATTCGTTAATGGCCGGTTAAAAAACATTTTTTAATTAAAATAGAAGGTTGCTACTTGGTCAAAATGTGGAACTCGCCCTCTTTTCCCTTTACACTTATTTGGAGCCGTTTTACCACGATTTTCAAATGAAGAGTACGTAAGTGGCTTTTCAAGGCAGCCAGAGCATTGTATCTTGGATATGAAAGATGGAGGAAGCACGCCCGGTGTACGCTGCCGAAGTCAGCGGGGACTCAAACCAGAGGTTAGTTTGAAAATTTTTTCCTTTAAAAATATATAATCGTACGAATTCGTGGTTCGTTCGAAAAAACAGATCAGAGCATCCTTGAACGCCCCGGTATACGCTGTCAAAGACAGCGGCGGCCCCGACACGATATTCGTTTCGAAAATTTTTCGTTTAAAACTATAAATTCTTACAAAATTGGGTTAAAAATATAAAGTAATACAGATTTGAGGTTTATTTAAGGTTATAACAAGGCCCTGGGAACGACAGGCGGGTCCGATAGTTTTTCTATACAAGATTTTGCAATAACACTAATAGAAACTTTACATATTAAATTTTATAGATATTTGCTTCACTAAGGCACTTTAATTTTGTTTCTCATTTTACGGTAGCATTTTTCTATGTTTATGACATTTTATTTAATTCTTCAAGAAATTAACTTTTTTCCATGCATCCATGCAACAAATATATATATATATATATATATATATATTGCCTACCCGACTCGACCTAAACCATAGGTTTGGTTGGGTTTGGGTAAATTCGTGTTACTCGATCTCATGCAGGTCTCTAACCCATATTCATTTTAAATATCATTATTGTCAATATTGTTTATTTTGACTCGCTATTTACGGTGATGCATTAAAACTTTTTAGGTGTCCTTGTAAAAAAATATGTATGATATGACGACTATTTTAGAAACGTAAAATAGCTCTGTGTTCCTTAAAAACATATTAAAATTTCGTGACGATTCGTCAAATTTTACAAAAGTTAAAGCCTATAATGTAAAAATAACAAAAGATGAAAACAGATAGACAAACATATCATTTTTAGATCCTAATGATATTGAAACAAGACTACAATGCAGACGAAGGCCTTTCTAGCAGACAAAATTATGAAAATTTGATCATCTGTTTAAGAGTTATGCGTGGACATACATAGAAAAAAAAGATACAAACGAATTGTACACCTCCTTCGTTTAAAGTACGTTAAAAATTCCGCAATTTTTGCTTATTCGATTTTTTTAAGATAAAATTAACAAACAAATTATTACCTAGGACCAAGCAACTGGATATCAGCTTGGTCTGTCTTGCCAACAATGTTTTCTCCTGGTTTCAACAAGTGCACAATTTTTCCGGATAGCATAGGATCGAAATTCAAATTTGTAAAATGGGGTTTAACCTTTTTCTCTTTGTCAATTCTTGCTATATCATTTTCCTAAAAAAATGTTGAAAATGAAAGAAATGCATAGAAAAAATATTTTTAAAAAATCCATTTATAATTTGATGATAAAGTAGGGATACTAACTACGTAATTTTAAGAGAGAACTTCACCGTATTTAATCCCACATTTTTTATCATGAAGTAAGGCGAATATTACTTTTCGCAAATAGTGGTGTGAGAATAGATTTTGCAAAGACTAGTGAGTACCAATGTGCTAGAAAGATGAGGCAAAAATACAAAACAATTAAATAAATAAATATGTTCCTAGTTCATTTGCGTACATACCCTAATAGCACTGTTACTCGAATGTGAACAAAATGTGAAAGCACAGCGACCCTAATGCAACCCTTGCTTACCACATTGCTATCACGTAATGTGAAAAATCGGAGTCGTATCCACGTCATTATGAAGTCGAGATGTCCTATTTTGTGATGAAGTGCAAATGTCTCAAAAATTGATTCCGGTGACTTCACAGTGGAGTCACTAAGTGACAGACACTAGAGAGTCATAATGTGACTAAATTAAAATGTCACCGTTTGGTCACCGTTGTGACAATTGGGACTCTGCAGTGACGCCACATCGACTGACTGTTCTATCAGAATATATGAATATATATAAATATGCATGAGAACTTTTTTTTATTCCATGGAATAAAAAATAAATGTCCTAAAATTAAGGTAAAAAAATATGAGGCATACAAGAACCAAAGAAGATCAATTCCATTTTTTTTCCGTTCAACCAAGTTTATTTTAGAGACAATAATTTGTTCGGTGCCGTAACAAACCAAGTTCTAGTTTGAAAGTATGAACAACAGATCGCGGTATTCTCCTGTGATTCTGAATGGAATACAAGGGATCCCATTAACTTTACATCCAATTATATCGGGATAATGTATTATAGGCTTCATACACTTTGATTCTGAACGATTCATATTTTAAGTTGAAAATAAGCTTTCCTGTTTAGTTTCTTCTTCTGTGAAGATTGGTTAAATTTTATCAAGTACTTACTTAAAAGAGTTTCAATAAATAAATATTACTCCACAAGTGTTAATAATGTGATGTTTCAAGAAATTGTTTTCAGGAATTGTCTTTAAATTCATTCGATGCCTCGAATAATATGGTTAATGTCATAAGTCTAAATTCTTAAATTATTGCCATGTATTTTATGATAAGTTAAGTTCTGCGTAAGTTCAAATTCATAATATAAGATAATCGTAATTGAAGTTTTACTTTGAAGCCGCTTGAAAATTAAAATCCCTGTACTAAAATACCGAAACTTAGAAATAATATAAGGCAATGTAGATATTAAGGGAGAACTCAACAAAAGTTGAATTTGTTTTACATAACATAGAAAAGGGAGCTACAGGGTTCACTTAGGGGTAACGAAAGAAATTCGGAACAGCACACTCTGCTGCAATCTCTAACAAGGTCCAATTCACCTCTAATTCTCTGAAGTTTGCTTTAGAAAACAAACAAAATGATTGGCAGATTGAATATAATGATCCAGATGTGTATAAACTTAAACTGTTAATTCTCGGAAATTTTACGAGTTCGTAAAACTTGTTGCGATATCTGCAACGCCTCATGCAGGATATGGGATTTCTATATAATATAATATAAAAATACAAAAAAAAAATATGTTTTAGTTTTAAAAGGTTGAAATAGTAATGGTTTCTGAATTCTTTTCAACGACATTTCTTTGCAAAAGAATTTTACTGGCAGATTTACTGCCAGTGAATGCCGAAAAGCCAGTCGAAAGAACGGCCTGCTCCGAAAGACGAAGACTTCGTTTGAACATGGGAAATCGCCTCCAGTTCATGATGTATGGCTAAGGATTTCTCTTCTGGAGGCAGCAGCTACAGTGGAAAACACGATGATGCGCTATACTGTAGATGAGGTAAATGGTGGACAGCATATTGAAGACGTACTGTCATGATTAATTTTTGGAATGAGTGTTACGAATTTATATAATTTAGAACTAGAAAGCGCATGCGCTGTAAATGTGTATGTCATGCATTAAACAGTCTGATTTTTTTTATAGGTATCATACTCTATTTTTATTTGGCTGTTGCATTTGCCAAAAATTTTTGCCTAGTGAATATATTTTATAAATGAAATAAAGACACTGCAATACCAACCGTTTCAATAAATGATCTCTAATTATAGTTGCTTTCATAACCACAATAAATCAAATTGCTAACAACAATCGGATCCATTTCATGCTCATCTGTGAAGGAGCTGGTATTGTTGTCTTTAGTAGTAATGAATTCTTGTGATAAGTACCACGTGCGTTTATAAATATTAAAGTTAAGCCCATGCGTCTAAATTAACTGAGATCTTGACCTTTGCATGCTTGTTTTAGAAACGTTTACATCGATCATATCTTTTGTTTTTATTGTCTGTATGTAACTACTCTATTATGTATAAATGCACTCTACCTAAAGTAGTCTGTGTGTATGTCGTGCATTAAGCACATCTGAATTTTTTATAGGTATCTTACTCTACTTTTATTTTGGCTGTTTCATTTGCCAAAATTTTTTGACGACTGAATAAATCTTATAAATGAAACAAAGACACTGACATAGAAACACCAACCGTTTCAATAAATTATCTTTAGTTATAGTTGCTTTCATAACCACAATAAACCAAATTGCTATCAACAATCGCATCCATTTCATGTTCATCTGTGAAGAAGCTGTTATTGTTGGCTTTGGTACTAGTGACTTCTTGTGATAAGTACCACGTTTGTTGATAAATGTTAAAGTTAAGCCAATGCATCTAAATTAGCTGAAATATTGACCTATCTTGTTTAAAAACTTGTACATCGATCATATCTTTTGTTTTTGTCCTTTCTCTTTTTCGAGATAATGGCAGTCGTTTTCATAGTAATATGGTTGTAGAAATAAACTAATAATTCTTTTTTTGATGCATCGAATTTTGCCTGATGAAAGTGACAAAAGTACAAATACAGTATAAGGCCAAAAACCCCGGACACTTTCGATTTTAGACGTTTTATAGAACATATAGAGAAATATTTGACGAATTCTTTTAGAACTTCGGGAATATAAAGAACATGTTTGTCCTCATAATTTTCAACGAAGATTTGATTACGAGGGAAATTAGGGAACCAACAATAAATGGAAAATAAAATAAAATTTCCGATCACCCTGTAAAACAAAATGCACTAATTTAATGACTTCTCTATTAGACGAATGGGACAAGTCAACAAATAATAGCTTAGCAATAATAGCAGGATCTCCAAGATGCTTGGCGATTTGATTTTGTCAAAAATTGTCTCAACCAATCAAATTTTATTGCTAGGTGTTTTTTATCTTTAGGCTAGCCTAAAGAAAGTGTTAGCTAACACTTTCTGTTGCTACAATACATGACTATGTGGATATTGTACAACATTTGTGTTCATTTGCGTAAGAATAGCACGTATATTCATGGAGATATAACGATTTCTTTAAAATATTCAAGAAAATTTTGCATGCTTTTGTATATAGCATACAGAGTTTTCAACCAAATTTAACGCCGGTTTCAGCCAATTTCACAAAATATAGTAGGAACAACATATTACAATTACAACACAAAGATCTTAAATATTTAATGAAATATGAGCAGTTGTATGAAATAATTTCTAGTATTTTTATAAGAGTTGCTTCTAAAGAGTTGACTATCAAATCATGAAAAAAATGCATTTGGTATCGTTCGTGCATGCGCAGTTAAAAAATATTTCATACAAATGCTTATATTTAATAAAATATTTAATATTTTTATATTTTAATTGCACTATGTTGTTTCTACTGTACTTTGTCAAGTTTTCTAAAAATGGCGTTAAATTTGGTTGAAAAACCTGCATGCTATAAGCAAAACACATGCAAAAATTTCTTGAATTTTTTTAAAGAAACATCTATGGCCATGAATATACGTGCTAGTCTTACACATATGAACACAAATGTTGCATAATATCTACATAGACATGTTCTGCAGCTACAGATCATTTCGAGCATTTTATTTTACAAGGTGATTCCTAATATTATTTTATTCAATTTGTTCTCGATTCCCTAATTACCCTCGTGAACAAACCTTCGTTGAAAAATACGAAGTCTAATATTTTCTTTATATTCCCGAAGTCTCAGAAGAATTCGTCAATTATTTCTCTAGATATTTGACAAAATGTGTAAAGTCGAAAATGTCCGGGGATTTTTGGCTATATGTTGTAGATGTTTAATAGAATTCAGTATGAATGTTTATATATTTAACCTTTTCACTCTAATATTTTTATGTATCAAATATATTAACACTTTGCCGTCCGCATGTCTCGTAAAAATACTTCTATTCGTAAAATGTTGAAATGAATGATTGACACCAGAATTTAGAAACAAATTTATTCGAAAACAAATAAATTTTTTTCTTCGTGTACTTGATAAAAGGAAATTTTTCATTCCAAAATTCTGGTGCTAATGTAGCATTTAAGGATTAAAATTAAGTTACTTTACGTACTGCACTATGCACGGCGACACTGCACTAGGGCGACACCACTGTGATGTCGCCGGACGGCAAAGTGTTAATAATTATATCTTGTATAATTATATCTAGTGCAATAAATTATATCTTTTCATAAAGACTATTTGGAAAATAAAATGCAATACAGATATAATACACTAAAGAAAAAAGTAGCTAAATCTATTTCTTTGTAAATTTCTTAATTTTTAGATAATTTAAATGAAATTTTTGATTTTATCTTGAACTTTTACTTTGGACATTTATAAAATTTCTAATAACCAAGTTTTAAAAAAAATTATATATACCTACTGATTTTCCATAAGCTTTTGTGCTGAATCAATCCTATAATCAAATATATATTATAAAGTTAGAATACTTACAAAACTTTTCTGTTGTCGTGCTAATTTCAGCTTATCGTCGTAAGATTGCTTAATCTGAAATAGATCCCGATCATTTTCAGCCATTGCAGCTTTCATTTCTTCTTCCCATTTTTTCTGCATCTTGTTAATTTCTGTATAAATATTTAAACATGAAACACTTTAGGAAATAATATATAAATTAATATATTTGGCTCTCAAATTAAAAGTACTTTTTTTTTTACTGATAAGCAGACGTTTACCATATGAAGAGTGAAAATCGTCATATTCAGCAGTTGGCTTTTTCAAATAACATTTAGAAATACTCTGTTTTGATTACATTATTTAACCTCTTCAGACCCGAGGTAAACAAATTTAAACCTCTATTCTTTTCCTCTTAAAAACTAAACCGTTGGATTTTTTTTTTTTTTTTTACATTCTTACTTTACTTCTATAAAGTTGAATATTTTTACTTTGGAACAAAACCAATAAATGGCAGCACTGATGCTTATTTCCTCATAAAATAAATGTTATTTTCATCTGAGTTTGCAAAATGCCTTCAAAACAGTTTTGTAAAGAAAATAAGTAATTTTCATAATTATTTAACTTAAACCCTTTACAATAAAAAATTTTGAAGATTTGTAGATCCTTCACTTGTGTAAATCACTTAAATTTGTTATTGCGTGAATTTAGGTTATTGAGAATTAAATTGATATTTTAAGGGGGCTAGTAATTTGAGATCTATATTTGTGAACATAAATTACTAGTTCCTTAACACTAGAACGGCGAAAAAATCTTATGCACTGGAACGGCGAGAAGGTGTCATTTTGACCCCTCTATGAAACTACTGAAATAACAACCATAAAGCAATTTTGAATTCCATACATCGGAAAAAATATGTAATTTACGTATATTTCATCATTTATATTAAATTTATATTTAATATTACTTGATAATTTATAGAATTTTTAAAGTACTGTAAATGTAACACCTACAGGGCAATCAATTGGATCATTCTACAACTAGTCTAATAACTCATTAATTTGATATAAAAATTGATTCGCCTCACAAATTAAAACTATTGCTAACTAAAATGAAACACAATTTATAAATTAATATATTTTTCATCAATATATATATATATATATATATATATATATATATATATTCAGTATTGTCCAATATTTCAAAAACGAACAAATCTAGAATACTGAATTTTTTTAATACCTTTTTATTTATTTAGGAAATGTCAAAAAAATTAAAAAAAATTCTTCCAACGAAACAAAAGTTATCAAGGACAAAAGTGCTCAGGGGTCAAAATGACCTCTACCGCCGTTCTAGTATTACAGTCTCAATTTTAAATAAAAAAGGTTCTTTCTGTAATCTACGTTGTCATTTTGTTTCTGCAAAAGCAAAGAATATGTATTTGTAGTGTTATTTTAACTTCAGGTCTCAAGAGTTTAAGCCTGTTTAACTCCTTAATAGTTTTTTGACACAATAAGCTAAAAATATGTAAACACCACTTTTTTCGAACTAAAGTATTCACCTTATTTGATCGAAAAATTCTGTCATTAAATAAAGCGAAGATTGCAATTAAAAATTAGTGGTATCCAAAAGCTTTGAGTAACGGAGCAAAAAAAATATTTTTGCACGTACGGTGTAGGGACAAAATTGTTAAGGTATTAAAGGCTCGTTTTCAGTCAGACCTCAAATTCCAGTCTCCAATGTTAAACCTATATGCCCATGGAATGTATTAGTATATTTCAAATTTCTTATAAGAAAATTGAATTTTTAAATTTTTTTTCGGTATGTTCTTCTTAAAAGATGGTTCTTTGCTGTCTAACTGTCAAAATAGTTTTAAAATAATACAATTTTTAAAGCGTTAAACTTTTATAGATGCTGGCGAGATGTGAATAAAACTTACTACCATTTACTGCTGCCAAAATTTGATAATTAGGTGATAAAGAAACAACATTTCAGAGGAGTATACAGAAAACAAATTGACAAATGTCAATTCTCTGATGAAAATTTTGAAAAATACGAATACATTCCTTGAATCATAGGTTTAACATTAAAGAAAATATTTTGAGGACTCTCTGATAAAGAACCTTAACTCGGATATTCGAGCTCGCAGAACCTGAATAAAAAATGACTGGTGACAGTGCAAAATGTTTTGAATAGACTTAACCCCTTGGGGACGAGCGACACGTATACGTGACGCATAAGATGCTCAGAATCCTCGATTATTCCCACCAGTTATTTTTTAGTGTAAACTTTGCCTTATTTAATGGTAGCATTTCTGCAATTCAATTAGCCGAAACTTTCTGTTTTAAAAAACCAGTGGTAAGAGATTAAAAATTCCGAAAAGGACGCTCGTCGCGAAGGGGTTAATAGTTCAAGCGGCGACTGAAAAAAAAACGGCTGACTTGTTAAAAGCTGACAATTTTAAAAAAGATAGTATTTATCATGGCAAAGCTAAAGCGATGGGGTTCCCTAGGCAAATATGGTACCGAGAACAGACATAAGCTCATTTTCGGTGTGAATTTTCATCATTTACTTAGTTCATTAAACAATGAAATCAGAGTTAAAATGAAGATCATGCAATTCTCTATTAAAAAACATAGGGTTTCCTGCTGAAATTGTGTCGACCCTCTCAAAATTATGGCTGTTTTGGACACTTCCTTAGTTCATTAACTAAAAGATAAACGAGTGCTAAAATGTAGAGCTTACTTATCTCTATTGAAATATATAGGGTTTCCTAGTGAAATTGTGATGCAACTAGTGACAACGTTCTAAAATTAGAGCGTATTTTGGGCTGATATGTAGTTCATTAATTAAAAGCTGAAACCAATGCTAAAACGCATGTGTTAAAAATCTCTACTAAAATATAAGGTTGCCTAGTGAAATCGGGATGCAACTAGTGGCAACCCTCCAATATTTGAGGCTATTTTTGGTCACTTGCTTAGTTTATTAATTAAAAGATGAAACCAATGCTAAAATAAATATCTTACAATTATCTACTAAAAAACATAGGGTTGCCTGGTAATATCTGGATACGACCAGTAGCAACCCTCCAAAAATTAGGGCTATCTCTAAACACTTCCTTAGTGTATTAATTAAAAGTTAACACGAATGCTAAGATGTAGAGCTTACATACACAGTTAGGCAAATTTGTAATTGCAATTATCTTTAATGTAATTACAATTTAATTGTATGTAATTGATTATAGTTACACATATTCAAGCACAGAAATTTCGTCAAATAATAGGATGGGGTGGTTCCGGCTACAGTGCTGCAAGAACGTTTTACGGAATGTAATTGTAATGGTAATTAATTACATACAATTAAATTTTAATTATATTGCAGATAATTGCAATTACAAATTTGCCCAACTCTACTTACACATCGCTATTGAAAAATATAGGGTACCCTAGGCAATCCCATATACTTTAGTAGAGATTTTAAACCCTACGTATTAGCGTTGATTTCAGCTTTTAATTAATGAACTAAGTAGATGCCCAAAATACGCTCTAATTTTGGAGGGTTGACACTAGTTGCATCGCGATTTCAATAAGCAACCCTTATGACAAAGACGTTTGTCATATATCTTGCTGTCAGTTCAAATCCCCCCCCCCAAAATTTTAACAAGTTAACATAAGCTTTTCCATTCCTCTTCCAACATCTAGCATGCATGTATTGATTTCATGCTTCTCCTCCCCCCCCCCAAAAAAAAAAAAAATAGAGATTAAAAACAAAAAAAAAAAAAAAAAAAAATCATAAAGATTCATTCATTCCCCCCCCAAATAAATAAATAATTATAAATAATTAAAAATAATAAACAATTATAGTTTATAGATTTTAAATGTCTGTAATCCCCCCCCCCCCCAAAATTCAATATGTTAACTAAAACCTATTTCTGATTTAATTTAGATAACGAATCTACTTTCTTCATTCTAAAATGCAAGTCACTCGCATACATCAGAAACTTCTCAGTCCTTCACTTTGCGGTTATGCTAAAAATAAGTTACAAATGTTCACAGATTTCTAATTCAACCGTTTTCTTCTCATGAAATCAATACATGCATGCTAGATGTTGGAAGAGGAATGGAAAAGCTTATGTTAACTTGTTAAAATTTTGGGGGGGGGGGGGGGATTTGAACTGACAGCAAGATATATGACAAACGTCTTTGTCATATATATCTTAGCGTTGGTTTCATCTTTTAATTAACTATTTAAAGTAGTGTCCAATAATGACTATAAATTTTTAGGGTTGCCACTAGCTGCATTGCGATATCACAAAGCAACCCTATATATTTCAATAGAAAGGTATAAGCTCTACATTTTAGCTAACTTTTTATCTTATAATTAATAAACTACGGAAGTGTCTAAAAAAGCCCTAATTTTTGGAGGGTTGCCTGCTGAAATCTGGACACAAATAGCGGCAACCCACCAAAAATTAGGGCTTTTTTAGACACTTTTAGGGCTTTTTTAAGGATTTTCTTACAGAATTACAAGATCTTCCTTTTAGCACTGGTTTTATCTTTTTTAATTAATAAACTAAGCAAGTGACCGAAAATATCCGTAAATTTCAGAGGGTTGTCACTAGTTGCCTCGCGATTTCACTAGGCCCTATATATTTTATTAGAGATTTTTAGGCTCTACGGTTTCAGCTTCTGATTAATGAACTACGTAGGTGCCCAAAATACGCTCAGATTTCAGGTAGTTTCCACTAGTTGTATCGCAATTTCACCAGGAGATTCCATATATATTTCAATAGAGGTAGACCGGGAGGCGGCAGCACAGACAATCACCTCATCGAGTTCACGGCTGAAATTCCAGAATTAGTTAAAACTTGATTCGCATATTAAAACGCAATCAGTCTGCCAAGTCATATCTTGGTGGAAAATACCCGAAAACCCGATTTTAGCGGTTGGTTCATAGGTTTACCATTGTGTGTTCCTGCTCCCAGTCCTCCATGTTTTCATACCTTTGGGTGCAGGAAAACACAATGGTAAACCTACGAGTCAACCGCTAAAATCGGGTTTTACGGTGTTTTCTCACCAAGATATGACTTGGCAGACTGATTGCGTTTTAATATGCGAATCGAGTTTTAACTAATTCTGGAATTTCAGCCGTGAACTCGATGAGGTGATTGTCTGTGCTGCCGCCTCCCGGTCTAAGATAAGTAAGTTCAACATTTTAGCATTTGTTTCATCTTTTAATTATTAAACTAATGAAATGTCCAAAAATAACCTTAATTTTCAGAGGGTTGCCACTAGTCGTACCCAGATTTCAGCAGGCAATCCTATGTTTTTAATAGAGAATTGCAAGATATTCATTTTAACTCTGATTTCATCGTTTAATTAATGATCTAAGCAAGTGATGGAAAATCACACGGAAAATGAGTTTCTCTTCTCGGTACCAACTTTGTCTAGGCAATCCTTTTGTCTTTGCTTTGCCAACGTAAATATTATTCTTTTTGAAATTTTTAGCTTTTAATAAAAGAGATAGGTTTTTTTTTCCAGTCGCCACTTGGACTATAATGTTGCTGAACTATAAACAAATCAAAAGTCTGAATAGGATTGGTACAAAGCAACACCGGAATACATTCAAATAACTTTTGAATGTATAAAGATAGAATTGTATAACATGTGTCTACCTATAATAAAACGTGTACGAGATAGCATATGAAAGTGTGTGCGGCTTAAAAAGTTATATAAGTATATCCGGACTTTACTTTGCAGCCTGTATATACATTTAGTGCGGGGCGGTTAACTTTTCCAGTTAGTGTATGCGCTCTATGTGACTATATGTGGAGAGTGTGCGAAATATTACCAACATTTCAACAGCTAAACAGAACATATGTAGCTGCTATATCTAGCAGCTTGTTGCTTGAAATCATCTAATATTGTTGCTGCAACCTGATTAGCAATATTAGTATGCTTAATACCTTGTTCATACTAAGTTATGTAAATCTATTTTAACCGCTATAACCTTTTGAGCTGATTATAGAAAACATCTCTGATGATTTTGAGCAATAGGTTGCTAAGTATAACGCACTAGTCGCGCTATTTTTGACTGGTAGATATCTGGCAATCTTCCATAGGTTTCACATACGCTAACTGAAGATCGCATGCGTTAACTGGAGAGCGCATCCGCTAACTGAAAAACTAAATACAAGGGTAGCGAATAAAATATATGTGTATTTCATGATGTCTGATTTGTCATCATTTTATCAGCGTTAATATAGCTTTTTTGCAGCGCAAATAGACAGTTTTGATTCCGGATGTACCAGCTCGAAAGAAATGAGATAAACTGGCTTAAATAATCTAGTCTGAATAGGATATTAAGCTAACTGGATTATTCTAGTCTGGACATGGTATTAAGCTAGTTGAAACATCTTACTTAGTCTAAACAGGGTATTAAGCTAGCTCAAATATCCTTGTCTAAACAGAAAAGGAAAAATGCAAAAATCTTATCATTGAATGCAAGTCAAAGATTTCTATACCTTCTTCACTCATCCCTGGTAGTATCGGAACGTCCATAGCTCCTTTTTCTAACATTTTCTTTAAACGTTCGTTCTCTTGCCTGAGTTCCCTGATCAGTTTTTCGGTAGGATCTTCGTTTACAATAGCTACAGTTCTAATTTGCTTAGCTCTGTCAGCTATAGAAACAGAGAAATTTTAATTAAAATTTTGAAGGTTGTTATTTTTTTTTTCAATTTCAGTCAAATAAAAAATGGTTATAAATAAATGATTGTACGTAAAAATCTCTAAAACAGGTTATTTTTCTCACCGTAACGCAGCGTTGATAAAGTTTCCTCATAGTTAATATCTGCTGGGCTGATGGCGGCTATCTGAAAATAAAAAATGCCTAATGTAATGTATGTTAACCATTTTTTAAGAATCTCATTTCTGAATGCTGATTTCACATAAAATTCAAAATTCATTGAACATTTTATTTCAATAAGTAATAATATATTTTTCAAAGCAGTGTAACATAGAAAACAAAACAAAAGGTTCAGGCTGGAAAATGTTTAACGAGATTACAAAGAGATGTGATTGCAGGTTCAATGACACAATGCGACAATTTTCCACCACGTATTCTTATGAACCTGATGAAGAACTAACGACTAAAGTTTAATTTTTTATTTTATCGTGTCTCAACAAAAATTACCTTTTTAACGGATGCATTTTTTTCTATGTTTTTTGTTTTATAGTTATTATTATTATTACAGTAAAACTTTGGTTATACATCAGTCTCGGAACCTTTGCTGTGACGAACAAGAGAATAAACGGATAATAGAAATACTCTTCACTAAAACAAATGCGGTGACAAGGGTTATTTAAGAATAAAGTACTTTGTATCGTATGGTCACAAATCTAAGGTAATGAGAGATATGCTATAGCTAATCCTGCTCAAAAATGATTACTTTCAAGATATAAAAAAGCCCATGCGAAGCTGAAATTTGCAGTATCCGCAAAACACGCACAGAAGTATCCGGACAACCCAATGAAATAATTGTGAAAAATTGGGTTAGAAAGAAAGTTTACAGTAACACAAAAGTGTTGGGCCAATGATAGCTAATTGTTGAGCCCCACATTGGCCAACGGTAAGAAATGTCCACCTTGTCGTATCATTCGCCAACGAACCATTTGCCAGCAAAGGCCTAACAGTGGCCCAAAGGTTAACTGCTCAGATATCCGTACAATTCGGTGTAGTCCAACTAAAGAATTTTTAATTGGCCGAACAACATTCCCAACTAGAGGGACATCTGTTGGTTTATTGTTGGCATAGCAACCCTACCATTTCCCAGCAGTTCCACAAACTGCCAAACTGCCAACTAGGGGCAAAATATCTGTGCTACTTGGGTTGAATTGACATGAGTTTTAAACCCGTGTTTAAAAATTAATCCCATATCGTTAACTATGTATAACAGGAACATTTTTTTCTAATTCAAATAGTACTTACCATGATTGTTCTGCTATTTCCACCTAATGCATTCATCAGTAGACGAGTTAGTACGGAATCTCTGAATGGCACTGAAATTAAAGATACTTCATATCAGAAAAAATATCTTGAAAATTAATTTCTTAACATTTCAGCGGGGGGGGGGGGCACATTTTACGACATACGTGATATTTTTTTAATTGTTCTCAAATACGGTACCGAATCTATCTGAATGTCATTGCTTTTCCTTCCTCTATACATTAATTTCCTTCGGAATGAAACAGATATATCCGATTCCTAGCTACTATTTTCAGTTTTGAGCATTTTTCAGAAAATTTAAATTACACGCTGCTCTTGCAAGTAGATGTATTAATTAATTATTTCACGTTTTAAAGATTATTTTTTGTAATAATTTAATTCATATTTATCACGTTGAGTTATTATTTTGTTTTACATAGTTAAACGAAAAACATTTAGTAGAATTTCTGCTATTATGACTCAAAACTAGAAACAATGGGATGGTATTCAGTATATATTAGACGACGATCCTGAAAAATCAGGTGAATTTAAAAATAATTACATTTTTAAATGTAAAACTACAAAATGTAGTAAAACAGAATATGCAAGAGGTAAAAAATAAAAAGTTGTACACTGTGAACCCAATGTTCACATTAATGTATATACAATGTTCTTTATGGTATAAAAAAAATTGCGAGAAATATAAGTGATGAAACTGTATTATTTTGTTATTTTTCTATTTTTTAAAATAATAACTCCTGATTTTTTTTTAATTAAATCATGCTTGATATATTTTCTACGAAATAATTTTATTGTTTCACTATTAATAATTGGCACTTACATTGTTTAAACATATATTTCTGGATTTTTTCTTGCATGTAAATAATAATTAAATTAAAATTTTCTCCTTTGATATGCCTGATCTTATTTTATTAGTATTATGAAATATCTTGAATTTGTAACGGAAACACTGGTACCGTCGTTACCGTTAAAAATACGACGCGCGCCCTCTGAAAGGTTAAATTAGCCCTTCATTACATTTTGAAATATACATACGATGCATGACAACAAATGCTATATATACTTCCCCTTATGCCATGTATTTACTCAAAGTGAGCTTTGTTACATATCTAGAACAATCAGTTGTATTTAAATGACAGTTGTATACAGGATGGAACTGTTATGCGAAATATTATATATTTTTTGTTTTACACAAACATAGAAGAGAGAATCAAGCGCTAATGATGATTTCTTTTTTAATTATGATTAATTATTAGAGAAAGAATAGAGAGATTAATAAAGACAGAAAGTAAAATATTATCGGATAAATATATACTCTTTTATTCATTAAAAATAGCTCAGTGGCATATATGTACACTGCTTTAAACACTGCTTTATGTCATAACACGGCTTCAAACAGATAAACTGTAATTTCCGCCACTTATTTCCCAACGATGAAATTCAAAATTTTGACAGAAAATTTAAAGCAATATTTAAAAAATACATTTTTCTCATTCTTCCCCCTTTTCACAAAACATCTTTTTTTCTTTCTTTTTCTATATTCTTTTCTTTTTTCTGTTTTATTATTATTATTATTATTATTATTATTAATTTTTTTAAGATTAAAAAATATGCAGCGAAGGATTGAAATAACCTTCATTTCTTCATTTTTAGTCGAAAGAGTTTTATGCAATGAAATTAAAATGCCAAGACAGAAATATTTTAATGATCAAAATACAGATATCCAAGAGCGTTTAACAATAGGGCTGCTCAAACTCTGGCCCGTGGACCACAGAGCTACTACTACTTTAGAACAGAATAATTTTCCTTATTTAATGGCAGAAACTTTGCGATTAAATAAGGAAAGGATTACTACATTGAAATTATGGTGACAAACGACTTTCAGGCAAGATGGTAGGGAAAACCTGGTTAACAGATTAAGGATATTCATTGGCACCTTTCTCTCTACAGAAAAATGTGTGGTAACATATGCTATGATACGTTTTCTATGTACAAACAGGATCAATGAATGTTTTGTTTATGACCTTGTTGTTATGATCTTTTGTTATGATCTTTTGTTATGACCTTTAGAAAAAAAGCAAAATATACCGGATCAAGAGTAACTCCAATTAGGTTGCCTCATTAATAGAGTTGCGACATGCCGGTAAAAACATTTTATTTCTGGAGACGATTTTGGACTAAAACAAATCGCCAAGCATCTTGGCGAGCCTGCCATTATCGGCAAGCTAATGTTTGTTGACTTGTATCCCTTGTCTAACCAAACTCATCCATGCGAGTACCCTCAAGTTCTGGAATGTGGGTTCTCATAGTTTAGTCAAATACTTCAATTTAAGCATGCGCTCAGTGCGTAATACGACACTTTCTTATAGAGGCACTCTAGCTCTAATGTCTTATAGCACGGTTAGAGGACCTTTATGTATCAAAATATCGACATACGCAAAGGCAAATCGGATGCTACACAGTAAATCGGATTCTGCAACCTCATTTGTCAAAATGTACGATCACGTTATCAGAGATTCAGTTTCGTTATGAATTTCCAATTGGCTAACTTATAACGAGTTTTTAAAACTAAAAGAACTTTAGCAATTAGGTTATTTAAAATTTCATTCTAAGCTGTTCTGGAATGAGTACGTAGTAGGTATGTGGTATGTCGTTTGCCTCCAGATCTATAGACCCCAGTTCGGATCGAATCAGCGGATATTTTGAAAAACGTAAAGTTTTTATTTTTCTATATTTAATTATGTTATAAAAAATAATTTAAATAAAAAATGGAAAGTTTCTATTTTTTTTTCAAAATTTAATTAAGCTATAAAAAGTAATAGAAACAATATTAACAATTTATATAATGTGAATTGTTTTAATATTCGTTATAGTGATTGCGATTTTAACGAATTTTCTATTTTTAGAGATTCCAATACAACGATTTAGCGAAATCCAATGATTTTTGTTTTCCTGGACACGAAGTGTTCATACACGCGTTATAGAGCCACTATAAAGAGTTTCCTATTCTTAGCGATTCCAATACAACAATTTAGTGGAATCCAGTCATTTTTTTTTTTGTTTTCAAATAAAACTAAGGGCTAATACACGCATTATAGAGTCACTATAAGGCATTTCATATTTTTAGAGATTCTTAATCTTCATATTGACGGGGGAAATATTACAATATTTAGAAAAACTGCATTATTAACCGATCGACTTTTAAAAAGGAATCAATTTAATGTTCAAATTAACTTAGTTGTACTACCTTAACTATCCTTGAACAAAATTAAAAATGTATTGGCATATGAAGGACAGAAATTTGTTTCCGTTATCGGGTTAACTACTCTCTGTTATTAATAACCTGATGAAGTGAGCTTCTAATAATTAATTGTTCTCGAAACTATAGTTGTGTTGTCTACTCATTATATGGAGTAAAAAGAAAATTTTGTTCTACATAAGTATAATAAGCCAACAAAGTATATAAAACATTTGTGATATTCTAAGATTTTTTCTAAAAGCTCCTTTTAATTTTATCTTTATAACTTGATTCGTTAGCGCGCTATTAAACGTCTAAAAAATAGCCTTTCGCCCGCATATTTTGCTTCATATCTCAAGGTCGCCAAGGTCAATTTGTAAGATAGGTATACATAAATTCTGTTTATATCTGGAACGAAGACCAGCTCAAGGGAATACGGCGCCCTAGGCACTTTCTTGCATTGGCGCTTCTTTACAACTTCCCCGCGTTGCGAGACGACTTTAGATTATGCCTAGTGTATCTAAGCCTACAGCTGTCGTGTATGGAATTAATATTATTGTACTCATTTCCCATAGTAGTCCAGGCATTAGGGGATAAAAAAGAGCAAATAAAGGAAAGTTTTGGTGTAGTTTTTTTGGGGGGGTCCCTTTATGTTTTTTGGGTCGCTGAACACGAATCCGAGGTTTTCCAACAAAATTTTTTTCGGGAAATATGTTTTTTTCACAAAAAACGTGTAAAAAACGGACTTTTTTCCGTTTTTTCAAAATAATTTTTAAATTGTGCATTTTACGTGAAAGTCGGCAATATATGAATTAAAGAAAATAAAATTTCCTATATTTTATGTAATGAAAGTTTTTTTCTCTGATCAATGGTTTAGTCGTGAGAGTGCCGCAAAAAAGGGTGTTAAAAACAAAAAACTGTAAAAAAACGGGAATTACGGTAGTGTATGTCGATGTAACATAAAACTAACCATTTTACGCAAACGGTAACCATTAATGATACTAAAGATTATATGTTTGACTGTATTTTATGCATTTGAGGTAGAGGAAAAGTGCGGATCCTGCGCCAGGGGAAGGTGGGAGCAGTGGAGCAGTTCCACCTTCTCTCATGAGTCGAAGGTGCTCCTCCGCCGGAGTGCTCATACTGTAAAATTGGGAGGTGTAAAAGACAAAAAACTGTAAAAAACAGGAATTACGACTCTGTATGTCGATGTAACATGTATTCACAATATTGAAAAAAAAAACAATATTTTTCGGCACTTTTTTCGATTTTTCTTAAAAAACTCAAGTTTAGTGCATTTTACAGAAAAAATCACTTTACCATTTTGTAGAGCATAAAATTCTCTACAACATGCAGTATTCAGGTTTGCAAATTGTCCAAATAGGGGGTAAGATACGGAGCCGGGAAAATAGGGTAAAATTTGCAAAAATCCACTGAAGACATTAGTTTTTGCTGAATAATCTACTTTTAATGCGTTTTACAGACAAAAGCACTTTCACCATTTTGTAGAGCATAAAATTCTCTACAACATGCAGTATTCATGTTTGTAAATTGTCTAAATAGGGGGTAAGATACGGAGCCGAGAAATAGGGTTAAATTTGGAAAAAAATGTAAAAATCCACAAATGACGCTAGTTTTTGCTATAACTTACCCCCTATTTGGACAATTTACAAACATGAATACTGCATGTTGTAGAGAATTTTATGCTCTACAAAATGGTAAAAGTGTTTTTGTCTCTAAAACGCACTAAAAGTAGGTTATTAAGCAAAAACTAACGTCATTTGTGTATTTTTACATTTTTTCCAAATTTAACCCTATTTTCCCGGCTCCATATCTTACCCCCTATTTAGCCAATTTACAAATATGAATACTGCATGTTGTAGAGAATTTTCTGCTCTACAAAATGTTAAAAGTGCTTTTGTCTCTAAAACGCACTAAAAGTAGGTTATTAAGCAAAAACTAACGTCATTTGTGAATTTTTACATTTTTTCCAAATTTTACCCTATTTTCCTGGCTCCGTATCTTACCCCGTATTTGGACAATTTACAAACCTGAATACTGCATGTTGTAGAGAATTTTATGTTCTACAAAATGGTAACTCTGCTTTTGTCTGTAAAATGCACTAAAATTGAGTTATTTAAGAAAAATCGAAAAAAGTGCCGAAAAATATTGGTTTTTCCAATATTGTGAAAAACACACAAGGTCTAGAAGGTCGAAAACTTGGTTTTTTATTAGAGGGTCAACCTTTACAACATACCCAAAAATCAGAACTACCCGAATTTTTGTAAGGTAAAATGCTATTTCTACTGGACTACAATGTTACCGCCTCTTAGAATACGAGCTCTCCGGGGAAGTAGCAACTTTGACTCATGAGAGTAGCTGGATCTGCCCCACTGCTCCCACCTTCCCCTGGTGTCGGATCCGCACTTTTCCTCTACCTCAAATGCATAAAATATAGTCAAACATATAATCTTTAGTAACATTAATAGTTAACATTTCCGTAAAAGGATTAGTTTCTATGTTACATTGACATACAGTACCGTAATTCCCGTTTTTTTACAGATTTTTGTTTTTTCCACCCATTTTTGAGGCACTCTCACGACTAAACCATTGATCAGAGAAAAAAACTTTCATTACATAAAATATAGGAAATTTTATTTTCTTTAATTCATATATTGCCGACTTTCACGTAAAATGCACAATTTTAAAATTATTTTGAAAAAACGGAAAAAAGTCCGTTTTTTTACACGTTTTTTCTAAAAAAAACATATTTCCCGAAAAAAATTTTGTTGGAAAACTTCGGATTCGTGTTCAGCGACCCGAAAAACATAAAGGGACCCCACAAAAAAAACTACACCAAAACTTTCCTTTATTTTCTACCAAATGCCTGGACTATAGGTAGAATAGCAAAAAACCGGTTTATTTCCCGGTTTATTTCCAATAGACACGGTTTATTCCCAGGTTTATTTCCAAAAAACCAAGTTTATTCCCAAAAAACCCGGTTTATTCCCAGGTTTAAACCGTGTTTTTTCTAGTCTTTGCAACTCTACCCATAGGTTTCTGTAGGTTCCCATAGATTTCTGACAAGTCAGGGTCTCATTATCGTAAGGGCAAATGGGGCAGTTACTGCGAGTCCCCGCTTCTAAGAGAGTCTCTTCAAAGTAGGAAACTAGATATTATTTCTTAAAATTTTTACAAATTGTGGCTAAAAACACGCATGGAAGTCCCCAAATGATTCTTTGCCCTAGAGTACGATGATTAGTTAGTCAGACCCTGAGACCAGTTCACCATGCATTTTCTACATATCCATGTATATCCTGACCCTTTGATTGTATACTAGTTTCTGAATCATACCTCTTGTGTTTTTTCCCACGGCACGTTCTGCTAATGCGTGTATACAATTTCCCAAACATGATAAAGACTGGTTGATAGCTGCTCCTTCCTTCAAGCGATCACCAGTAGCTCCAGTATTGGATGCTCTCTCGCTGTAAAAAAATAATTTCAGCATTATTGGAAAGGTCTTGATACATTTTCTACAGGTTATACTACATCGATATATACTTTTTCCAGATTAATTGATTAATTAGTTTTAAAACATTGTATGTACTTTAATATTTTTGCTTGTAAAATTGTTTGTAAATGATGCTCTGCATAGATGATTTCAATGAACGACGTATTATTTCTTGATAGATTTTAAATATGAACTATTTTATGGCTCTTCTCGAAAAAGAATTTGATTTACAAACGACTAACAGATATTTCATCTAGTCAAAATATGAAAAATTGTAAAAAAAAAAAAAAAAAAAAAAAAAAAAAAAAAAAAAAAAGTTTTAGCAACTTTTGAATTATATTATTATTATTATTATTATTATTGTTGTTGTTGTTGTTGTTGTTGTATATCAGAAATCAGAAAATGCGCATGTTTTAATCAGTTATGTTGATTAATATTCTTTTAAATAATAAATTTCAGTGATCAAGATAATGTAACAAATATTTCTTAAAAGTTTAAAAGTTGGGAAACACTAAACTTTATCCCTGCCTCAAACATGATTTTTTAAATCCAGTTATTTTTATATGAGGATTCAATTTATGATAGACTACTAAGTCTTTACTCCTACTTTAGTCATATTCATCATATTTAGATTGAAAAGGCCATACAAAATGCTAATTTTCAGCACATTTTTCGAAATAATGATGTTCACAAACAAAAAAATTGGCATAGAATTTAATATTATAAAAATTATAGAAGGTTAAAAAAAAAATGTTTGAATCTGAAGTCCAAACAACCAAAAAAAATTATTTACGTAAAAAATCTTTAAACTGTTTATTTTACGGGCAAAATTCTGTTAAAATAACAGTAATAAATACTGTTATTATTTCCATAAAATAACGTTTTTTACTGGCGTTTTGGCTTACACTTTTATTTTTTTTAAATGAGTAGATTTTTTTTTACATTATATATATTAATGTTAACACATATGAAATTTTATATCCATTCTTAATTAACACTTCTTTCCCTAGTCCAGTTTATAATCAACAGTTCAAACAAAAGTATGTTTTGAAGCATTACTATTTGAAGCATTACTTTTTGAAGCATTACTATTAGGGATAGCAGCAAAATATCAATATATCGGGTGAAAACATATAGATTTTCAATCTTGATGTCGACATATATCGATATATCGCTTTTTTTATATCCTATAGAACGATACATGTTAGAAATAAATTTTTTTCCTGCGAAAATCAAATTTAAGCTTTTCTCATGTACAGTCGGGAAAAAAGGGATACCCTCGTACGAACTCTGCCGCAAATCATCGTACAAATATGTAGCTGGTACGTCGTATAAAAATATCTTATAAAAGGTATAAAAAGTTAACAATCGATTAGTAATAACGACTGTTAATTTCTTCTATAGTTAAAGGTTTGTTTAGGAATCATCTATATACATAAATTGTACCAAAATTTAAAATTTTCAATACTAATACCTAATTTGACATCATATTCGGATTATTCCATACATTTTATTTTCGAATACCAAACGGGAAATCATTCGGTCAAGTAGTTTAGGAATTATGCAAGTTTAAAGTTGGGAACTCTTAATGTTAAATTCATTTTAATCTTTGCAAAATACATTGCAATGGGGGTAGTTTTTTAAGCATAACTCTAAACTCACTTGGCGGAATGATTAGTAATTTTCGATTCGCATGTTTGAAACATTCTAGAAATCGATTTCTGTTTAAAAATTCGTAGGTAATTCATATTTATTTCGAAAATTAATTTCAAAAAATGTATTTTTTCAAAATTAATTTTCGAAGAAAATACATGAATTGTAACATGTGACTTTTAAAAAAAAGAAATTGATTTCTAAATGCTTCAAATATGCTAATCCAAAATTTCAGATCATTCTGCTACGTAGTTCTAGAGTTATACTTAAAAAACTAACCACATTTCAATGTGTTTTACAATGATTAAAAATGAATTTAATATTAGAAGTTCCAAACTTGAAACCTGAATAATTACACATATACTTGAGCGAAAGACATCTCATTTGGTTTCCGAAGGTAAAATATACCAAAAAATCCAAATATGGTGTTAAAATTAGTTGTTAGTATTGAAAATGGTACAATTTGTATGTGTAGTTTGGTACAATTTGTATGTGTACATACAAATTGCCCTTTATGCAAATTGTTCCTTAAAGGGGCAACAATTATTGCCCCTTTAAGCAATATTGGAGCATTAATTAGTAGACGTTATTACTAATCGATTGGTACAGGTTCAATTTGTATACAATGATTTGCGACACAGTTAGTTCTTTTTTTTTCGCGAGTGCACAATTGTAAATAAATCTAACTAAATTGATTTTATTTAAATAAAATACCTAGTTAAAAAATCTTAGTCTTTTAGTATGGCTGCTACTTTCAGGTAATGCGAAATATATTTCTCGCAGTTAAAAAATAATCCCATCATAATTGCCGAAACATCAGTTGAGGTACACTGTGGAGACCCGAAAAGTTTTAGGTTTCTGTCTGTCTATTTGTTTGTCTGTCTGTTCCACGATAACTGCCGTAAAAATCGTCCTATTAGGTTGATTGTTGGCGGGTATGTTGGTGAAGCACCCGGAATAAGCTGTATAGTTTTTAGTTACATTTGGTTCATTCGTTCGAAAAATTTTGAACATTTCTTTTTAGGTCATAATGCTTTCCTATGGGAATGCAGACGATTTTCAAATTTCATTTTTAAATGAAATGAAAATCACATATTTGAATAATGAATTTAAACGTAACATTATTAATGCTAAATTTTCGATGTAGGGGTTTTAAATATATCCAATAGCTTTGAAAATTTGCTGATAGATTCATTAGAATTTAGAAATTAATTATTTAAATTATTGGAAAAAATTTTGCATCTGTTCGGAAAATATAAAACATTTTATTTTCATATTTTTTACAAATTTTAAAATGCGTTAGTTTTTACTTTGCTCTTTAATTTATTAGTTGCTTAGCAACCTTTATTTCAAAGAATATCAAAATAATAAAATTCAAGTAACTCTCACTATTTTGCTGCAATATTTTATCAGCAAAATAAATTATTTTCCGAAGATTTTAGTATACGACATAAATGAGATTTTATTATGATAGAAGTTTATTTTTCTATCTAAAAAGTTACATAAATAAGAAGTTCATAAGAATTTAAGAATAGCACTGCTTAAATCGCTTCTAATTTCTGAAACCTCCGAAGTATTTTATGTGCCTATAAATATGTATGTAATATAAAAAAATTAAATTGAGGACTGTAAGATGATAAATAATATGAAAAGTGTGATTAAAAAAAACAATGACTTTCAGAGTTGACGTTGAGGCTCCTGATCTGCAGATTTACTAGTTTACATGGTTTTTGACTACATCAATGGATAATTCAGAAACTAGGGAAAAAGACCCTCTCATACTCTATCCCACTGCCTCAAATGATCTTTCTGATCTCCAAAGTGCCAAAGATATTTCGGCGTGCCTTGTATTTTGTCTTAATTAACACTTTCTAACATAGTTGAAAAGTGTTTATGAATTTAGTTTGTTTGTCTGCCGGATGTCTGTCTGTTTGCCATCTGTCTGCCGTCTTCCATACTCTAACTCACGTAAATATACTTGGATTGCCATGTGATTAATATATGTTATTGAGGTTTACTATGGCTTGTTCGGTATTGAAAATGATGTGTGTAACATTTATAGTTCATTTACAGGGACACACAAAAGAATTCGGTTACAGTACTGCCTATCAATAATAATTGAATAATAATTGCTGGAAGTTGCGTTTTCAGTTGTGGTACGCGATTTTAAATTTAACGCATTTTTTGCAAATTAGTTGATTTATATAAATTCCATAGATCCTATACAGGGCTGCACAAAATATTTCGACTACATTTCCGTTTATTGGAGGAATTTTCAACTGTGCTATGCATTTCAGTCTCTAAAGCGAAAGGTAAGTTCTCGGGGCGGTCATCCCTTGTCATCCCTTGTTTATTTAGACATCATCTTTCATCATATTATACTGTGAAGTTTTGTTACAGTATTCTGAATATGTTGGAAAGTGTTTCATAATCTATGTTTAACGCGTGATTTTTTTTGGGTGAATCTTATCTGATTGGTGGATTGTTGTGTTAATCACGAATACGTTAATATGTTAATTTTATTTGTATAATGATTTTTTATTATTATTCTTCCACAAATAAGTTTATAAAAGTAGTATGGTCCTAAAAGTGATGTTTTCAGATATTTTACGAAAAGTAATAAAACTGATGTTAAAGAGTATTTTAATCCGAAAAATATCTATATGAAAAAAATCTGATACGTTGTAAAAAGAAACTATTCATCCCTCAACATCAAAAGAATGACAATAAAATAAAGTTGCTATTAACTTATACTATTTTTAAATGTATTGCCTCAAAAATACTGGAAATAAGTTGTTCGTCTTTATAAGCATTAATGTTAAAAACATATGTGTAAAAATTTTAAAAGCCACTTTTAAATAAAATATCACTTAACATAAACCGAAATAAATCATCCCGTGTATTGAAAGATTAAGTAATAATGATAACGTTCCGATATATCGATTTTTTCTGTCCGATATTTTTTGGATATCCATGTTTTTAAGTAAATATTAAAAAATTAGTTTATCGATACTTCAAAAACATTTTGTCATCACTAATTACTATGAAAAAAAAAATACACTCCATAGCAATATTACCTTCCAGCTAAATCAACCAAATGAACAATAGAACTTTTTGCTGTCTCCTGGCCAGTTCCTTTCTTGGATTTTTGCACCAAGTGTATTCCGACAATAGTATGAGCCCGGCTGAAAAAAAAACATTTAATTTGTGATCAAAACTTTTGAACTTATTGCAAAAATGTGCCTCTTAAAAATATCGCTATAATATCTTCATTATTGTTAGCTAAGTTGTGCACGAAATTCGAGATTTTTGTATGATTATGTATGATTGAAGATACACTCTTTATTTTTGACCGAATACTTGGATTTCGACCCCGGATCCCTATAAAAAAAAAAAAAAAAATGTTTGCCGTGATCTATATCCCCACCGCTAAATGTTTGTACAAATATTTTAAGTCACCCTGTATATGTACGCACTCATACTCAAGTAAGTGTGTGTGTACAGGTACCGATTATGGTCTAGGAACAGTGCCTAAGGATTTTGGTCCTTAGCAAAAGAAATTTGAAAGGAGAGAGGATTTGAAAGGAAAATAGATTTGAAACACCAAAGAAATTTGAAAATTTTAATAGAAAAAATTAAGACCATTAGTAGACAAAGGAAACGGAGGTGGGGGGGGGGCAAAAACATATTGAGATTTGGGCTTATTTTTATAGTAGTTGTTGGGGGGGGCGAAAGAATGCGGCGTCTGGGACCACAAACTGTCTCAATCGAGCCCTGTGTGTGTCAGTAATATATGCTTGTATATGTTACGTAATGGTACATCTAGATGGGTACAATATCAAATTAAAAGTCTGTACATATTGCTCATTATCTTAAACATATTTTTTTAATGCAGTAACAAGACCAATTAGACCATTTTATAGCGTTTGTGCTAAGAATGCGGCGTCTGGGACCACAAACTGTCTCAATCGAGCCCTGTGTGTGTCAGTAATATATGCTTGTATATGTTACGTAATGGTACATCTAGATGGGTACAATATCAAATTAAAAGTCTGTACATATTGCTCATTATCTTAAACATATTTTTTTAATGCAGTAACAAGACCAATTAGACCATTTTATAGCGTTTGTGCTAAGAATGCGGCGTCTGGGACCACAAACTGTCTCAATCGAGCCCTGTGTGTGTCAGTAATATATGCTTGTATATGTTACGTAATGGTACATCTAGATGGGTACAATATCAAATTAAAAGTCTGTACATATTGCTCATTATCTTAAACATATTTTTTTAATGCAGTAACAAGACCAATTAGACCATTTTATAGCGTTTGTGCTATTTATGAGCCATGTATAAATTTGCGCTTCAATTCTGCCTGCGTAAACAAGATTTAGAATTTTAATTACAATGAAACGAAAATCCGGTTATATCTCGAAGTGTTTAAAAATATCTTTAAGAGTTATCGCTATATTAAAATGAACCCAAATTTTAAATGTCCCATTAGCATGCGTCAAATATAGCTCAATCAGTATGCGTCAAATATAGCTCAATCAGTATGCGCCAAATATAGCAAAAAATGCACACCTTTTATTTCGCCTTAACACAAATTTTTATTAAGTTCTTACGATTTTTTTACAGCAGTTTCTTTTTTTATTATTTATTTATTTAATGAACCGGTTTTAAGGGTTGTTCTAAATTGAAATGTGATGTTTCAATTAATAAAACTTGTAAGTCAGGAGAAATATATTTTTTATGACAACACTAATCAAAGGGTTTCAAAAGGCGCAGGGAACCAACTTGGGCCCCTGTAATGCAGTTTCCTAGAGGCCACCATATGTATTCACACAAAAAGAGAGGGAATTTTAGAAGATGTTAAATAATATTTTCTAAATTCAATATATAATTTTTTTAACAATTTTATTTTTTAATTACATAATTTCAAATAATTTCATTTATAAATCAAATTAATTTTTCATTACATAATTTCAATTAATTTCATTTATAAATCAAATTAATGTTTAATTAATAATTATGAACTATTTATGGTTTTTATGCTCTAAATTATACTATTTAGATAAAATTGTGTACATGTAACTGTATGTTTGTTTTATATGCTATAGAAACCAGCTGGATTTATAGTAGTGGTCATAATTGTGGAAACCTTTTTGAAAAGGTGTATTTTTAAAGTTTGGTGATTCATAACACCACTTTCTCTTTAAATAATATCATAAAATTATATACCAATGGGAATACAATTTAATCAAGAATGTAATGCAACAACTTTCATGAAGAAATGTTTATTAGAACAGCAGTTATAAAGAAGAAAAGTGAAATATATCGAAAAAATGGGATAGACAAAAATTATCTCAAGGTCCGTTAATATTTAGTTGGGTAACCTTTACTCTTCATTAAGGCACTACAACGCCTTCCCATGGAGTGAATCAAGTCTTAGTTTTGAAGCAGTTACAATGTGATATCAAGATTGAATTATTGCTTCTATTAATTGGATTTTATTGCTGGGTTGCTTCTGTGCAACATGTTTCTTTTTGTCGGCTCCAAATATTGCCAACTGGGTTAAGGTCTAAGCTATTTTCGGGCATTACAACACTGGAATATGATTATCATCACACCACATTTTGCAGACTTTAGCAACACGACATGGATCTGAATCTTGTTGAAATATAAATGCTTCATTATCTTGGAAAAGATCATGTGCGTAAAGCTTCATTTAAAATTGAAGTATTTCATTTATGTAGTTTTGGGTATTCATATTCCCATTAATCACATAAATTCTGCCCACACCTGTTGATGATGGCCTTTTGATGTCATAGGACCCCACATTATGACACTGACTCGATGCTTCACTGTGTGTGTAATGCAAATCTTCTCCGATTCTTCTCTTTATGTATTTTATGCCCTCACTACCAAACAGGGAAATTTTGGTCTCGTCAGATCAAACAACACTGTCCCATTGTTCCACTGTCCAGGCAACATGAGTTTTAGCCAAGTTTTATCTTTTTAACCTTTGTTGGAAAGAGAAAAGGGCTTTATTCTTTGAATTCTAGCACTTAAACAAAATCCTTCGAGCAGTCCTTGCACTTAACATTACATTGGCTTGCGCCTTTTCACCTAGTCAGGGGCGTGCCTATCGGGGGGGGGGGGGTGTAACTTCTTACTTATTTATAAAAGTTGGTAAAATTTAGAATAGTCGGTAAGTCGGAAAGTTAAGAAAACTCCCTGCAAAAAAAGTTCCCTCTCGCGTCGTGAGTTTCATTTCAATTCTCCTTTGCCCGTCTTTAAAGGAGAAAAGAAAGAGCTTCTCACACAGAATGGAATATTGTGTATGATTCTGTATGATCGACGAAAATCCCGAAACTGCAGTTCTATTTACACGAGAGAACTATTTTAAAGCAGAAATTTTGAAGGTGGTAGATCGACTTACAATTGCATTTGGAGACATTCATAAGTTGGTATTTGAGAAAGTTAAAACACTGGCCTGTCTCCTTTCATCTAGGATCAAGTATAGAACTACCGAGGACATTTCTAAACTGTGTCAATTATTCCCTGGTGATCTCAAAGATGTTGATAACTTGGAATGTGAAATTGATCTCATGTCCTCAGAAATAGCTAGTTCTGAATCGGATACAATTGGCGCACAGCGCAAAACTTGTGCGGAAGACTCATTTGTATCCTAACCTTTCTTTGGCCTACAAGTTCGCCTTAATTATTCCAGTAACTGTGGCAAGTAATGAAAGAAGTTTCAGCAGGTTAAAGTTAGTAAAAAATTACTTGCGTACTACCATGTCTGAAGAGCGACTGGAGGAAGTGATGCTATTAACCTGTGAAGAAGACATAACTGACATGTTGGATTTAGACAGTGTAGCTGGAAAATGTGCTATTCTGAAGGATAGGCGGTGGAAATTTAAAAATGAAGAGAAGGATAATTTTTAGTCTCTTATGCTAATATACCGGGTGGTTATAAAATAAGTATCTCTATTTCGAGCTGTCTGTAGCTTGAAGGAATAACCCGAATGAAACCAAAATCGGGACACTTACCCCCCGTTCTTCCCCCGTTCAAGAAGGGGGAAGAAGATTGAAATAATAAAAAAAAATAATTGCAATAATCACCGACAGATGGCGCTATTGAGTGTGAAATGTAATGTGTAATACAAGAACAAAAAATAAAGTCGTAAAACTGGATGGCATACCTAATTTGTTGGAAAATGTCACAGTGAATGTGACAACGCTTTCGCATGGTGGTGCCGATCATGTTCAGGTTCCACATGGCCATTTTGCTGGAGGACACAACCCAGGCAGTTACACTACGTGCTCAACTGCGGAATGCAATGCACCAGGAGTGATGTTTCGCATATGTGGTGATATGCGGTAAAGTAATTGACGTTTGTGACATCTCCACGGTACACAATATTACACATTACATGTCACACTCAAAAGCGCCATCTGTCGGCTATCATTGCAATTATTTTTTTTATTGTTCCATTCTTCTTCCCCCTTCTCGAATAGTAAGTGTACCGATTTTGGTTTCATTCCTGTTATTCCTTCAAGCTACAGACAGCTCCAAATAGAGATACTTATTTTATAACCACCCTGTATATCTTATTTTTAACAAGCAAGATTTGTCTTTTTATGTATTTTAAAATGTATACACATACATTACACAACAGCATGCGATTTTATTTATAGAAACATAAATTCTGAAGTACTTTAATGTTCTTAAATTGCTACTTTTGAGAACTGGTTAATGTACGGTACATCCGTACACATTTCCTTTTAAATCGTAAGCAGAATCCTAATTAATAACAGGATTCTCAACTCTACTTATATAGTAAAAGAATAAACATTTTTTTACACATACTGAATAACAGCATTTAATTATGATTGTGGCAACAGACTGTTTTTAGGCAGGATGCAGGTGAGCACTTGGGACTTTTAGTGATAAAATTAACAGTATTGTAGAACAATTGACTCCGTCGCTGAGGAGGGAGGGAACTATCACAAAGCATTTCTCACCCCCGATCCTGTACTCGGCAAAAGTGAGTTCACCCCCCCCCCACCTAAAACAGCCTTCGGCACGCCCCTGCATCTATAGGAATTTCTTCTGTCACCTATGCAAAGTATCTTAATTCATCTGTCATCACTTTTTGCTGTACACCTTTTCATGTCTTTAACAGTTTGGTTTTGAAGTTACATAATCTCCTTATACTGCTTCAAAAATTTAGAGAGAAATGCCACCTTTATTTCCACCAATTTGCCTTTTAATTTCTTCATAACTCTAACCTTTTCCACTTAATAATCACACATCTATTTCACGTTGTTTTCTACGTGACTAGTCAACTCTTTGTGCCATTTCTTTAATTTTCTTATGTTGTACAACCTGCTCTACTATCAATCCCGTAAAGCGCCGACAAATGTCCTCCTCACAGTTCCAAAACATTACAACAACAGTTAAATTTTACTGCAACCTGATTACTCAATGCCGAAACAGGATGACACCTGGTTGGCTCTCTGAACACTCGTGCTCGTTGGCTGCATTCATATAAATGAAAGTTACTTCATCTTAACCCTAGAAAGTTGAGTTTCATTTTCTGTTGTTTGTTTGTTTACTTGTCTATAAATTTTGATTAAATATTAATAATTGAACAAAATGTATTTCATTACATTCTTGATTAAATTATCGTTCTATTGACATATATAATTTCACGATATTACTTAAACAGAAAGTAGTATTATGAGCCCTCAAACATAAAAAAATGCAACTTTTCAAAAAGGTTTCCACAATTTTGCCCACTACTGTAGTTTAGCACACCAGTTTAGATAGAGTTATTACATATTACCAGGACTATACTAGATACCGGACTGGCTCATTCATTATTATGACGTCACAAATGGTGGCTGGCCGCTACTAGCGATTGGTACAAAGCGAAACGACAAAACAAAAGACATACAGCGATTGGCACAAAACGATGAAGGCGTCGCTTTGTACCAATCGCTGGTCGCGGTCGCAGCCAGCCACCATTTGTGACGTCATGATAATGAATGAGCCAGCGCGGTATCTAGTGTAGCCCTGATATTACGCATTGCATTAGTTTTGCATGGCATGTTTCCTTGAGAGGCTTATATCAACCATGAATCTTGAAATAGACTATCTTAAATCTGAAATGTTTAAATGTTAACCTTATAAATTTCTAATTATGAGCAGTGGATTTTTTCATTCCTAATTTTAACAGAAATAGAATTTAAAAGTTCCAAAAACATAGTCTTCCCATAAAATTGTACAAAAATTATAGTAGCAGGACCCCCTTTTCTTCGGAGGTCCCGGAGACTTTTCCTACCTCCTCATCCCCCAATCTCTGCGCCACTGGATGCAATACAGAAGATGTCTCAAAATTATTGGTACAAACGTTTAAAAGCCTACGCTAGTCGCACGAAGATTCTGGCAAGCTAATATTAAACCGAATGACAGTGTTCCTCTCTAATTTCTCCTTTGCATTTTAATATTTTTAAATGTTTCCGAAACTGAAAATTCTCTCAGAAAAAAAAACTGCAACCAAAAAAAATGAAAAGTCCTCGTTAGACAATGATCTCAGATACCTTATGAAAAAAAATCATTTAAAAATATTAAAATGCAAACGAGAAATGTGAAAACAACGCTGCCATTGGTTTAACATTAGCTTTCGAGTGTTTTCGCGTAACTAGCGTAGGCTCTTAAGAGGCAACTTCACTCAGACGAAAACACCCGCTCGCTAATGTTAATCTTATGGAGGAAATATTTTAATATATCTCTTTCGCATTTCAATATTTTTAAATGATTTTTTTTTATTAGATAGCTGAGGTCAATTTCTATGCACGCTCCTTTGTACTTTTTCGATTTTGATTACAAGTTTTTTTGCTGTTGTTGTTAAGATACTTTTACTTTCGGAATCGGTTTCAAAAGTGAAAACATCCTCAATAAAAAAAACTGCAACAAAAATCGAAAAAGTACAAAGAAGCGTGCATAGAGATTCACCTATCCAATGCAAAAAAAAAAAAAAAAAAAAAAAAAAAAAAAAAAAAAAAACACATTTAAAAATATTGAAATGCGAACGAGATATCTTAAAATATTTCCTCCATAGGATTAACATTAGAGAGCGGGTGTTTTCGTCTGAGTGAAGTAGCCTCTTAAGGGAGATAAAACACATCAGTACAACCACAAATCAATTCATCGTCGTAACTCAGGCGGTGAAGCGCAAGAGAGCGCTTTACGATCGTAGTTAAGTTCATGTTTACGTCCTACATTTAAGCAAATTATTGATAAAGTTAATTTTATGTGAGGGCGTTAGAATGACAGTGGAGTAAGCCAAAAATTTGAAAAATCTAGATAACCACATTTTAAAGGAACGTTTATTAATATCTGTTCAGTGCTTCAGTGAAATAAGTCATAGATCACTTAGGGAGTCGCTAGAGGGCAAAACAAGTTGGACCACTTAATGCAATAGCAATACGACAAGTTTCACAAAACCCATCATTTGTCAAATTACGAAATATTGACTTACTCCACTGTCATTCTAACACCCTCATATAATACTTTTATCAAGGCAAACTTAAATTGAAAAATAAAACGCAAATGATAATAAAAAAATATTTTAAGGGGCTACTTCACTCAGACGAAAACCCCCGCTCGCTAATGTTAATCTTATGGAGGAAATTTTTGAAGATATCTCGTTCGCATTTCAATATTTTTAAATGATTATTTTTTGCATTGAACAGCTGAGGTCAATCTCTATGCACGCTCCTTTCCATTTTTTCGATTTTGATTACAAGTGTTTTTTATTAAGATACTTTCCCTTTCGAAACCGGTTTTGAAAGTAAAAGTATCCTCAATTAAAAAAACTGCAACAAAAATCGAAAAAGTAGAAAAGAGCGTGCATAGAGATTGACCTCAGCTATCCAATGCAAAAAAAATCATTTAAAAATATTGAAATGCGAACGAGATATCTTCAAAAATTTTCTCCATAGGATTAACATTAGCGAGTGGGTGTTTTCGTCTGAGTGAAGTAGCCCCTTAAGGCTCATTAAAATAATCCCTCTGTAGATCTAAAGAGTGAATATAATGGTGTTACATAATTAGAAATTCTATCATTTTCTTTTCGAAAAGTCTTTCCTGAAGGTTTAAGATAGTTTTAGGACAATTCCTCTTAACGTAAGGATACATAGACAAAGCTATCGAAGACTAACTTAAAATCACCTTCCCTTAGCACAGTTGGTCGTAAAACAAATGTACCTTAATTTGCAATTTCTTGATTTCTTCTTCTAATTGTGATCCATATTAGCATTCTGATTCGCAAAAAGATTATGCATAAACAAAATCAGGAAATAGTTACTCAATATTTTGAAGTAAATAGGCACCAATCTACAAATAGAAAGCGTCTTATAGAGCTTCACCGCTTGAAGTTACGACCGTGTGTTGTACATTGATTTGTGCTTGTCTTGGCCTATCTGCCATAAACAGTTCTACTAACAATTTTGTGATACCTTGCATAGTTATAAAAAATAAATTAGACTTGCGAAGAAATTTATTGAGAATACTTCCGTACTGAAGAAGTTAACATTTTCGACAAATCTAGTAAACTGCGCCAAGATTTATAGAAATTTGGGGCTGATTGATCTATGAAAATCAAAATCTATCAAATCTATCAAATCTATGAAATTAACCGAAAAAATGCAGTAAACATAAAATTGCTTTAAAATATTAAACTGAAAATGAGACATTCTGGAAACAAAATCCTGAATGTGCAATGTCAATCAAAATTGTTGGCTTTAAAAGTCAAATAGGTCCTCATTCACAATACAAATATTATTACATATTATAATTATTAAAAGCAAAATCTTTAACCATATATCTGCTGATCACTTGCTTTACCTGCTAGTTGCATTCATGTTAGTCGAAGCAATACTTCTATTTGTCGTTCCTTCATTTAATTTTCTCTCGATTTCTTTATAACTTGTTACCATGTCTAACTTCAAGCCTTCGGCTGCAAATATGCGAAAGTAGCTATTTTAAACAGACAATTTATTTTTAAATCTGAAAACAGTATTTCAGAAATTTCAAATTCATTAACAAACTTTGTAAGAAAAAATACAAAGTACAATCAAACTTGGTTGCACTGAACTTCGATGCTGCGAGAACCTGGTTTTCACGGCGAAAAGAAGAAATTTTTTGTTTTGCTATATAAATACAGTGCAAAGAACTCGGTTGTAACGAGGTAAACTCGGTTGTAAAGAGATAAACTCGCTTATAAAGAGGTAAACTCGGTTATAACGAGGTAAACTCGGTTATAACGAGGTAAACTCGGATATAGACGGTAAAAATTAAGATCTTGTGATCATCACCAGATGAAAGTAACCACATTCAGAGAACTCTTTCTTCCTCTTAACTCCGTTTTCTCTTTTTTTAAATAGGTTGAAACCCCCACTTTAAGGACTTTTGACACTTTAAGGTTTCTTTCTTGTTCAAATCACTATTACAAAAATTTAAATCTATTTTATACTTATATCTTTGTTTTTGAAAGGATAGTAGAAATATATTAAAAAATTATTGTGGGCAAAATTTTGAAAAACCATACATTTTATTATTAAAAATTAATTTTATTAATAAATATGGTCAAAAACTCCAGTAACTGACACCATCCCTATTTTGAAACATCAATAACTGACACAAAGTGAACCAGAGACTGACACTTTATTTTAAAAGATTAAAATACTTTTTTAAAAAAAACTTTATTCTTTATTATAAAAACAAAATACATTAATATTTATTATGAAAAGTTAGATTTAGTAAGCTGTACTGCATTATTAGTTATGCAGAGTATATAGTAAGAGTATATAGCAGTAATATTTAGTACTGCATTATTAATAATGCAAATATCCAATAACTGTCATTTATGAACCAGTAACTGACATCAGGTGTCACACACTGGTAAAACAACTTAAATTTTAATGTTTACTTAAAGAAAAACTTAATTTATTATTAGGCATTTTTAAACAGTTCAAATAATAAATTTCAACTTTCTTTAATATAACCCATAACTAACACCTCTGTCAGAGATTGGTGAAAAGAAATTCTATGAACCAATAACTGGTCACCCCCCCCCCCCATTAAGCTAAATTAAATAACTATAAACCCTAAATCATGGCCTTAATATATCGTATCCATCTTTAAACTAATTTATACTAGTATAACTTTAAGAAAAATGTTTTAGGTGGTTGCATTACAAATAGATTAGAAAAACATTTCCTTAATTTTAGAAATAAGATGGTTGCTTCAAAATGACACTTTTTGTATTCTCAAAAGTTTCTTCCTTATTGAATATGTTCTTGGCCCTCTAGTGGTGAATAAATTGACACCAAAATAAAAATATGATACTAGATGACATTACTTTGCAGAATTTTACAACAAAATGCTTATTTGAGTTAGATTTTTGCCCAAGTGTCAGTTACTGGTTAGGTGTCGGTAACTGGGGGTTTCACCCTACTTATCTCTTTCATAAAAAAAAAAAAAATCATTAATGATTTTAGTGAAATCCAGCTGTCTGGCTAAATAATTTTATACGCTAAACAATAAGTAGATAGTGTCGTTGATAGAGGTCAGAACCCGCCCTTAATGTTTCATTGTAGCGCAAAAATTATTTTATTAGAAAATATAATGCTTTCTAATTCATTCAAACATCAGTTTATAAATACAGTAAAACATGTGAAAGCAGAACCTGACTATAACGGAATCTTGTCTTAAACATAAAACTTTGATGGTTCCGTCGAAAAGTATACCATACAATTGAAGGAGTCGGGGCAAGTAAGTGCCAAGCCACATTTTTGGTGAAATAAATCTAACACTGTAATCTGTTGCTTAATATTGTAAATTATAATAGCCTACATATAATTTGTTTCTAATGTCACTTGGTGGCAGCCTATGTCCCAGGTTTCGTTTTTGGCCCTTGCGTTTATGCCCCCAATGAAGATAGCTAATTGACAAAGAACGTAATAGTAATATCATTAAAGTAATGCTATATTTTTACTCATAATATCTCAAATATTACCAAGGCATTGGCTAAGAAACTTTACGTTATATATCTTGATTTGAGTATTGGATCAAATTTTCAAATTGAAATATCTCAGAACTTCAAAAATGTGACTTAGCACCCTCTTTCCCCGACCCCCTCACTTATACCTGATAAGACAAAAATCGGTCTAAAAGGAAAACTTTTTTGCAGTCTATATCGGTTCTGTTTTTACAGATTTCACTGTACTTGGTTATTTTGCGTATTTGTTTATTTGTTTATATTTCCCCGCCTAAAAATGCTTTTTTAGAATTTACTTGAAAAAGTAATCAGCTCTATGAAATTTATCAATAAAGTTTAAAAATAATTCACGGTAGAAACTCAAAATGACAAATAAGTAAAGGAAATTCGTGGCCTGACATCTTATGTAACAAAATAGTTTTGTGTGCATTCTTTTACTTCAGCTCCTCCGGCAATAATAATAATAATAATAATAATAATAATTGTGCAAAGCTGCAAATTTTTGTCGCCGTGTGTCCATTTCTGTTAGTACAGTAAAACCAATGAAAACAGACTCTGTCTATAACAGAATATTTTTTTAAACGAAAAAATGTATAGTTATATCGAAACGAATACCACATAATTGCACCAGCTTAGACGGAAATTTACCTAAAACGGAATTTTCTCCCGTTCGCTAGTAATTTTGTCTTTGCATGTTTTCTACTCTTTTAATTTAAAATCAACTTTAAAACTTGAATTTTTCAAACATTTTAAACTATACTATTTAATATTTTAAACATAATTACATATGCTTAGATATTTCGAGTCTAACTTAGATTGGTTTTCAACGGAAAGGACCTACCACGACTGATTACATAACGTCATATGTTACACCAGGAGTATCCAATATTTTGGTTTCTTCGGGCCACTATTGATGGGGAAAAATTGTCATGGACAGCATTTGGACAGAAATTTTTTTCTCCGGCCGCGCATTTATGCTAAAAATCCTGTACTTTGGTATGCATTTTAATCAGCTGAAATTGAGTTATAGATTATCCCTATTTTGTTTTATTTAACTGGAAAATTGCGGGCGTTCAGACATTTCATGAACTGTGGTTTTCCAACGTCGTCGTTGCGTTTATTACATATTTTACCACATTCTTTGCAAAAGATATGCTTTGACGTTTCAAACGCTGTCGGATAATAATAAACTGACCTTTGTCGAAAACAAAAATCATAAACCTTCCCCATTAGACCTACTGTTATTCGACAAAATGATACCTTTATATAAAAATCATCTGTTACATACCTTTAAAAACTTTTCAAACACAGTTAGACACTATAAAAACAATTTGTAAATTTGTGCGTATGTTACCGTAATATTACGAAATAATTTTACGGGAAATGCCACTTTTTCAAGCTAAATGATGAAATCCCATAAAATGCAGGTTATTATGGAGCAAAACCCGTTATCTAATGGCAAGGCCATTTATCTAGAGTCAAAGTTCGTTTTCACATGGGATTTTATCTGGAAGCTCTGCTGCAGTCATTTTACTGCAGCAATATTTTGCAGTGTATGTCAGCCAGACGCAGTAATTTGCATAGACTGGATTTTCCATAATATTTTGTCTGTTCAGCGCAATACAGGAGATGCAATGAATGCATTTCTTTCAATAGTAAATTTTTACTCCTATCATCTTGGAGCGATATTTTCAATAAATATATTGCGAAACTAGTAAATTTTTTAAAGCTACATTAAAATCTCAATGTTTTAAAAGAAATTTTTCATTGCCTGCTCCTCCGAGCCGCAGATTAGACAACCTTAGGTTATTAACCTTAGGTTACATCAACATCTGCACACGATTTTGATGGATGCAGATGAAGAAAGAAAAACTCGCTAAGAAAAAAAGATCGAATTGCTCCTTGAAATTCTCATAATTATACTTATAAATGATTCTAAAAGAGATTGAAATAAATATATTAATGTTAGGAAAAAGTTGAGAAAAGGTTTAGTGAGAATAGGCGCTTCATCTTGGATACTTCCAGGTAATTCATTTTTAAGGGGGAAACAATCCGAAAACGTTTAATATCTCAAAATCTCAAAGAAGCAGTAACTTCATGGCTACAGTCATTGGAGGTAGATGAGTAACGGCAGTAACACACTTCTGCCCAGTTATGATAAATATTTGAATAACAATAGAAACTATGTCAAAAATTAGGATTATAGACAGTATTATTTTAAGTAAAGTGTTGTTTGGATATATGTTGTTTTCATTCAGTTGCACATAAACATTCTGTACTTTATCGATAACCTACGTAATATACCACTTCACTGGTTTTGAACACTATAAACATCAAATACCAACATTTTTAATGCTTCTTTAGTGCTAGGAAGTGTATCTTTGAAGTTGCAATCTTCAAACATTTCGCAAAAGAAAATCTCCTTCGATTAAGAATTATTTCCAACTTTTTTTTCTGTGCACAGTGATTGATCATACTGATTGGAATAACTCATTTTCTAGACTAATGTAAATTTATTATTATTATTACAGGAATCATGTGAAAGAAATGTAAAAATTTATGGCAATATCGAAGTTTCAGCCCTTGTTTCCTTCTACTAAATTCGGCTCTGATAATAAAACAATAACTGGAAATGTTTCACTCTCCGCTTCTAATTTAAAGAAAACCTCCTATCCTGATGATAAACTAAGTAATAATGATAAAGGAATTAAAAAGCAATATCCTTACCATAAAATCCTTTCTTCGGATGTTCTCTTACTTTCAAACCCCTCTTCCTATCGCCACCTGGATTCAGCAAATCTCGAACAATCTCATTATATATTTCTAACATGCTAAATCTCACCTAAAAAATTTAAATATGAATTTCAGTATCTAATTTTCACAATTCATCAATTAGAATATTTACTTCAATTAAAATATAATAGAAAATAGGAACTAAGAACTATTGAAAAGTAATTACATAAATATCAACTGCATCTACTTAATATACTACGTGATAATATCAAAAATTTCGTAATCCAGTAAGTTCATCCTAAAATTAAATCTGAAAAAGAGAATATCAGAAACAAACGGAACAAAAAGTTCAAAATAGAAAAAAATATATTAACTAAAGTACAAAATGTACATATTGGGTCTATCTATAATTCTGTAGCGAAAATCGAGTAAATTTCAAACGCAAAATATTTCGGAAAAAAACAATTTTAATCAATCAAATATGTTCCATTCTGTTCAATAACTTTCTGCCATTTCTCCACGAGCTTCATTATCCCTCTTTCATAGAAATCCTGAGTTTTTTGGGCAAAGAAGTCATCCAAGTCGTTTTTGAGGACGTCCAGGGAACTGAAGTTCTTGTTACTCAAATTGTTCTGTAGCGCCCGGAACAAGTGATAATCTGAAGGTGTAAGATCCGGACTATACGGTGGGTGCATCAAAACATCCCATCCAAACCGCAATAATTTTTCCCGGGTCATCAGAAAAACGTGTGGTCTGGCCTTGTCGTGGTGGAACACAACGCCCTTTCTGTTCGCCAATTCGGACCGCTTCTGGTTGATTGCTCGCTTTAATTTGTCCAATTGTAAGCAGTCGAATCTCGTCGAATTGTAAACAGTCGCGCTTGGTCGAATCGATCGTTTGGTTGGGTGGTAGCAGCTCATAATAGACGATTTCCTTCCAATTCCACCAGATACAGAGCATGATTTTCTTGGGGTGTAATCCAGCCTTTGCAACCGTCTGAGCAGTCTATCCGCGCTTTGACCATGATCTGTTTCGTCTGACATTACCGTAAAAAATCCATTTTTCATCACCAGTGATCATCCGCTTCAAAAATGTGTCGTTTGTATGTCATTTGAGCAGTGAATAACAAGAACTTCAGTTTCTTGAACGTCCTCAAAAACTACTTGGATGACTTCTTTGCCCAAAAATCTCAAGATTTCTATGAAAGAGTGATAATGAAGCTCGTGGAGAGATGGCAGAAAGTTATTGAACAGAATGGAAAACATATTTGATTGATTAAAATTGTTTTAATTCCTAAATATTTTACGTTTGAAATGTATTCGATTTTCGGTATGGAATTATGCATAGACCCAATAATTACATTTCGATATTTAAAGAAGTTGTTTTAGCGTGGAAATTAGGTCAGCAATTACCATTCGAGAGGAAATATAGAATGTCATTTTTTTTAAAATCTCTATTCAAAATCGAATTGCAAAATTGGTTTAACAAAATGTATTTTAATCTGTATAATGATGCGATTAGCATGTACTTTCAGTTTAGTTAAAGTAAAAATCAGTTTGTACCTTTCAAAACAGTGAACATGCACTGTAAAAAAAGACAAATATTTCTCAATCTAGGAAAATATAATATAACCACGACCAAAAATATAAAATAACTTCTTCCGAGTTACCAACAATTCCGAAAAGCGTTCTTTATCTTTAGCAACCTCAGACACAAATAAATTTTCGAGATTTAAAGAAGAATTTATAAAAGCAAAGTTTCTTTTGCTGCCACTGATTTTCGGAAACGGTTCCGAGTAGCTTTATACTGTATTAATCAGTTTTCTGAAATCAGAATATCGGTTTTTAGGATGCTATCAATTCCCAATTAAACATTTTCAGCTGCGTAAATGAATTTATACATGGAAGAGTAACAAAATAATAGTAATTGTATTCTTAATGTTAATGTCATTAATTTATCATGTTTGTTTGTAAAACATGTTTGTTGACCATGAAAATGTTTACTTAAGAATCGATATTGAAAGCCTTCTTTATCTTTAGTAACCTCAGACACCAATATATTTTCGAGATTTAAAGAAGCATTTATAAAAACAAGGTTTCTTTTGCTGCCACTAATTTTCGAAAAACGTTTCCGAGTAGTTTTTATAGTGTATTAATCAGTTTTCTCAACATGGATTATAGATTTATCGGATGCTATCCATTCTCAAGTAAACATTTTCATGTTCAACAAACATGTTTTACAGACTAACATGATAAATTAACAGCATTGACATTAATATGAAAATTAATATTATTTTGATACTCTTGTATATATTAATTCAATTACGCAGCTGAAAATGTTTAATTGAGAATTGATAGCATCCTAAAAACCGATATTCCGATTTGAGAAAACCGATCCAGGCACTGTATAATAGCTTCTTCCGCATTACCGACGATTCGGAAAAGCGTTCTTTATCTTTAGAAACCTCAGAAACCATTATATTTTTTATAGATTTAAGGGTGTATTCAAATCCAAACCGCTTATTTTGAGACACATTTGTAAATTCATTTTTGCTCTAAAATGCATACAATTGGCAGGTTCTCTTATTCAGAAACTTTATAATGTCCGTATTGTCTCGATTTTTTGATAAAGGCAGAATATATTTCAAAAAATGCTGTCAAAGTGGACATTTTGAACCGAATTTCCCAAAGCGATAGCGCTGGAAACAAAAAAAATTATCGTACTGTGAAAATAATTGTCTGTAAATCAATTTCTAAATAATTGAACGAAAAATAAAAACATGGGGCCCTTATGAATGTCTTTATAAATCACGCCGCCAAGTTTCCTGTTGTTACTTTTAAAAATGAGTTTGAGAATGTATCTCAAAATTTTGAGTTGTTGAGCGTGGAAAAATATTTTTTTTGAATACCGCCTTAACGAAGAATTTATAAAGACAGTTTCATTTGCTGCCACTGATTTTCGGAAACGTTTCCGAATATTGTATTAATCAACTTCCTTAAACCAGAATATAGGTTTTTAGGATGCTATCTATTCTCAATTAAACATTTTCAGCTGCGTAACTGAAGTTATGCATGTAAGAGTAACAAAATAATATTAATTTTAATATTAATGTTAATGCTGTTAATTTATCATGGTTGCCTGTCAAACATGTTTGTTGAACATGAAAATGTTTACTTGAGAATGGATACCATTCGAAAAATCTTTATTCCGGGTCGAGAAAACTGGTTAATACACTATAAAATGTACTCAGAAACGTTTCCGAAAATCCGTGGCAGCAAAAGAAACTTTATTTTTATAAAAGCTTCTGTAAATCTTGAAAATATATTGGTTTATGGGGTTTCTAAAGATAAAGAACGCTTTTCGGAATTGTGGGTAATTCGGTAGAGGTTATTGTGTACTTTTGCTCGTTGTTATATTATATTTTCGGAGATTAAGAAATCTGTGTGTCTTTTTACAGTGTACCAAAATCATCCTGTTTTAGTAACTTTCAAAATTTTGAATAAAAAAAAACTTGGTTTTTCTCCAGGTTTAAATCACTCTTTTTCTGATCATTGCAACTGTACTGTCTAATGACTCTGCATATGATCCAGAAGTCATGGAAAAGTTATCGTCTTGAAGGTCTGTCAATTAAATAATAGTGAGGTGCGCATATTGAAAAATATATAAATACAACAGTAATTTTACATATTTCTCAATATTTTAGCACAAGAATCATGTGCATATGTCTTGTTTATTCTCCGTGATACTCTTGAAGTAGTGTCAATCATTTTCGATAACCTGAAATTGCCACCAGGACGCGTAATACCTTTTTCTTTGGAAATTGAAAGTAAAGCATCACATTATAGAAATTGTTCATAAAGATAAATCAATATGTCGGCCATCATTCCCAATTACCTTTCAACTCCCTAAAATGAAGATTTTATGAGAGTTTTTTGTATTGTATAATGTATCCTGATGTTCACGTTAACGATGATTTAAAAATGATAGCCAATGAGGACATAAAAACTAATGCTGACTCTTCTGCCAGCACAAGTATTTCAAATTGAGCACCGTAGAGATATAACTTCTTCAATAATGTGTTATGTGTCTGGCCAAATAAATTTAACATTGGATAGAAGTATAAATAATGAAGATTTTTCATTTTTGCAAACAATAAAACCTTATTGGCAATAAATAGCATACGGTCTGCCATGTACACAGTTCAACAGAAAATACTGCAGGTAATGGAACTTCAATAAACGATGGATACGTAAGTACACTTTATTTTTAACTCAGTTATACTGATTGGTAAAGATACCATACAAATTAAAATTTTCCAAACTGAGTGAAAAATGTTCAATCCATGAGTCGAACCCAAGACATTTAACTTAAAATGCCAACGGTGTGCCTATTGAGCTACCTGGCCCGACAACCGGCCAACACATTTCGCTCAGAAAATCTGATTGGTATCTAGTCTTCCAACAGAAAATACCGCAGATAATGGAACTCCATTAAACGATGGATATAGTTTGACACTTTATTATTTTTAACTCAATCATACTTATTGATACGAATCATACGAATTAAAATTTTCCCAACTGAGTGAAAAATGTTCAGTCCATGAGTCGAACCCAAGACATTTAACTTAAAATGCCAACACTTCCTATTGAGCAACCTGGCACGACAACCGGCCAACACATTTCACTCAGAAAACCTAATTGGCATCTGCTCTTCCATTCATACAGTTCAGCAGAATATACCACAGATAATGGAACTCCATTAAACGATGGATACGTAGATACACGTTATTATTTTTAACTCAATCATACTTATTGGTAAAGATATCATACGAATTAAAATTTTCCCAACTGAGTGGAAAAATGTTCAGGCCATGAGTCGAACCCATGACCTTTGGCTTAAAATGCCAACACTTACTATTGAGCAACCTGGCACGACAACCGGCCAACACATTTCACTCAGAAAACCTAATTGGCATTTGGTCTTCCATCCATACAGTTCAGCAGAAAATCCACAGATAATGGAACTCCATTAAACGATGGATACATAGATACACTTTATTATTTTTAACTCAAAGATATCATACGAATTCAAATTTTTCAAACTCAGTGAAAAAATGTCCAGGCCAGGAGTCGAACCCTAGAGATTTGGCTTAAATTACCAACGCTCTCAATTGCTATGTGTCGGCCTAATTTTGACCCATGTAGCTCAATTGGCAATTTAAGCCAAAGGTCTTGGGTTTGACTCCCGTCCTTGACACTTTTTCACTCAGTTGGAAATTTTTCAATTTATATGATATCTTTACCAATCAGTATAATTGAGGAAAAATAATAAAGTCAATCATACTGATTTGTAAATATATCATGCGAATTGACATTTTTCCAACTGAGTGAAAAAGGGGTCCAGACCTGGAAACGAACCCAAGAACTTTCGCTTAAATTGCCAACGCTCTGCCTTTTAATCTACCTGGACCTACAACCGGCCGACACAATTAACTCAGACAACCTTATCAGACCAGATGCCAATAAATTTTTTTGAGTTTGTTTTTACTTCAGTAACTTAGGACGTTTTTGTTATAACACACTTTCCAAAACAAATGAATGGCTATGATTTCAAAACAAAATGGTTTATTATTCTACAAGTTTCTCCAACAGATGCTTTTATTGCCGCCAACTACTGACAATTTTTGGAAGAATTTTATCTGATGTTAATTAGATTAAAAGACATTCGTTCAAATATGTTCCATGTTTACAAGTTCCCCCTTTCAATCTATTCTTGCAAACTTAAAGGTTTTTTTTCTTTTAAAATACTTTCTGAAAATTAAAAAAGGGTGTGGGGGGTTACATTAACCCTGTTTACAAAGCCATCCTTTAAACTGTTACATTTTAATATTAATTATTCATTAAAATATTATATTCGTCATAAAGACAGTCTTCAGTTCCTTCATATTTTCATTAATGAAAAATTAATTCAATAAATACTTAAAGAAAATAACTCGCGTACTATTTGCATTCCCAAATTTTGGCCCTAAACAAATGGAAAAAATAAAGTGTGAAAAATACTCGCATAAATACGGTAGTTTTCTCTGCTTACATCACTTAGAGCCGAAATTACGTAATAGGTTTCAAACTTTTTTTAATAATTCTTTTGTAATGTTCATAGAAATTATTAAGCATATAGAATTATTTTTAACAAAGATCAATGTATCAACGTCAAATTTAACAATAATGACAAATGGAATGTTTGTTATTTATACTATTATCGTTTCCATATACAAAATAATTCCTCCCAAAATCACGCGAACAACGGTTTTGACATATATTGAGCACCTTTCAAATACCTTTAGTCAATCATCAACTTTCACGTGGTTTACACAAAAATCAACGAAAAAAGAAGTTATAACAAATAGCTGCTTGAGCATGCAAGATATACTTAATGATTATCAGAATGTTACATATTCCAACACTGAATGTCATTGCATGAAATGCAGCAATCAACTTTTCCATTTCTCAGTAGTTCATAACAGCGTGATTTCGTAAATATTACATAACACTTGATGACAGTACAAAAATCCAATATTTTCCTAACTAATTTGCGTGCTGATTTTACAGTCATGTCAACAGAGTGAATAAACGCCAGAAACAGTTTCTAGTGTAAAGGAAAGAAATCTTCTTTCTACAGGAAGATTTATTTATTCTATGTTGTTAAGGGTGATGAGCCAATGCTGACGTCAACTAGGAAAGAGTTTCTAGTCAGTACAGTAATAATTGAGTATATTTAATTAAAAAAAACGAAAGTTAAAAAATGCGTGATCTTTTAACTTATTTCTGTATCAATCATTTAGTTTAGATGGATTAATATTTGAGTTTGCAAGCACACCAAAAGCGTTATTTTATATTATTTCAAATGTTTAAATATGTCTTTACTTCATTAACATTTTTTGAAGGCAGTAACAGAGGCGTAGCAATTCATTTGATTCAAGTCCCTTTCAGACAATCAAAATAATTAGAAAATTAGGATTATATGGAATATTTACAATAATAAGTATTCATTCAAACCATATACAGGGTGGTCATAAAGTGTTTCCCTGATTAAAAATTATTACGAAATAACCATTGAATGTAATACTGTAAAATTTTTATTATGGAAAAGTCATGTTCTTAAGTATTTTTTTAATGGAAAATTTCCTGGAAGATGGATCGGACGGGATGGACCAACACCATGGCCTCCTCGCTCACCCGATCTTACTCCTCTAGATTTTTTTTCTTTTGGGGGTACATAAAGGACAGAGTGTTTGCAACACCAGTAAAAGATATTGAAACACTCAATGTCAGGATCACAGATGTTGTGTCTAGTGTGACAGCCCAAATGTTGGGCAATACGTGGCGAGAAATGGAATACCGCCTTCGAGCTACCAAGGGTGCTCACATCAAAATTTACTGACATAAGTACTTGTATTAAAAACTTCATAAAAGTTTTTACAATATATTGAAACAATCATATGAATAATTATATTAGTTTTTCTGCAATAAATTATCGTAATCAGGGAGAGACTTTGTGACCCTATATATGAAACGAGCAAAGAAATTTGGATGTCCGGACGATATCGAAAAAGGCTTTAGCGATTTTCACAATACTCATGTCCTACACTAAATCGAGCACGAAAAAACGATCTAGCTAGGACCCGAATTCAAGAAAATTAATTTTGACAGGTTAAAACAAACTCGGCGTTGAAGATTTTCACGACACGTGTACTAATTCCTGCACGAGAAAAAGATCTAGCTAAATCCCGAATTCGGGAAGTTCGTTTTGACAGGTTAAAACAACCCCAGCACTGAAAATGCTACTTAATAGTGGAAATGGCTCGAACGATTTTCACAAAACTTGGCTTCTGTACTAATTCAAACGCGAGAAAACGAGCTATCTAGGTCCCTAATTCAAAAAAATTTGTTTTAACAGGATAAAACAAACTTAGTATTGAAAATAATGCGGTAAATCGAAAACATTTCCGACGATTTTCATGAAATAAGCCTTATTCGAATACGAGCAAATCATCTAAGTCTCGACTTCGGAAAAATACATATATTTTATTTTTTTTAACAGCTACATGTTTAACTAGATTTTGGACTGAAAAACTATTTTTTGTCTCATTTTCTTAGGTCAAGTCTGCTATGAGTTATTGTGTCCACGTATCTTGGTCCTCTTTTTGTCGAAGTGTTGCCGTCCATCGAGTGTCACGCTGCCATTTTTAATATAACAACTAAACAAATACAGTTTTCTACTTTTATATATGTATAATAAATTAGTGTGGATAGATTTTTACAAACAAATCGCATTTCATAAAAAAAATATATATATATTCCGAAAAAAACTTTAAATTTGAACACGTCAAAGTTGTTGTAACCCTTAACGCATTTCTTTGTAGATCAACAGAAAATTAGAGGAATAATTTTCCTCTTTCTTTACAAAAGAAACTGATATCAAAATATTCTATTTTCAGTATTTATATGAACCAAAAAAAATTTAGTTTTTAACGAAAATTTTTATTTATGTATTTATTTCATAACCGATCTGAACTGTACGTGCAATTTCTGTTCATTTGTGGTATATTTTATTTTACACGGTTTCTAAACGTGCAAATTCTTAAAAATCAGCGGGATCGTAATTCATTTAATTAATCATCGTCTGCATTTAAACTTATTCAGCGTAATATTGCATAACTGGAAACTTATTTTCTAATAACCATCAATTAAAAGGAAAAAAATATAAAAAATTCGTAAGCTTTCCTTTATTGTTTAAAACACTTGGCGTGTGTATAACAGACATAATTAAGGAACTCACATATGTATAATACGACAGAAAGATAAATATTTAAATGTAATTAATAGCGGTGTATTTCAAATGAATTGCTACGAATAAATTAACGAGTCCCGGGATTTCAAGCATGGAGAATTATCAGTGTCAGGAAATACAATTTAAGTAAATAGCACGTGCTTTGAAACGTATTGTAGAACAGTCTGATGTATAGGAAGTAGTACAGGTAATCGCTATATTAGTCATGCGTGTAAACGCTAGTTTTGATGACTCCACCCATGGAATGTTGAAATACAGAAACCTCGTTCGCCTAGTGTTGCTCTGTTAAACTTGTATTCCGAAAAACAGCATTAATAAAAGAATTGTTACGGATAAAATGTACATAGTAGTCCTGAACTAACTCCCGCAAAATATGAGGCATAATATTGCACAGTTGAAATAAACAAATTTTGGTGTGAGACTTGGTACTCATTAACCCTTTCAGGCGCGGATTGCTTCTGTTCGTAAAATAGTGAAATGATTGATTCACACCAAAATTTACAAACGAATTTCCTAGAAACTAAATACTTTCTTTTCTTCAAGTTCATTATAAAAGCAAAATTTTATTAAAATATTTTGGGTGCTGTTTGACAGTTTGTAATTAAAATTAAGTGGCCACATTTGTGACCACCGCCCGTGAAAGGGTTAAGTCAAAAATATAGGATCCCAATGCAAGCCGAAAAAGGATTTTCGTTTTCAACTATAACAATAATGAAGATTTTTTATCAAAGAATAGACAAAATGGGGCATTTTCTTAGGCAGGTCTGTGCAACATTTGAATAAGCAAGGGCGCATCTCAACTAGTGTCAAACAATGAAAGGCGCCTTTCTTCACACGATTCGAAACATGCAACAATATTATCTCACTGTAGTAGTGGCAGCTACACACACAAGTCTTGCACGATGCACAATAATTTCACAGTGGCAGTCATAAGATTTCTACAATTCAAGAATATCATGTAAAAATAATTTTCAGAAAAAAGATACATCGCAATAAATTTAGAGTTGCATATTTTTAGAGAGCCTATCTCAAAACTTTTTGTAGGGAAAGAAACTAGAAATCATAATCGCACCTACAATTTAAAAAATATATATCTGATAGCATTTGATAACAAGAGAGAGACTGCTCAGACAAGGAAACCAAATCTGTAGAGCATAGATGTCCCTCTCTGTCCCTTTTATTAAGATTTAAATGTATATATATATATATATATATATATAGTGATCAGCGACTGTATATATATATATATATACAGTGATTGAACCGCCCAGTAAATGCGACAAGGAACGGGATAATTATTTTAAAGACTGCATCCTTTAAAAATTTTTTTTTTTTTTTTTTTTTTTTTTTTTTAATCTAGTATTACGGAACATGCGAAAAGGTGCCGCATTGGACAGCCCTGCTCTTAGGTATCTAACCCATAAGCTCAATACACGGCAAACGTACCTTTAACCTTGGAGGTATGATAAATGCGACCCTGCAGAGAATGCAAAAGTTCGTTAATATATCGAGATTTTAATGTAATATATCGTTAATATATGGAGATTTTTTTCTTATGTATTCCCTATATTACACTAATTAAGTAAATTGTCAGAACAACACATGTGGGACCAAAAGGGTGTTCCTGCCTGAAATATAATTCCATGTGGAAAATTGGAAACGGAATCCAAGATATGCTGGGGATATAAAGCAAGCATTTAGTTAAATCATTGTAGGTCTAATGGGGAAGTGTTGTAAATTTTATTTTCGGCAGAGGCTAGTTTGTACATACAGTCCGAAGTGTTGAATTTGGACATTTTTCTCCGGCAGGGAATTCTGCAGCTACGGGGGGAGGAGAGCAGTATGGAATTCCGATAGAAAATTTGCAATTTTAAACCACTTTGAAACACAAAATATCAATTGAATCCATTTGGACACTACACTGTTAACTAGTATTTTAAAAACACAAATTGCACAAATTGTGCTTATTAGTTGCTAAAATCAGTGTAAAAATTGTTTTAAACTCATAAAAGAGCTAAAATCCTACATGTTTCGGCTTTAAACTTAAAGCCATCATCGGGGAAGAGGAACAACACAAACGACTACTGATCTTTTAATTTTCGACACGAGAAAATTGAAATCAACAGTATGGAAAAATTTAAAAAATAAGCGGGCGCTCTCTGTTGCCAAAGAGCGAAAAACAAAACAATGAATTAACAAGGGGTTAAAAATGTATCCCATAAACTAGGTATGTTGAAAGAAAAGTTATCATTACAAATACAATCTTTTCTAATTTTAATTTCCAATGATTCCCTAATGGCGGCTTTAAATGGATTATTGAACCTATGGATAATTCTTGCTTTATCGAAATTAATTACAGTATCATTATTTTTTGCGTAAAACCGGGAGAGTGCAGTGGATAACTTTCCAAATTTTATGTCGTTTTTATGCTCTTTTAACCTTTCCAAAAACTTTCTTTTAGTCATACCAATGTAAAAAATTATACTATTATTATTTAAGCTAATGGGGATTTCATAAACACCTGCGAATTGATCAGGGGGGATAGGATCTAATTTACATGAAACTAAGTCAACCAATTTTCTGGGAGGGACAGCAATAAGATGGATATTGTATTTACGGAGGGCCCTTTTAATCCTTTCAAATATAATAGGAATATATTGGAATTTACGATAGTTTGGTTTATTATTGCTAGGGACAGGATGCTGAATTAATCCTGATGCTGAATTCAGCATCCTGTCCCTAGCAATAATAAACCAAACTATCGTAAATTCCAATATATTCCTATTATATTTGAAAGGATTAAAAGGGCCCTCCGTAAATACAATATCCATCTTATTGCTGTCCCTCCCAGAAAATTGGTTGACTTATTTTCATGTAAATTAGATCCTATCCCCCCTGATCAATTCACAGGTGTTTATGAAATCCCCATTAGCTTAAATAATAATAGTATAATTTTTTACATTGGTATGACTAAAAGAAAGTTTTTGGAAAGGTTAAAAGAGCATAAAAACGACATAAAATTTGGAAAGTTATCCACTGCACTCTCCCGGTTTTACGCAAAAAAATAACGATACTGTAATTAATTTCGATAAAGCAAGAATTATCCATAGGTTCAATAACCCATTTAAAGCCGCCATTAGGGAATCATTGGAAATTAAAATTAGAAAAGATTGTATTTGTAATGATAACTTTTCTTTCAACATACCTAGTTTATGGGATACATTTTTAACCCCTTGTTAATTCATTGTTTTGTTTTTCGCTCTTTGGCAACAGAGAGCGCCCGCTTATTTTTTTAAATTTTTCCATACTGTTGATTTCAATTTTCTCGTGTCGAAAATTAAAAGATCAGTAGTCGTTTGTGTTGTTCCTCTTCCCCGATGATGGCTTTAAGTTTAAAGCCGAAACATGTAGGATTTTAGCTCTTTTATGAGTTTAAAACAATTTTTACACTGATTTTAGCAACTAATAAGCACAATTTGTGCAATTTGTGTTTTTAAAATACAAAATATCAAGTCTTGCAGGGAGGACATTTTGATGCTCCTGAGTTCATCACTGACAGTCCAGTTACTCAGAATGATATATTTGAAGTTACTAAGTTGAGAACTCACAAACTACCTCCTATTAAAGTACTTAAATTGTGTGACTTATGCTTGCAAGACATTGGAGTGACGGTATAAAGTGCCATTGGATACACGTCTCGGTAACCTCTTGTTCACATTTCCGGCAATTTCAACAGCCGCCGTTACATTTCTGATGTATTACGGCCTGTGGTTTTGCCTTATCTTCGATGCCACCGCAACTCTACGTTTTAGCAGGACAATGCACGACCGCATGTTGCTCGTACTATCCTGACCGTTCTTGATACAGAACATGTTCGACTGTTGCCCTGTCCGGCACGTTCTCCTGATTTCTCACCAATTGAAAATGTCCTGTCAATGGCTTCTGAGCGACTGACCCGCCACCTCTCGCCCGTCACTACGGTTGATGATTTGAGGCATAGTGTTGAATCTGCATGTACTGATGTACCCGTACATGACATCCAATCTCTGTTAGACTCCATGGCTAGGCAGATAAATGCTGTTTGCGGCCAGAGGTGGCAGCTTTGGGTAGTGTTTTCTCAGGATCTATACCTCCAAATTTTCTGAAAATGTAATCACTTGTCCTTCCCATTATAATGTATTTGTCCAATAAATATCATTCTGTTATTTGCATTCCTTCATGGTGTTGCTTTTTGGATGGCCAGCAGTGTCTATCGCTTGATTGGACGCTTCAGAAATCTTCGTCGATCGTGATGTCCCATATTAGCAGAGTCCGATTACCACAGTGGAAAACTTCCACCAGTGTTTTAGCATAGAAAATTTCGCTGTTTTTAAATTCAGAATATTTATCTTAAATAAGGGGAAAAAACTTTTATAAAATACTGGTGTAGTTTGCCCCTGCATTAATCGGGCTCTACATATTAGCCTAAGGGGAAATTTAAAAATATATTACATGATATATTATTTTTAAAAAATTATAAATCGCTTAAGCAGACGCTTCAGAAATCTTCGCCGATCACAAAATCCCATATTAGCCTACAGGTAAATTAAAAAATTTATTGCATGATATATTTTTCAAAATTCAAAACGTCTGATGCGGACGTACTATGTTAAAAACATAGTACACCCCTTCCAGTCTCAATTAATGCCGGGTTTGATGGCTAAAAAATGTCATTTTTTATGTTTATTACTAGGTTCAGCAAAAAGTTCTGGGAAATTTGTGAAAGTTGCGTTGTTATAGGTAAATTAACAACAAAAGCAACAAGGACTATTCTTCAAAGTAGAGACCATCATAGTCCACGACTTTCTGTCATCGTTCTGCCAGATTCCGAATTTGCTGGAAGTACCATGGCGGATCCTTGGAATCGAAAAACTTTTGACATGCTTCTTCAACTTCATTAAAGGATTCAAATCGACGGCCCTTGAAAAAGTGTTGCTGTTCATACTGTTCAATAGGCATTTTGGAGCCGAAATTCCTGAACTCCTATAGATATACCACTAGTATACGATACAAATTCTGGTAACTATTAGATTAAAAATTTCCCAGAACTTTTTGCTCAACCTAATATTATAAGTATTTTTTTAAACAGGATGGCACTAGTAGTATAGATTTTTTTTCTAAAAAATAAGTAAAAGAAGGAGAAACATTTGAAAACGAAAGAAAACTTACCTGTAACACTGGCTTTCAAAATGACTAAACGAATTGGATCCACTCAAATCAGAATCATAAGGCTACGCACAAGCCATGACAATAAACGATCGGGTTAAAAAAACATCAATAACTGCTTTCTATCGCCACTATGTTTTTCATGAAGAGCTAAATAAATATACCCTTCGGCTCTTCAACTTTGGAACCTTAAGAGCCTACGCTACGCTAGTCATCCGAAGAAACTCGAACGCTAATGTTAAGTCTATGGGAAGGTTCTTGACAGATTTCTAGCTCGCATTTTAATATTTTTAAATGATATTTTTTGCATAGGATAGCTGAGGCCGATCCCTACCGTTGTTAGTTTTTACTTTTCCGATTTCAGTTCGTGTTTTTTTAATATAAGAGTATTTTCACATTCAGAACCTGTTGGAACCGGTTTTGAAATTTAAAATTTCCTCTTATAAAAAAACTGTAACTAAAATCGGAAAAGTAAAAACTAACAACGTTAGGGATTGGCCTCAGCTATCCTATGGGAAAAAAATCATTTAACAATATTAAAATGTGAGCGAGAAATCTGTCAAGAACATTCCCATAGACTTAACATTAGCTTGATTGTTTCTTCCCGTGACTAGTGTAGGCTCTTAAACTAAAAATGCACTGCAGTGTTTACCATCTGGTTGCAATAGTCACCAAAAACAATTGAAACCATAAAACAGAATAAGGAATATCACGATACAAATTTTTCTACTTCCCTAGCTACAGTCGGGATGAGCCAGAATGGTATGTTTCACCCGATCTCAACTCCAGAAAAGCCAGGAAGGGGTTAAAAGTTGTCTTCTTAAATGTTATGCATTTTTAAAAAAACCATAAATTTCGCAAATTTTGCCCAGGTCAAATTTCATAGTTTATTGCATATTTAAAATTACTTAAAAATTAGAAAACTAGCACAGCCTAACACTCATTTTGGTGTCTCGAATATTAGACCTGTTTTTTATATATATCACTCGTTGAATACAAAAATGGCACCAGTTTTTCCCTATCAGCTCTAGTTTTTGTGATATAGATCATAAGCCCTATACCATATTTTCCTATTTTTTCCCATTGAAAATCATAGTAGTTTAATGTAATGTTTAAATTAATATCTTGTAAGCATGAATTATTAAAATAAAAGTGTGACATGAAACGTTAAATATTAAAAGAAAAGTGTACTAGATGAAAATATACTTTTTTCATATCAAAAACATGGATTTCAGATACAAATTTTTCAGCTGACACACGAGAAGTTACTTTTGTAACAATTTCGATAATGGGCTCTCCCAGGGCAATCCCGCATTAGATTCCAACAATACTGTCATCATGTGTTCAACCCATTTTTCTTGATATCTGGTTTCCATTGTTTTCATGGCTTGGTGAAATCTTTCACTTTGCTCTTCGCTTAAGTCACCAAAGTTATCTGGAAAGTGATCTAAGTGACTGTGCATATAATGTATTTTGACATTCATATTACAGCCAAGTTTGTTGAAATTAAATAGCATATCCTCTCCTAATTGTCTGTAGTTGTATGCCTTTTTGTTGCCAAGAAAGATTTTCACAAGAACAAATGAAGTCCAGGCACATGATTCTATTTCATTCATTGATCATGTGAAATGTGGGTCATTTATAAGTTGTCTGATCTGTGGACCATAAAAAAATCCTGCTTTAAGTTTTTTCATGCTAAGTCCCAGAAAACACATGTACTATGTATTCAAAGCACGAACTGTCTTTATTTAAAGCTTTTAAATTGTTTAATCAGACCTTGCTTTATATGTACTGGTGGAAGTATGATTCTATATTATGCTACTAAAGGTTCATTGATCACATTTTGTTCTTCAACCACTATATATTCCCTCGGAGGCCAATCTTTCTTTGCCCAATGTTCTTGTTTGGTTTTATAAATTTAACCATATATTAAAAAAATTTAGAGCTGATACGGTAAATCCAATGCTATTTTCTGAATCAGCGTCCCGAATAACACCTAAAAAAAGCATTAAAAACTAAGGCACCAAAAAATTAATTTTTTTTTTTTTTGTTGGCCAGTGTAATTTTTGAAAACGAGCAGTAAATTATGATATTTATACTAGGTAATAAAGTCATACTGTTTTAAATTTCTCCCAAATATGGCAAAAAAATGGGATTTCGCAATCCGTGGAGTGTAAACCTGTTTCGTTATAAAGTCTCCTTACAACGACAACCCACCATTTGTCCTACGGTCCATTTCATTTGTAATACATACGACGACTGACGCAACGTTTTGTAATATGTTAAATACAATGTCTTTCATCTATTTTACTTAAAACAACAACTCCCCATCCCCATCCCCCCAAAAAAAGAAATCAACAACACATTGACAATACATTTTCATTTTATAAAGAACAGTTTCAGTTTAAATTCACGTATTTGATCACGAACAAACATTACATCTGACATAAGTAGATCATTCACATATAAAACTACAATTTCCCAATATTTACAGATATATTCGAACTAACGTATGCTCCTATTACACGAGGCATCAAAGTTCCGCTATTTTCGGTCGTCACAATGTTAACCTATGGCTTCAAAAATAGTTGCTCGAAACAAGCAACTTTTCATTGTGGAAGCAATTTTTTCGCCTCTAAAGATATAAAGGAACACTATCGCTTCTACAGTGCGTCTCATAAATATATAGACACAGATATTTTCGAAATAATATTTTAATAATTCAGTATTCTACAATATGCTTATGCATATAACAAAAAGCATGTACCAAACAAACATTTTACAGTAAATTAAATTAGAATTAAATAATTTAAACTCGAAAATTGATAAATGGAAACAAATTTGCTGTCTCATAAATATAAAGATATTTTTACATACTTTTGAATTATCGTCCAATAATAGATCCATTTTTATTAATGACAGCAAATAGTCTACCTGGCATGCTGTTTATTAAGTTGTGTAAGTATTCTGGCTTTATATCAAACCAACTTCGTTCGATTTCTTTGTTCAACTCAAGGGCTTTTGAAAACTGTCTTCCAGATGCATATACACTGCGAACGAGAATGCCCCAAAGATTCTTAACTGGATTTAAATCAGGACTACGTACGGGCCACACCATGACATGAACATTGTTGTCAGCAAACCATTTTTTGTGAGTGTTGATGTGTGAATAAGTGCATTATCCTGTTGGTACAAATAATTCCGAACATCAAGAGTTTGAGTAATTGGCAGCAAGTGACTATCGAGCATTTCTATATACTCTTTAGATGTCTGTTTACCTTCCAGAAAAGCAACATCTGTAGTTCCATTAAAAGAGAAGGCACCCCAAACCATCACAGAACCTCCCCCTTTCTGCCTACTGAAGAGAGTTCGAGGTTCACGTCTTAAATCCTGCCAGTAGGAATTCTAACCCTCTGGGCCATCCAAATTAAATCTCTTTTCATCTGAAAAAATGACTTGCATCCATTCGTCCTTCCAATGCACATGATCTTTAGCCCAGGGTAGCCTTCGTTCTTTGTGCTCTTTTTTCAGTAAAGTAAATCTACACATATGCCGGCACACAATATTTTTGCTTTCTTTTATACGACAATGTACTGTATTTTTTGAGACCATACCACCAACTCGTTGAGAAACTTGTCGGGGTGACATTTTTTGCGACGAAACAAGTAGCATGATCTTGCGATCGGGTCTTTCACTAGTCTTTCTCGGTCTGCCAGATCGTTTTCGCGAATTTAAATTGGTAGTTTTTGATAAATCTTTATAAACTGCAGCTCTGCTTCTCCCAGTTTTTTTACATATTTGAGAAAATGTTAAGCCATTAGCTTTTTAAATCCACGTATTTTGCAAATCTCATCTTTAGAAATTTCAATGTTTCGCGGCATCTTTGCAACTGAAGCAAATCAAACAACTTTGCTCGTTTTGGTAACTTAAAGCGTATTTCTGACCGTGCGCATTATTTCTGTACGCGCGCATTCGAAAAAAACTTGCATATGAAGCAGTTTCAAATCTGCCTTTATATTTATATGAGACAGCGTAATTTCTTATTTTTTTATTATTCGAGTAGAAATTATTTTATTAAAATTTAAACCCCGATAATAGATTAATTTCATTGTTCTTAATATGAGGTATAAAATTTAATTTCTTATTCTGAATTAATAAAATGTAATTTCAAACACATCTGTGCTTTATATTTATGAGACGCACTGTAACAGCCAATTAAATGCTCGAAAAACTGACGAAGTTGGAGCCTTTGTCGTTGTTTTTTGGCAATTTGTGTCGCTTCAAATTATCTCGTGTATTAAGAACTTAAGCTATTTCTATTAAAGCTACATAACACAGCTAACTAGGTTACAATATTTCTACAAAATTGAATTCTGCGTTAGATGCTCAAAATATTTCAAACTTTATATATTTCCGAAGGTATCCAAATTTTTCACAGTATAGATTTTTAATTATCGAAATATCTCTTTACTGTCCAACCCATCTCAATATCGACTTATCCCTGGACTATTACTTTTTAACTTCTTCCGATTCCTGATTCGTTTTGAAACATCTCGTAAAGAATAGGACGGGCCAATTTTCTTTCATTAGACTCGAGCCAAGCCGGGCCTTGAGTTCATTCTTTCAGAGACACGCCACACAGTGGGACGAAAAGGCCAAAACTCGAGACACTGGCCAATATTTAAAAAAACATTTATGACTCAAAAAACTAGATAAATGTTTTATATACATTCCAAAGTTTATAAGAAATCAGTGAGCGAGACAAATATACAGCATTTACTTTTAATAAACCTGTCCATTTTATGGAATTTTGCATAATTTTGAGGTTTTGACAAATTGTTTAGTTGGACCTGACAGTTGTTATTTCACTTTCAAAAATTATCAGTTTTTTTTTTTTTTTTTTAAGTTCTACAATATTCAATCAAATGCAATTCAGTTCTGAAACGACAAATTGTTTGAAATTGAAAAATTGTTTAGTTGGAGCTGACAATTGATATTTCCCTTTCAAAAATTATCAAGTTTATTTTTTTTCAAGTTCTACATCATTTAATCAAATGCAATTCAGTTCTGAAACGTGTTTCTTGTAGCGTTTTCTATCTTTTGTTTATAAAAATGCGTATTTTTAAATGTAATTTTTCAACGACAGCAATTCAAAAACAGTTCCGAATTGTTCCGGAAAATGAGCTTTGTTCTCTTTTTCCTTAGGTATTGGGTGAGAGAAATTCATAATAATCACATCCGCCGCGATCCGCCGGGGTTCATAAGCTCACGAAACTAATTAAAACTCCTTAACAGGCTCGAAGTCAATTTTGTAGTCGAATTTTAAAAATACCTGGTTTAAGCATAAGATTCTTGATTTCCTCCATTTTGCATTCAGAAATTCCCCGATGCTGACTTCAGATTCGCATTTCCCACTTTTAACAACATAAAGTTACCAAATATCAAGTCATCTCGACGTGAACTCTATATCCATGGCCATGAAAACATGCCTTTTACGACACTGCGCGTCGGGCCGGCAATTTTTTTTTTGTAACAATAGAAGTGATGTTTGTACACATGTTTAACGGAATCTTTAGAAATTTATTTTAATTTATAAAATTACAGAGAAATATTTGAAAAATATTTTACAGAGCTTCAAATTGATAATTTTTTTTAGTCCACACTGCAAAAAAAAAATTGTTGATTTTACAGTATAATACTGGCATCCTAGCTGCCAGTTACTATACCGTAAAATTAACAGTAATAAACAGTAAAGTAAGCAGTAATACACTGCCGCGCTTGCGTGGTACCAATTTCACCTTCATCAATTTTCACCTTTGAGTTATCCTTGAAACGGCCGTATGGGGTTTTAATGTTGGTATAGTTTTGGATTTGTGTGTTTTAACGTTGTTTAGCTATATCTTATGTCTATGTCTCTAATGTTTGCAAGTCACATCAGTAAAATTGGCAAAAATCTGACTCATCTAAATTAAACTTTTTTTCATCAGTAAATATTACTCTTTTCCTTTTTTTTCCAAGACATTGTTTCTTGCGTAATTTTTAATCTATTTTCTCTGCGTTTTTCAATTCATTTTAAAATTTCCTTCGTCTTTTTGTACTTTAAAAACTTCGTTTTATTCAAGTTCCTAAACAATGCAGACTTGTAGACTGGGATGCAGGGATGAGATTTCTCCGACTTTTTACATACCAGTATAATCTTATAGAAAATGTTGTTGTCTTAAATCGCAGAATGTTCCGATTAAATAAAAAACATTTCCTCTAAGATTATACTGGTATGCAAAAATTCGAAGAAATCTCATTCCTGGGGATGTTTTTTTTTCTTTTGCTGAAAGTACCACAAAAATTTTATAAAAATTAATCCCTCAGCGTCGTCCTCGTTTGATGATCAGATAATTGTTTTGGCCTTCTAGTTGATTAGCTAGCAGAACCCGATCAATTCCATGTTGGGCACGAGGCACACATACTATTTGAGAAGCCCTTCCCAAAATAATCTCGAGTTACAAAATTAATACATTACAAACATAACATACAGCCTTACGGGCAGTTAAAATTTTACATATTGTTTTATGTTTAAAAAATTCGTTATTTTGCCTTTGTAATTTTAGAATCGTGATTACGTAAGTTATTTTCACAAGCATGTTTGACGTAATATTCAATTTTCAGAAATGTGGCATTTTCTTTTAAATTCACTTGGCAAACACTGAGGTAGTTCAGTGATGACAAATAGGAGAAATACTGTTTTAATGCCAGTTGTAAACAGAAATTTTCTTCAACGTGTATTTTTCAGAGACTACACAGAACGCATTTTGAGGCCTCCTATAACTGGAGAACCCCTGTTTGTCAGTCCCATAAGAATTGTTTAATCGCAAAAAATTTTCAGAACATTATATGGTGCATTTAAAATTAGTTCTACTTCTCTATTAGATTTACCACATTCCTTAAAAATTGTAATTCCACCTTTCTCTATTTCAGTAAGTTGATTGTTGATCCCATATCCGCAATTAACGGCTACGCCAAAAGTTCGTTATAACTTTAAAAATACATTAAAAAAAAAAAACGATGCTAAAAAGTTGCGGTTTGCAAGAATGAGATTAGAGGGAGATCGGATTTTTTTTTAATAACAAAAAAATTGTCGCTAAAAAAATTACCGATAGATGGCGCTGGCAGACATAATAAAAAGCAGATTATGCAAATTAGACTTATAGTAAAAGACCATTTATGCGAAGCGTCTAACAAGCTTCAGTATCCCAACACATGGAACAGGCCCTTTTCTGGTCTCCAGTCGTTTTGCCATGCAGAATTTTTGCAATGCGCCAGTTGCCGATTCCCCGTTCTTGTAAAAAAGTTTAACCAACAGCACTTGATCTGGTAACGATAGCATACTGCCTACATCGAATGAAGAATCTGTGTGCATTGAGGCGTTTTATTGACATCCTGTTTTGCATAAATATGCTTCATATTATGCATGCTGCGCTATCTATCGGTAATTTTTTAAACAAACTTTTTTGTTATTAAAAAAACTCCGACCTCCTTCTAATCCCATTCCTGCAAACCGCAATTTTTTAGTATCATTTGTTTCTTTTTAATGAATTTTTAAATTTTTAACGAATTTTTGGCGCATTCGGTAATGATTTGCTTCTGAGTAATGGAAGCTGTATGTGGAATTGCGTTTCAAAGTCGAAGGCATTGAGAGTCTCGAGTGACCTTGATTTTAATAAAAAATTTCAAGAATAAGAAGTAACCGTTTCTAAAAGAAAATCGAAAGCAGACCTTTCTTTTTGAAACACCTAAAAAGTTACAAAAAATGACTTTTTATATATTTTAAATGATTCTTAAAAGTATTTTTCTTTCTGACTCTCACAATTTTAGATTAAAAAAAAGTCTAGAATTTGTTAACAAGAAATATAGTTTTTCTGAAGTTAAATGGATTTTTTAAGGGTGGGACTATCATTATGCAACGCACTGTAATCTGAAAAATATTATATTTTAAATATTTTCCGTAGATATCTATAAATATTCTTTTACAAGAATTTTAATTATGGATTAAAGTTGGTTAAGAAATATCGCTATTTTGTGTAGAAATTGAGTTGGTCAGGCCTGATTTCGCTGTTTTTTGCACAGACCAGACCATGAAATGTGAAAATATATTAGAACCAGGACAAGCTCGGGCCAAATTTTTTGCTTTTATACTGGACCACGCTGATTTTTGCAGACCATGAAATGTGAAAAAATATTAGAGCCAGGACAAGCTCGAGCTAAATTTTTAGCTTTTATATCGGTCCACGCTGATTTTTGCACAGACCAGGCCATGAAATGTGAAAAAAATATTAGAGCCAGGACAAGCTCGGGCCAAATTTTTAGCTTTTATACCGGCCCACGCTGATTTTTGCGCAGACCAGGCCATGAAATGTGAAACGGACCGAATTTTTAGCTTTTATTATACCAGACAAGGACGGGCCAAGTTAGCTTTAAACAATATCAAAATTTCGGCGCTTCCAAACCTCTACTTGAAGTGATTATGCATCATTCCTTTTAAAAATAGAATTGTTTGGTTTTATCAGTAACACTTTCCAACATAGTTGAAATATTTATGACTTTGATTTGTCTGCCCTCAGGGTATCTTTAAAATTTTAGATCAGTTAAAAATAATTTGAAGGTGAGACATGTCCAAACAACTTACTTCACATTCTGTTGTATCACCAGTTCTCCTTTTATCTTCAATACCTCTGAACATTTCTTCACAAAATCTTGGCACTATTCCTATAAAAGATTTTTCAAGTTGTTAAACTAGTGAAGAAACTATAGTAAGTAATTTTTGTGAAGAAACTATAGTAAGTAATAGTGATTTACTTCTTATAAACTAACTGTTTATTATCCAGTGTACAATGTGGAAATCGTATGAGTTACCTGGTCATTTAATTTGTGAACGAATATAGCTACAACTACAAAAGTGATGTCTACACATAGATAAGTGAGTATGCACTACACAATGAGACCACTTGCATGGCTCCTAGTGTCAAAACTTCGATTCTATCTCGCAAACTACTGGAAATGTGGAACAAAATACCAATTAGAAAGTTATTCAACGTCATCTATTTAATAGTAAATGGCGCTTCATGTGCATAAATAGCCTAAAAGTAAAGCAAGAAAAGCTAATGTCAATTGGTATGATTTGCGGCATAACTCCGGCAAGAACGAACGTTTTGCGGCTGATGGTGGGCATAGGCAAAATATTTTTTTTGTCTGGCTTAATCATGTTATTTGAATGCAATACCTAGACCTTTGTCTCACACTACATTTCTCCGTAACAAAATCAACACTACAGTATCGACGGGAATCGGACAAATTTCAATTAATTTTTTGCTTTTGGTTCAGGCTGTTCATGCACATGGAGTGATATTTCTTACTAAATTGATGACGCTAAACCACTTTCTAACTGACTTTTTTTCTCATATCTCCAATAGTTTTCTAGATCACTAAATCCCGAACTTTGCCGCTAGGAGGCGCTGAAAGCGGTCTCATTGTGTAGCACAAACTCACATAGCACATACATATGTTCAGACAACACTGATATAACTATACGTACATCCGCTCACAAATTAAACACCGGGTAACTTATACGCTTTCCATCCTGTACAATTAATAAAATGAATATTTAGAGTAAAATTTATTTCTTACAATCCTAATTTTCTGAAACAGGAAATTCCTATTGAAGTTGAATTGTCTGATAAACAATAAAACAAAATATGACTTTTTTTTTTATTTGTTGACCAAACTGGTAATTGAGAGCGCATATTCTTTATATTTTGTACTATTTTAATCTAAACACAACTCTAATTAGTGACAATTTGTGACATTTTATATTTAAAATACTCTAAATTGCTCTTATTGTTAAACTTACAAACAGTAAAATGCAAAAAGACATTTTAATAGTTTGGAAATTAAACTGCTATACATATGCGGATTATCTCAGAAAAAAAATGGCAGCAGCCATCCAACTGGAAATTATGCCTTCTTTGACTTTTTGTTAAAAAAAAAAAAAAAAAAAAAAAAAAAAAAAAGCTTAGAGGGTCGTTTCCATACTAAAATTGTAACAACCTTATGGAGTATAACACTAGTCTACAAATTGAAAGATAATTTTCGGAACAAAAATCGCAATAACTTAATGTTATACTTTTGTCCATACTGAATCTGAAAATGAAGTCGATATTCCTCCATCACGCATCACATTTTTTGTTGAGATTAGTGGACTTTTTCCCTATAGAAATTGTAACAAACTTTGAAATTTTCAGTACGAAAACCAAATTTTAATATCTTATTTAGATTCGTTGGTAAATTTTACCTTTGCATACAAAACGGGAAGTCATTTGGTGAAGCCATTTATGAATTATGCAGATTTAAAGTTTGGAACTCCTAATGTTAAATACATTATTAGTAGTTGCAAAACAGATTGTCATGCGTGCAGGTTTTTGTACATGACCACCGCCACCTGAATACTAGGCCTGCGCACTGATACAAAAATGGTGGCTGTCATAGGAGAATTTTTTTTCAGCACTTACACAGTCCTTTAAAATTGATTACTAATAATATCTAAAAGGTTGCTCAGCCACCTTTTTTTGAGATTAAATAAGTCAAAGAAAACTTTTAGAAAATACATGTGTTCAAATTCAGGGGACCGTGCAAACGCCTAAAAAAATCCGCCCACGACAGCCGCCATTTTTGTGTTAGCGCATAGGCCTAGTATTCGGGGGGCGGGGGCATAACTCAAAAGCTATATGGCAGAAAAAGCTGAACATTTTTTTTTCGTGTACTTGACGCCTCTAAAAAGCGATTTCTGTTGTTTCTTTTATATTATATGTGACAATACATATTTTTTTCGAATATTAGTTTCAAAATATATAAATTATGACATTAATATTCGAAAAAATATATATGTATATAACCTATAAAAATTTGAACAGAAATCGATTTTTACAAGCTTTAAATATGTGACCTCATTTCGCCAATTTTTTTATAGGTATGCTTAAAAAACAACATGCACTGCAGTTTGTTTTGCAACAATTAAAAATGAATTTAACATTAGGACCTCAAAACTTTAAATCTGCACAATTCCTTAACTTCTTCACCGAATGACTTTTCGTTCGGTATTAAACAGTAAAATTTACTGAAGAACCCAAATATGATGTCAAAATTGGGTGTTCGTATTTGAAAATTTAAACGTTTGTTACAATTTCAGTATCGAGACGGCCTGTTTTTATTTATTTTTAGCATAAATTGAAAGAAAACAAAAGTGATTGAAAACAAGACTGAATTAGCAGTAAGGTGCAAATCATTTTATATTAAGAGAGCATTCATAGTTTGCGCAGAAGAACATACTGAACGTGAATTGGATAATATTAGAGAGATTGCAAGAGATAATAGTTTTTCCAGCAACTTTATTAGTAGACTAATTTATCAAATTAAATATAAAAGTAATAGAACTAATAGAAAATTTGACCATGACGAATTTAAACGCCACAAATTTCACTATATCCCTGGTCTGTTTGAAAGGTTAAAATATTGCTTACAGAAATATAAAAAAAAACTTAATTGCTAATCCACCAACGAAACTAAAAGTAAAACTTCATAATCATATAGACCCCCATGGATGAAACTACAGGAGTTTACCTTATACCAATTACCACAAATAATAACAATAAAGAAAAATTAGATTATATTGCCATGACCATGCGAAAATTCAAGATACGGCTTAATGAACATACAGGGTGATTATAGAAAAAACTATCCCGATATATGAGCCCCTAGCCGTTCCGTAAATACCGTTGAAAGAAATTGAAGGAAATTTTGGTTTAAAGTATTTTGAGGTATGTGCTCAAGAATCATATGCAAAACAACAATTAAGCTATAACAGTTACGGTTACAGTGATAAAAATTCAAAATTTTCAAATGGCAACGCCTACTTTTTTTATTGGAATGTGATATTCATAGTGGAAAACCATAAAAAGCGTTGGAACGGTACCTGTAGCACGAAAATCGCCGGCGCTAGACAGACTAGGAACAAAAGTGAAAACAGCTAGTACGAACAGAGAAGCAACAGAATGCAAAACATTTTATTGTGTTTCACAAATTTTCCACGTGACCTCCTTCACACACGATGACACTTTGCATACGGCAGATGGTGGATAACACTGAAGCATGTACCATGGCAGGAGGAATCTGTTGAACCTAACGTCAGATGGCATCTTTCAAATCAGATGCAATTTGCAAATTAAATGCATACACTTTAGATTTCAGATATCCCACAGCCATAAATCCACTGGAGTAAGATCGGGGGACCTTAACGGCTACGGAAACGTGAAATGGCGGGAGATAACTGACACCAAACTGTTGTGTTAAGAAACGTTTAATAGAAGGCCCCACATGTGGAGGAGCGCCATCTTGTATCCACACGACATCAGATAGAGCATTTCGCTGTTGCAAATTGGGAATTACGTAATTAGTCAACATTTCAAGATAGAGAGCACTAGTTACCGTACACGTTTGTAGGTTGTAGGTCAGTGGCAGCAACCTCTTCAAAAAGGTAAGGGCCGAGGATGAAGATGCTTGTTACTCCGCACCACACAGTCAATTTTTCTTCGGGAAACGGAACTGTAACCACATCATGGAGATTATTGTCTGCTCAATGAACACAGTTCTTCGAATTGACGTATACCAGTCAACGAGAAATGGGCCTCATCCGTCTACAAAATGCGTAAAGACCAGCTGCCATCCTCGTCATACTAGATGAGGAATTCATTCGCAAAATCTAGCCGTTGTTGCTTATCACCCGCTTGCAACATCTGAACACGCTGGAACCGATACGGAACATGTGGAGAGTCTTGCGGACCATAGAATTCAGCAACTGCAAAACGCGTGAAACACCGCGTGCACTTGCAAGAGGAACGTCGCGTATCGTCTCATGAACTTCTGCAACAGCCTCGACAGGAACGGAAGGTCGTCCAGTCCGAGATCGATTGCATGTGCAAAAATTTTTTTAAATATTCGTATCCCGTATTCGTATATCCCGTACAGTTTTTACAGAGCACGGACCTCGGTGTAGCCCATGGTTTCTGAAGTAGACACGCAATGCCTCTGCGGCATTCTGTGCGTTTAGGTAATAAATCTTTACAATTTTCCCACGTCCTTTCCCTCTAAGCGGCATGTTGTTCTGGGTGCAAGAAAGCAAGATACACGGCATGCATTTCACAGTGCTTTTTCTTTCACTTAGTGCGACGACGTCAGTCATGATAGTGTCTTACGCCGAACCAGGAAATGTGTGTGTCTTTGTCTCTTCTTCTCGTTTCGAAAGAGATTCAGTAGGCTGGTATCAGAGCCGAAGACACGGTGTGAAATGTGATGTCGTTAAAAAAGAAATTCGTGCTCTGGTGAGCGCCACAGTTATTTTATCTTTTCTTCTTACTTTGTCTAGCGACGGCGATTTTCGTGCTACAGGTACCGTTCCAACGCTTTTTATGTTTTTTCACTATGAAGATCACATTCCAATACAAAAAAGTAGGTGTTGCCATTTGAAATTTTCGAAATTTTGTCACTGTAACCGTAACTGTTAGAGTTTAACTGTTGTTTTTCATATGATTCTTGAGAGCATAATACCTCAAAATACTTTTAACCAAAATTTCATTCAGTTTCTGTGAACTGTATGGTAGCTAGTGGCTCATATATCGGGATAGTATTTGTATAATCACTCTGTATTTCAAACATAAAGTTTGACCGCCCCCGCACCACAAGATCAAGATTAAAACAAAGATGTGATATTAATATACATTTTAATAAGGTGAAGATCATTAAGAAAATGTTTTATTATTACAGTTCATCTATCAGAGAATCTTTAGAGATTATATGCAGAAATAATAACATTTATAACGATACTTTATCCTACATTATCCCCAAAATTTGGATCAATTTACTAAGTTAGAGTTACAGTCTTCACCCACCAACATTTTGGAACATTCTGACGGATATTGATTCGAAAAGAATCAGTTCTCTGATTTCGTATTTTCTATTTTCAACCCTGAAAATGAGTACGATTGTACTTGAAAGTACTAGGTTTTAGATATAAAGTTTTGTATTTTGTATTATTTTATTTTATTTTATTTTATTTTATGTATTTAACAACGTATTAAACACTTTTTAGTAAATTTTGGCTGAATTAATTCTGAATTTATTTATATAACACATTGATAAAAAAAATGTTGAGACGATCCTAAACGAAGATGACGTATGCAGAATAACAAAGGTTTCTCACATTAAGCATTTGTGTGTTCGGTTATGCTAACCATTTCCATTTAAATTCTGACAGTTGCATTATATACATGTGTAAAATCATGCAGTTTAAAAAATGTGAAATGCTTCTTGATCTAACAAAAAGGTTTACGAAAATATAATATAACCCCTTTCGAGTTATCCACGATTCCGAAAAGCGTTTCTTTATCTTCGGAAACTTCAGAAACCAATAGATTTGCAAGATTTAAAGACGCATTTCTGAAGCAAAAGTTTCTTTTGTTGTCCATAACTTACGGAAACGTTTCCGAGTAGTTTTTGCAATGTATTAATCAGTTTTCTCAACCCTGTATCAACACGAAATAGCGGTTTTTTGGATGTTATCAATTCTAAAATAAAAAATTTTAGCTGCGTAACCTAATTTATAAATGCAAGAGTAACAAAATAACATTCATTTCACGCTATTAATTTGTCATGCTTGTCTGTTGAACATGTTTGCTGAACATGAAGATATTTATTTGAGAATTGAAAACATCCAAAAAATCGATATTTCGTGTAAACATCGGGTCGAGAAAAATTAATACATTGTAAAAACAACTCGGAAACGTTTCAGAAAATTACTGGCAGCAAAATAAACTTTTGTTTTAGAAATGTTTCTTTAAATCTTGGAAGTCTATTGGTTTCTCAGCGTTCTGAATATAAATTTGTACTTTTTATAAATATATACTTTTCGAGTCGTGGATAATTCGGAAGAGATTATATTATGTTTTCGTAAATCTTCTTGCTAGATCAAGAAACATTTCTCTTTTTTACAGTGTATCTTATGCTGAAAATTTATGAATAAAACATAAGTTTAAATCTTTCAACTCATTTTAAAACACTCTGCACATGGCGTTTAAACAAGCTTACCTTTATTGGCACCATATCCTATGACAGACCAAGATTTCCCGGATCCAGTCTGTCCGTAAGCGAAAAGAGCAGAATTGTATCCATCCCAGGCATTTCGAAGAACTCCCCGACCAAGATCTTTGTATACCCTTTCCTGTAAATATAATATACTGTACTATTTGCATAAATCTTGAACAAAGAAATAAGATAAAGACTTCTAACGTAATAATGTTAATATCGAGTCACGACTTTGGAACTAAATGGCAGCCGGCGTACAACTGTGCTAAGGTAGCACCACCTTCAAACAACAAACCAAAATTGTCACTAACAGTGTTTCGTATTGCAATATAAATATACACTAAAGGGTTTATAATGCTATCGCTGCTGGCGAATGTTTATGTTAATTTGAGTCCGTTTTTATTAATTTCATTTTAGCGGAGTATATTTCTATGTTCATGATCGGATACCTACCAGACGATGGCTGTCAAGCAGATGATTTGAAGAAGCAGACGAACTGATATAACTGTCCTACAAAGGCGCCACCTATTTGAAACATTTTTCGAGGAACGATTTTCTTGTTCTAAAGGCTATTTCGTTAGAAGTCCTTATCTATTTCTATGTTCATAGCATAAATGTAATCAAATATTGCCAACTTCAATCTTTTATTTAAGAAAAAACACACCATTTTACCAGAATTTCTGAACAGTAATTTTTTTTTATTTAATCACGGAATGTCTGCCATTAAATAAAACAATAATTACTAAGCCGAAATTCTGGTAGGATGATATTTTTTTTATGAACAAAAACGAAAATTCATGCGTCAAACATATAGATTATGGAACACTTTCCAACACATTCAGAATATTGTAAAAAAAAAAAAAAAACTTCACAGTATAATAAGGTGAAATATGATGCCCAAGTAAACAAAGTCAAACTCAAACCGGGCAGGGAGGCCTATCTTTCAGCTTAAACTCAACTAGACCCGCCCGTGTCCAAATAAGGGCAATTTGGAAAACGCATAACACATTTGAAAACGCAATTTCCGCCATTACCATCTACAGTCTGAAAAGTATCTGAATTCTCTTGTGCAGCTCTGTAAATGATCTATAGATTTGCATACATACTACATAGTATGCTTATATTTATTTCAGTTAGGAAACGAATAAAACATTTTTTTAATTCCCCCTCAGCAATTTCCATCGATAAACGGAAATGTACCCAAGATTTTTTTTTTTCGCAGCACTGTATATATTCTATAGAATTTATACACGCTACGTAATATGCAAAAAATTGGTTAAATATTGGAACGCGTAGCACAAATGTAAACGCACTTCCAGCAATTATTGTCCTTGTACAGTAACTGTAACCGAGTTCTTTTGTGTATCCCTGTTAAATGAACGATAAATGCTATGCACACAATATTCTATAGTAAGCATCATGTAGTGCGCTTCAGTAATATATATCATTTTCAATATGTCTGAAATGGTGTAACACCATTAAAATACGCCACAAACGATTTTTCCCCATAGGCCGTAATGTAACGGAATTATTTTGAGTGTCCCTGTAAACTAACTATGAATTCTACACTCTTCACTTTCAATACCAAACATGCCATAGTTAACTTCAATAACGTATGTACGTTGTATGACACTCCGAGTATATTTACTCAAATTAGAACACGAAAGATGGCAGATAAACGACAAACAGACAAACCGAATTCATAAGCTCTTTTCAACTATGTTGGAAAGTGTTAAATATAAACTAAATTGGCAGCACTGAATTAGTTCTTGAACTATTATAGTTAATGGAAAATTTGACCTTAATCTATCCGTGTGTATTTAGGGTATTTTAAGGCAGATAGGGCAAGCTTAATGAAGTGATAAAACAAACTACATCAAACAATTTTTGTGTAGAAAAACAGCGCCGCAATTCTTTTTTTCAGTCTAAAATACAGGGCATCACATTCCAATCTGAAAGTTGAGTTTTGTCAACATCATAACTTTGTTCTCTTAAAAATAATCGTTCTGGACTCACGTTCCTTTTTTTTTATATTCTCAAAAATATATATATCTTCTATAAAAATAAACATTTTTTTTTCCTAACAGTTATTTTTTCTTATAAGTATTAAAAATGAATTATTGTTCATTAGCATGAAATCAAAGATAGTGCATTTAGTAATGTGTTAATGAAATATTAGCCTTTTAGAGAAAAAAAAAGCTAATTAAAGTTATCAGAAAATGCTTCAATATATTTAAATTCATGCTGTTTTCACTAGTCAGCATAGTTAGTATTATATTAATTTTATAACTTTTAAAGATACGTTTAACACTGTACTGCCTTTTTTCTCTATCTTTATTTTAAAAAATCCATTTGATACTATCTGAGGGGTGTAAAAAGGGAAAATATATTTGTAAAAATATTACTTCGTTTTTTTAGTCAAAATTTTGTATTTTACCATTCATCACAAAAGTGGATCGAACAGTTTAGGAGTCATCCATCGCCGCCTGAATACTAGGCCTGCGCGTTGACACAAAAACGGCTGTTGTATTTTTGCTTGAATTTGGGTGCATTTTTTTTAACGTTTGTACGGTCCCCTGAATTTAGAGACATCGGTTTTTTTTTCAGAAGTTTTCTTTGATTCATTTAATGTCAGAAAAATGAGGCGAAGGAAACTGTTAGAAATTATTGGTATTCAAATTCAAGGAACCGTACAAACGCTGAAAAAAATCCGCCTACGAAAGTCGCCATTATTTTGTCAGTACGTAGGCCTAGAATTCAGGGGTCGCGGTCGGTGAGTCATCCATTAATTACGTCACGCAAATTACGCAGATTTTTTTTTTTTTTTTTTTTTTTTTTTAACACCTTCCTCTCTTTATATCACAAGTTGTCTCACTCGAAGTATACCCTCTCTACTGTAGTATGTGACATTTTCTGTAACTATTAATTTAGAGCTATTTACACGCAAAAATGTTACAAAGGATCTATTATCTACTTATATATAAATATTATAAAACCATCAAAATCTTCTTTTATTCGAGCTGTTGAAATTTAAATGAAGGAATAATATACCTATTACTATCTGAATAAAAATACATATGTTTTAGTGAACTTTATTATGCTGCTTTCAAATTGTATACATATTTTATATATGCATAATCACATCTGATTGCTCCAGATATGAAGTATGGCTCACATTGTGAAAATACATGTCGCACGGTGAAATAAATTTCTTAATTTGTGTATGTGTGATATGTGATATGAAACGCATGTGAACAGTTAACAAAACATTAGCCTTATTACAAAAGTTTTTTAAATTATCAGAGAATGTATTGAAATATTTAGATGCTTATTGTTTTCTCAAACTAGAAATATTTAGGCATACACAATATTTTTCATGGTGGAAAAAAACTTTAACAAAATATTTACGTCATAAAGCTTATACTATACACTCCTTTTCATAAAAATATGACCGCTATATTTTTATGGTTATTAGTATTATGTTATATGTGATATGAAATGCGATGAACAGTTAACAAAATATTAGCCTTATTACAAAAGTTTTTTAAATTATCAGAGAATGTATTGAAATATTTAGATGCTTATTGTTTTCTCAAACTAGAAAAATCTAGGCATACACAATATTTTTCATTGTGGAAGAAAACTTTAACAAAATATTTACGTCATAAAGCTTATACTATACACTCCTTTTCATAAAAATATGACCGCTATATTTTTATGGTTATTAGTATTATGTTATATGTGATATGAAATGCGATGAACAGTTAACAAAATATTAGCCTTATTACAAAAGTTTTTTAAATTATCAGAGAATGTATTGAAATATTTAGATGCTTATTGTTTTCTCAAACTAGAAAAATCTAGGCATACACAATATTTTTCATTGTGGAAGAAAACTTTAACAAAATATTTACGTCATAAAGCTTATACTATACACTCCTTTTCATAAAAATATGACCGCTATATTTTTATGGTTATTAGTATTATGTTATATGTGATATGAAATGCGATGAACAGTTAACAAAATATTAGCCTTATTACAAAAGTTTTTTAAATTATCAGAGAATGTATTGAAATATTTAGATGCTTATTGTTTTCTCAAACTAGAAAAATCTAGGCATACACAATATTTTTCATTGTGGAAGAAAACTTTAACAAAATATTTACGTCATAAAGCTTATACTATACACTCCTTTTCATAAAAATATGACCGCTATATTTTTATGGTTATTAGTATTATGTTATATGTGATATGAAATGCGATGAACAGTTAACAAAATATTAGCCTTATTACAAAAGTTTTTTAAATTATCAGAGAATGTATTGAAATATTTAGATGCTTATTGTTTTCTCAAACTAGAAAAATCTAGGCATACACAATATTTTTCATTGTGGAAGAAAACTTTAACAAAATATTTACGTCATAAAGCTTATACTATACACTCCTTTTCATAAAAATATGACCGCTATATTTTTATGGTTATTAGTATTATGTTATATGTGATATGAAATGCGATGAACAGTTAACAAAATATTAGCCTTATTACAAAAGTTTTTTAAATTATCAGAGAATGTATTGAAATATTTAGATGCTTATTGTTTTCTCAAACTAGAAAAATCTAGGCATACACAATATTTTTCATTGTGGAAGAAAACTTTAACAAAATATTTACGTCATAAAGCTTATACTATACACTCCTTTTCATAAAAATATGACCGCTATATTTTTATGGTTATTAGTATTATGTTATATGTGATATGAAATGCGATGAACAGTTAACAAAATATTAGCCTTATTACAAAAGTTTTTTAAATTATCAGAGAATGTATTGAAATATTTAGATGCTTATTGTTTTCTCAAACTAGAAAAATCTAGGCATACACAATATTTTTCATTGTGGAAGAAAACTTTAACAAAATATTTACGTCATAAAGCTTATACTATACACTCCTTTTCATAAAAATATGACCGCTATATTTTTATGGTTATTAGTATTATGTTATATGTGATATGAAATGCGATGAACAGTTAACAAAATATTAGCCTTATTACAAAAGTTTTTTAAATTATCAGAGAATGTATTGAAATATTTAGATGCTTATTGTTTTCTCAAACTAGAAAAATCTAGGCATACACAATATTTTTCATTGTGGAAGAAAACTTTAACAAAATATTTACGTCATAAAGCTTATACTATACACTCCTTTTCATAAAAATATGACCGCTATATTTTTATGGTTATTAGTATTATGTTATATGTGATATGAAATGCGATGAACAGTTAACAAAATATTAGCCTTATTACAAAAGTTTTTTAAATTATCAGAGAATGTATTGAAATATTTAGATGCTTATTGTTTTCTCAAACTAGAAAAATCTAGGCATACACAATATTTTTCATTGTGGAAGAAAACTTTAACAAAATATTTACGTCATAAAGCTTATACTATACACTCCTTTTCATAAAAATATGACCGCTATATTTTTATGGTTATTAGTATTATGTTATATGTGATATGAAATGCGATGAACAGTTAACAAAATATTAGCCTTATTACAAAAGTTTTTTAAATTATCAGAGAATGTATTGAAATATTTAGATGCTTATTGTTTTCTCAAACTAGAAAAATCTAGGCATACACAATATTTTTCATTGTGGAAGAAAACTTTAACAAAATATTTACGTCATAAAGCTTATACTATACACTCCTTTTCATAAAAATATGACCGCTATATTTTTATGGTTATTAGTATTATGTTATATGTGATATGAAATGCGATGAACAGTTAACAAAATATTAGCCTTATTACAAAAGTTTTTTAAATTATCAGAGAATGTATTGAAATATTTAGATGCTTATTGTTTTCTCAAACTAGAAAAATCTAGGCATACACAATATTTTTCATTGTGGAAGAAAACTTTAACAAAATATTTACGTCATAAAGCTTATACTATACACTCCTTTTCATAAAAATATGACCGCTATATTTTTATGGTTATTAGTATTATGTTATATGTGATATGAAATGCGATGAACAGTTAACAAAATATTAGCCTTATTACAAAAGTTTTTTAAATTATCAGAGAATGTATTGAAATATTTAGATGCTTATTGTTTTCTCAAACTAGAAAAATCTAGGCATACACAATATTTTTCATTGTGGAAGAAAACTTTAACAAAATATTTACGTCATAAAGCTTATACTATACACTCCTTTTCATAAAAATATGACCGCTATATTTTTATGGTTATTAGTATTATGTTATATGTGATATGAAATGCGATGAACAGTTAACAAAATATTAACCTTATTACAAAAGTTTTTTAAATTATCAGAGAATGTATTGAAATATTTAGATGCTTATTGTTTTCTCAAACTAGAAAAATCTAGGCATACACAATATTTTTCATTGTGGAAGAAAACTTTAACAAAATATTTACGTCATAAAGCTTATACTATACACTCCTTTTCATAAAAATATGACCGCTATATTTTTATGGTTATTAGTATTATGTTATATGTGATATGAAATGCGATGAACAGTTAACAAAATATTAGCCTTATTACAAAAGTTTTTTAAATTATCAGAGAATGTATTGAAATATTTAGATGCTTATTGTTTTCTCAAACTAGAAAAATCTAGGCATACACAATATTTTTCATTGTGGAAGAAAACTTTAACAAAATATTTACGTCATAAAGCTTATACTATACACTCCTTTTCATAAAAATATGACCGCTATATTTTTATGGTTATTAGTATTATGTTATATGTGATATGAAATGCGATGAACAGTTAACAAAATATTAGCCTTATTACAAAAGTTTTTTAAATTATCAGAGAATGTATTGAAATATTTAGATGCTTATTGTTTTCTCAAACTAGAAAAATCTAGGCATACACAATATTTTTCATTGTGGAAGAAAACTTTAACAAAATATTTACGTCATAAAGCTTATACTATACACTCCTTTTCATAAAAATATGACCGCTATATTTTTATGGTTATTAGTATTATGTTATATGTGATATGAAATGCGATGAACAGTTTACAAAACATTAGCCTTATTACAAAAGTTTTTTAAATTATCAGAGAATGTATTGAAATATTTAGATGCTTATTGTTTTCTCAAACTAGAAAAATCTAGGCATACACAATATTTTTCATTGTGGAAGAAAACTTTAACAAAATATTTACATCATAAAGTTTATACACTCCATTTCATAAAAATATGACCGCTATATTTTTATGGTTATTAGTATATGTTATATGTGATATGAAATGCGATGAACAGTTAACAAAACATTAGCCTTATTACAAAAGTTTTTTAAATTATCAGAGAATGTATTGAAATATTTAGATGCTTATTGTTTTCTCAAACTAGAAAAATCTAGGCATACACAATATTTTTCATTGTGGAAGAAAACTTTAACAAAATATTTACGTCATAAAGTTTATACACTCCATTTCATAAAAATATGACCGCTATATTTTTATGGTTATTAGTATATGTTATATGTGATATGAAATGCGATGAACAGTTAACAAAACATTAGCCTTATTACAAAAGTTTTTTAAATTATCAGAGAATGTATTGAAATATTTAGATGCTTATTGTTTTCTCAAACTAGAAAAATCTAGGCATACACAATATTTTTCATTGTGGAAGAAAACTTTAACAAAATATTTACGTCATAAAGTTTATACACTCAGTTTCATAAAAATATGACCGCTATATTTTTTTTTCTTATAAACAAAGAGAAAATAAGCTTTAACCTTTTTATTACGGGCCAGGACTGGCGAGTATTTTTATATTCAATCGTACCAAAATTTACAAAAAAGTTTCTTTGTGGTAGATATCTTTTGAAAATATACTAGTATAAGGGTATGGCAGAGATTGTTTTTTAAACAAGTTGGAAATTGTACGTTAAATGTGAGAAATGAGGTGCGTTCGTACTATAGCTAGTTTTACAATGTTAAAAAATCATCGTTATTATTTCAGTGAAATGAATTATATCGTCTGTTATGAGCGAAATGAGCATGCCTTTTTTTTTCTTATTATGTATGCCATACGTTTACAGATGCGAATTTTTTTCGACACCACATAACGCTGCAAAATTCACCATGGAGATCTTGCTTTGCGAATGTTTACCTCCATGGTTTAATATTTCTATGACTCACGATCAACGAATCTCTTGTGTTTATTTACTTTAATGGATTGAGATATTCGGCTGTTAACCTAATTTCTACTGAAGTTATCTCAGAATCTATACACTTTTTAATGTAACTCACCTCTCAAGCAAACAATTTTTTTGAACGACCTTTCTAAAAGTGTAACTTTTATGCAATTTTATTCGAAAAAATAATTTTGAATAAAAATGGCCATTTGGCATATGAAAAAAGAAGTGGTTAGCCGTATTTGTTTTCCAAAGTCACATGACTTGCGCTTTTGTTTTGTAGAAAGAGCAATAATATTCTATGGAACTCTAGAAAATTTGATAAAACATTTCCGTAAGAATGCAGCATTTCATAACACCTTGTAATAATATACTACTTTTAAATGCTGAAAGATGTAAAATAAAATCTTTAAAAACAGTAAAAAAGTTTTACTAGACTGTTTACATGTTTCAGCTCCATCGAAGTCATCATCAAAACCAATAACAATATTCTAAAAATGCACGATCTATGATGTAATGATTTGAAACGCCATTATTCAATTTTTCACATGTCCCTCCAATCTATAATATCCATCCATAATAAGAGAAACCATAGAGATTGTAACATGTAAAAATTCAATATGTAACGATGTAGCACCATTTAACTTACCTAAATTATGGCTTGAATTACTCCATGGTTATGAATATGAAAATAAACGTCCAAATAAAAATTAAAAATAACGTGCGTAATCGGAAAGAGTACGTGAAAAATTCAATAATGGAGTTTCAAATCATTACGTCATATATCGTGCATTTTTAGAATATTCTTATTTGTTTTGATAATGGCTTCGATGGAGCCGAAACATGTTAAATGTCCGGTAAACTTTTTTTTTTACTGTTTTTTAAGTTTTTATTTTACACCTTTTAGTAATTACAAGTAGTAGGATGTAACATTTCTTCCATTTCTTACCTGGTCACAAAACTTTGATCCATTGGGTTGAGACGTGTCAGCCGTGCAGTAACCATTTGGAAGCTCCTTGTAACCGTCATGAGACCAGTAACTGTGATCATAGGTAAATTTCTTTACAGGATCATTTGGATCATCCGGGTTTGTCAGGAATGTGGTATTTCCTGACATCTGAACGATAGGCCTGGCATTTCTTTGCTTTTCACGTTGATTTTGATCGTGTTAAGGTTTATTTAAAAAATTTCAAGCAATTTATAAGCTGAAGTGAATTTAATTGGTCATATACCTCTGAAATATCAAACATTAGAGAAATTTTTAAAGCTACATTACAATTTATTGGTACTTACGTATTATCCGGGCCAGGAGATAGCTCACCAAAAATGGTTGACAATTGCAATCTTGTTTATCGTAGCCACTCACGCTCAAAACAATTGACATATGTTTATTAAATACAGTAAAACCCGTTTAAAAAGTTCCCGTTTAAAAATTTTGTATTTTCGATTCCCATTTTTTCCCTATTCTTACAATGCTAAAATAACTCGTTTAAAAAGTTTAATTCGAAACCCTTTCCAGCTTAAATTTTTTCTTTCCCTTCCAAATTTACTTTCAAAACACATTTACTTCGTATTTTGGATTAGTATTTTTTTTTCTGTACTGAAAAGTAATTCTCTATACTCTTCACTATTTACAAAGTTTAATGTTTAGCACTTAAAACGATTGTAGTAACCTTTTTTTCACCTTCACACCTGTTTCAGTCAAACAATTGTGATGGAATTTGGAGAGAGGGTGAGTCCTTTGTCACTGTAACAATGTAACAATTGTTACTGATAAGGACGAAAGAGAAATGGTCCTTTTCTACAGTACTCAGGATTCCAGGGCTACACTAGATACCGAGCTGGCTCATTCATTATCATGACGTCACAAATGGTGGCTGGTCACAACCAGCGATTGGTATAAAGCGACGCGCGCATCGTTTTGTGCCAATCGCTGTATGTCTTTCGTTTTGTCGTTTCGCTTTGTACCAATCGCTGGTCGCGGCCAGCCACCATTTGTGACGTCATGATAATGAATGAGCCAGCCCGGTATCTAGCGTAACCCTGGTAATTCTTTAAGTTGACCAGATGCTTTTTTTACAATGAATTCTGTCCCACCCTCTTCCAAGAATGAAATGAATCAAATCTGCGTTTGGTTCATTCAATTCAAAGTTTTGAAGTCAGTGTAAAGTTTGTTACGTCAAATCTTTCTCGCTAGAAAATTCCCGAATGAAAAATTCTATTTTTTACCAAAATGTTGGGCAAAGCAATTAAAAGAAAAGCCTTGTCAATTGAAGACAAAATCAAAATTTTGAAAAAGTGGATAACAACTCGAACATAACAAGAGTTGAATTTGCAAAGAAGTTGAACATACCAGTGACTACTCTGAATGGAATTGCTGCAAAACGAGATCTTATTTTAAACTCTTCTGATAAATCTCAAAAAATTTTAAAAGTTAAAAAAGAAAAATATGAATTTATGGAAGCAAAGTTATTAATTTGGTTCAAACAAGCTAGATCCGCCAATATTTTCCTATAAGCGCCTATTCTTAGAGAAAAGGCTGGGGAAATTGCCAAAAAAATGGAGATTGGATTTACTGCTTCAAATGAGTGGATTGATAGAATGAAAAAAAAGAACTGTATTGAGTTATAATTCTGTAAAAGGTGAAAGTAAAAGTGTTGATACACAATAAATTGAAGAGTGGAAGAAAATCTTACCAGTAGATTATTTTTTAACACAATTATTTCAAATTGGTAAAGTAATCAGACAAGTTGTAAATTTCCAACTGGACGAAAAATGTCCGGGCCTGGATGAATTATGCCCTCCAGATTCGACCGGGATAGCTCAGTGGTAGAGCGTGGCGGCTTCAGCCAAGCGATCCTGGCCCGGACATTTTTCGTCCAGTTGGAAATTTACAACTTGTCCAAAATCTTACCAGATTTGATAACCAGCTATCATCCTAAAGATGTTTTCAATATGGATGAGTGTGGACTTTTTTACAATCTTTTAGCGGATAAAATGCATGCATATAAAGGCAAAAATTGTCACGGAGGTAAAAGAAATAAGGAACGACTTACAATTTTATTAGGTGCTAACATGGACGGTTCTGAAAAGTTGAAAATTTTAGTTATTGGAAAATCGAAGAAGCCCAGATGTTTTCAAAATATGAAATCACTACCTTGTGATTATGAAAGTAACAAAACTGCTTGGATTACAATTACGATTTATGAAGCTTATTTGAAAAGATTGAATGCTAAAATGAGGATAGCTAATCGGAACATCATCATCTTTGTAGACAATTGCGCCGCCCATTCCAAAAACACGAATAATTTTAGTAACATAAAAGTGCATTTTTTACCACTGAACTCAATTTCCGTTTTACAACCTATGGATCAGGGCGTAATTAAAGTGATTAAGCAGCAATAAAGAAAACGGCTTGGGAAATGGATGATTGAAAAACTAGACAATAATGGAGAGCTAAGAAAAGTAAACGTTTTGGAATCAATTCATTTCCTTTTATCTGCATGGGAGTTAATAACACCATCTGTGATGGCCAATTGTATCTAAAAAGCAGAATTCTTGGATGGAGAATCAACAGAAGAATATGAATTGGATATTGAAGATGATTGGAAGACGCTACAAAGAAGAGTGGATTTCACTGCATCGTTTGAGGAATATGTGTCAGTAGATGATGAGGTATTGCCATGTGAAGTGCTTACAGTAGATGATATTTGTGAGGTTACAGAAGATGGTGAAGAAATGAGTGAAACGGAAGAAGAGGATGTGGATATTCCTAGTTTTTCAGATGCTGTGAAAGGACTAGAAACCTTTCTCCGTTTTATCGAAAGTGTTGAACATGTGCCTGAGGAAGTTTTTAAAAGCTTAAGACAACTGGACTGTTATCAACTAAAGATTGTCGAGAAAAAACATAAACAAAAAGCTATAACCAATTTTTTTCTGTAAAAGCATATCTAATGATGCTTCAACAAAAATGTGTTGTCTTCAAACATTGGATTAAATAAAGATATTCTAAGGTAATTATGTATTTTTACTTTATTAGCTGATTTTTTTTAAGTGTGAAAATCAATTTAAATTTCTTAAGTAAATCTCAACTTTATATAAATCATTCTATGTATTACTTTAATAATGTAAAAATAACCTCTCCTGAGAATATCAGTACTTAAACTATTGATTTTTTCAAACATTCTTACTTTTCCCGTTTAAGAAGTTTTTGCGTTCTATTCCCTTGGGAAACTTCTTAAGCGGGTTTTACTGTACATAACATTGTTAAAAATGGTAGGGGAGATGGGGGATGAATGGGACAAGGGATAAATGGGACGTTCTCAATATTTCTGGCAATAAACTTTTTTTTAGTTGCTTCCTATCCTCATAGATTTCACTACCATAGTGTGCTTCAGAAAAAAAAGCAAGACCACATGGCTGTTTTCAGTTATCTTCAAATTATCATTTCCTGAAAACTCTGCTTAAAAGTAATTTTTTTTACATTTGAATTTACTTAAATATCTTATGCAATATAAACAATTAAGATATGTTGTAGTTTTTTATTTCAAGGCTCAATATTGGTAATTAAAATGAATGAATATTAACCATTGTGACAAAATAATTTTTGAGACAAAATGGCTGACAATTGAATATATGCATCATGGGGATAATTGGGACATTTCAAATGGGATGAATGGGATTGTCTCATTCATCCCTAGAGGATGCTGAAAAATATATTTATTAGCTAAATAATAATATATAGTTTGATACATTAATAATTTATGATAAGCATTCTTTTAACATTTCATCCTCATTGTAGTTATTGTCTTCAGCCATTGAATGCTTCCGTTCATGGCCCTTTTAAGGTAAAGCTAAGATGAGTCCAATATGATTGGCTAACAAATAATTCTGGAGATCATATTACAATTTACAATCTCTCAGCTTTTGTCCAGGAGGCATTTTTTTCAGCTTTTAGTGCTTAACATTGAATAAAGGGAGGAAAATATTTGTGTCCGATTCATCCCTGCTGTGGGGATGATTGGCACATAGAAGAATTGTTTTTTAATTTCATAATATATTTCTGCATAATAATAATCTTGAATAAATATTGTGCATAAGATGTAGTCAAACACTTAATGTATGAAATGTGATATATAATATTGATAATAACTTACATAAAATATTTAAAATAAACATTTTTGTGAAAATGTCCCATTCATCCTCCATCTCCCTTAAATAACATTAATTTAGTAAAATTAATAATTGGCAAATAATATAATAAATAATATAAGAAATAGTATGTAATATAACATTAATTTAGCACACATTTACTAAATGCATAGTGTCAGGTTAGCAGTTTACAGCAGATAAAGAAACCAATATCATACAAATACCTATAATCCGAAACAGTAATTTTGTATAACATTATAACATATAAATAACTACTAGGTAATAAAAGAATTTAAGGTGACATTTTATTTTCCGGCTGGAATATTTCTGAAATAGCCTTTAACATGGCATATAAAAGAACTACACATGACACCACGACTATTTTAAAACATAAAGCATATTGTGTACTTTAACAACATATTAAAATTCGGCGGCGATTGGCTATTTTTTACGGAAGTTACAGTCTAGAAAGTAAAAACAAAATGACAAGAATACGGACAAACAGACATACTCCACTTTTTAATCCTGATGAAATTGATAATGGGACCACCACCAATACGAGCCATTTCCAACAAAAAAAAAAATTGTGAAAATGCGTGGACATGTATTAAAAAACATACAAAAAATTTCCAAATGCTTCCGAAAACATTTTGAAATTTAATAAGGTTTGCGAAAATATAATATAACTTCTGCCGAGTTACCCACGATTTCGAAAAGCATTCCTTTATCTTCCGAAACCTTACAACCCAAATGAATTCCGATATTTAAAGAAGCATTTCTGAAACAAGAGTTTCTTTTGCTGCACGTAATTTTCTGAACCGAGTAGTTTTTCTGAAACCGGCTGTAATATTTTCTGTATGCTATCAATCTTCAAGTAAACATTTTCGTGTTCAACAAGCATGTTCAATAAACAAGCATTCTAAATTAACAGAATTAACATTTTTTTGTTACTTTTGCATTTCAAAATTCTGTTATGCAGCTGAAAACGTTAACTTGAGAATTGATAGCATCTGAAAAAAAAACAATATTGAGAGTTATAACACAATTATGAGAATGATGATACACTGTAAAAACTGCTCGGAAATGTTTCCGAAAATTACGGACAGCAAACGAAACTTTTGTTTCAGAAACACTTCTTAAAATCTCATAAATGTCTTAGCTTGTGAGGTTTCGGGAGATAAATGAACAATTTTTGGATTCATGGGTAATTCGGAAGGCGTTATATTATATCTTCCTAAACTGTATTAAATTTCGTAATATTTTCGGAAACATTTGTCTTGTTTTACAGTATTGGAAATCGGTTAAAAATTAAACGTATCATAAGAAACGGAAAATCGGAAACTTTTTTAAACGTAAGCAAACCTATATTTTAAGATTTTACCGAGTGATTGAAATTTTACATTATTTCATAATAGCTGATCCGCCCGGCGTTGCCCAGTCCATTAAAGAATAATACGAAACGCGAAATCACTCTAAAAATCGCTGCACGAAACCTTTCCTCTGGTATCTCTTTATCTTTTGGAAATTAAATAGATGGACCCCAAAGAGGAAGTAAATTCAATACCACCCCCTCAAATGTCTAGATCATTTGATTCAAAGCGGGTAAATTTTTGGTCAAAATTAAAAAAAGGTTACCATTGGATTTTCACAATTTGCATTTTCGGAATAAAAAAAATAAACTACGTATACAGGCTGAAGTTTCGATTCAATACTCCAATACTTTTATTAAAACTCGAGGTTGAGTGAAAATGAAACTATTTCATTGTCTGGGATTATCAAATTGGTAACTTTCTTTTGCGGTTTCAATAAAAATAGCTATATTTAGCTAATCTTTTAGTACTATAATACCTAATCTTTTAGTTCCACTGCCAGGAGACCCTTCTGTTCTAAACATATTTCCGACACATGACCCCGCTGCCTACGATACCGTGTATAGCAGACGTGCTGCGCACGCGCAGCAAAATCTTTTAGATTTAGTTTTCACCACCAGGTGGAGCATTCTGTTCTAAAAAAACCTCTTTCCGAACGAAACTCCGGCACTCATTCCTGCTGCTTACGTCACCGTGTAGATGAAAATCTTTTAGTTGTAAATGAAAATCTGTTAGTTCCACTTTCCACCGCCAGCGAGTACCAAATCTATGTCTTAATTAATTAGATATGTCTTAATTAGTTCATGTTAAGTTGAATGAACCGATTCCGTTGAAATCGAGCCCATAGAACCCGAGAAAATAAATCTCCCCCTGGATATTAATATTCATAAATGGTGGTAACCAAGGGCTGAAAAAATGATACTGATGTTTCTTTAACACCTGGGAGACTTCGGAAGAATGTTAGAAAAGATTTCGTTTGAATCGGACCAAGGTTAAATGCAAAATCTTTTAGTTACACTTTCTACAGCCAGGGGGCGCACTCTGTTCTAAACAAATCTCTATCCGAAAGAAACTCCGAAACGTGTCCCCGTTGCTTATAGCACCATATAAAATGCCTGCTGTGCGCGCGCTAAAAATCTTTTAGTTCCACTTTCCATATAATCCTATGGGACTTATTTCTCAATTTATCAATTATTGCTGTAACTTTTTGAGTTTTCACGATATTTCACTGGTCTTTTTATATGAGTTGCCCTATAGTATTGACTATCAAATCATGACAAAATATCTTTGCTGTAGTTCGCGCATGCGCAGTTAAAATTTATTTTATAAAAATACCTACATCTCATCAAATATTCAATATATTAATATTTTAATCGCAGTATACTATTTCTACGATTTTTTGTCAAGTTTTTGGAAAGCGGTGTTAAATTCGGCTGAAAACTCTGCATGCTATTAAAAAAAACCTTTTGAAATTTTCACAAAAACGTTAACATCTTCACGAATATACGTGCTATGCTTACACAAATGCACACAAATGTTGAACAAGACCTACATTGTCATTTACTACAGTGACAGATCATTTTAACTATTTTCTGCTACTTGGGTGATCGAAAATGATCGAAAATATTATTTTATTGTTAAAATTATTATCCCCCCCCCCCTAATTGTCCTCGCCACAAAATCTTCACTGAAAAACATGAAGTCAAACATGTTCTTTACATCCTCAAATTTCAAGAGCATTCCGGTCATTTTCTCACGAGTTTCAGTAAGATATTCAACGAAACGTCTGAAATTGGTCACTGCCCCTTAATTTCTGGACACCAATATATAATAAGTGAATAATATATAATGTGTATTAAAATTGACTTAACACAAATTCACAATGTTGTAAAAACATCTAAAGGAATATAAAGGGGTATTTAATAACTCCTTTATTAAATATCTTTTAAATTTAGAAACAAAACTCTCTGGCGATATTCGATTTTTCTACGATTAAGAACTATTTATGGAATAATTAATATACTCAGCAATAAATGATAATTTGTAACTCTGCCCTAATAAAGCAAAAAGCAATCATTTCAGACATTTTATCACATTTTCAACCTAAAGGACGAGAGTCGGTAAGGCTTTAAAAGTGGCCGCTGCGACATTCATGTGAATTTTAAAATATATCGTAGATCAATTATTAGCTAATGAAAAAATATTAAAATTAATAATATATAATAAGTATTAAATAGTATATGATAAATATACTTATTATTAGTATAAATAGTATATAATGAGTATTAAAATTGACATAACTTAAATGGATACTGTTGTAAAATAATTTAGTTACTGACACAACATAAATATAATTTATTTAACGATATAGCAAACACATAATTTCATATAAATATATAAAAAATTATAAAATAAATATGTAAAATTATAATATGAATATAATATTATAATAAAAGATAAATAACTTTATTTATTTTGCAAACAGAAAATATGTGTGTGGGGGGGGCTTCAGAGGGGGGGGGCTTCACAGGTCTTCAGATATGAGTAAATTGTGGTGCCAGTTTATTTTAATATTTTATAAATTGTTATAACCCAGGAGCGTAATGGAGTGTATACGAAAGTATACGCCGTATACCTTCTGGATTTTTTTAACAAGTTCAGTACATCCTCTGTTTCTTAAGTAAAGCTATATCGCATACTCCCTTGCGTATACTCTCTGCCCAGGGGTCGAAAGTAGCGCTCTACAAGTAGCGAAACTACAGTAGTCGCTGCTTTTTGCAGTATTTTATAGTGTAGCGCACTACATTTTGAACAATGTAATGTAGAGAGTAGCACGATACAAAAAAATTCGTAGTTTGTAGCGAAAACCGCGCTACTCTATACGCTACTTTAGGGGAGGGGGGTGCCATTCTGCAAATCACGTGGCCGAAATTACTTCTTTTGTCCAAAATTTGTTCTGCTGAATAGTTTGCGAATCTCAGCGGCAACTCTCAGCTGCTGTTCATAGCAACGCATCGCAGATGGTCATAGATTTTTCCCATTGACACTTGCTGCTAAAATCAAGTACTAACCCGCCAAAGGAATTACTTTTCTTGCTGACAATACTTGTCTATTTACTCGTTATTAAGTCTTCATGTTTTAACACTGGGTTTCTTATTATTCGGGATTGCTTTATTTACCGATTTCTTTATAATTTGCATTAGAGTTGTTTTTCTGTAATTTTCTAGATTATAATCTCTCTTAATTTTGCTACGAAATTTGTAATGTATGCGTAAACTAACAATTTGGAGACAAACACAAAACATTTTCTTATTTGTTATCTATCTTAATTTTTTTAATGCCATCCGTTAAGTCGCATTTATTTAATTGTATCACGATACAACGAGGAGTCGCTTTATTATTTACACCGTTTCTTCAATTTCTTAGTGAAATTGAACCCTTTGACAAAATCTGAAAGTAGAGAAGCAGTGACTACTTTTAAAAAGTAGTGTTTAATCGCTATTTTTTGAAAAAGTAGTTACAGTTGTAGTTAACTACGTTTCTGACAAAGTAGTTGTATTTCGCTACAATAAAAAAGTAGTTTTTCCTACCTCTGCCTCTGCCTATAGTGTATACCCTCTGTCTTTTACGACTACAGCACTGGCATACTACTAACATAAACATATATCAGATAAATATGCTACCTTTGTTCGTTTTGGCTGTAATATGCAAATAATATGTGAAAAAAAAATAGCCAAAATATAGTTTCGAAGTGTTTCTATCCTTCTTTGTTTTGTTTTGTTTTCTTTTTTTTTAGCAGGAGCGAATTGAAGTACCAATTTTATTTTAGTGTTCTAAAATCCTTATGCACTTCGCGTTTACATAAACGTTTATGAAAATTAAAATACCTGCGTTCGCCATGCATGAAATAACAAGAACGAAAAATCATGTGTCAAGCATAGATTATGTAACATTTACCAACGTTTCCAAAATAATTTTACAAATCATTACCGTTTAATAAGCTAAAAGATAACATCTAAGTAAACAATTTGGAAAACGCATAACATATTTAAAAACGTAATTTCAGGAATTTCCAACATATACAATATTCGGAAAAATATCCGAATACTTTTATTCAGCCCCGTATATGATCTATAGATTTGTATATATACTACATAGGATGCTAAATTTTAGTTTAGTTAGGAAACGCGTGGCACAGTTTAAAATTCTCCTTCTGGAGTTTGTCAATAAACAGAAATGTGTTCGCGAACTTTTGTGCTGCCCTGTATATGATCTACAGAATTTATACACACCAAGTCATAGACAAAAATTGAGTTAAATTTAAAATCGCGTTCAGCAACTTAAAACGCACTTCCGGGAATTATTGTTAACAGACAGTAGAGCATTCTTTTGTGTGTCCCTGTAAATCAACGATGACTGCTATACACACAATATTCTGTAGTAAGCCTCTTGTAATGCACCTTAGTGATATATATAAATTTCAATGCGTTTAAAATAGTGAAACATTATTTAAATAAACCGCAGACGATTTTTCTCCATAGACGTAATGTAACGGAATTCTTTTGACTGTCCCTGTAAATTAATTATAAGTGCTATGCACACCCTATTCCATATTAAGCTACTTGTAATGCACCTTAGTGATATATATCAATTACAATGTGTTTGAAATTGTGTAACGTCATTAAAATAAACCACAAATAATTTTTCCCCATAGACCGTAATGTAAGGGAATTCTTTTGAGTGTCCCTGTAAAAAAAAACTATAAGTGCTACACACTTCAGTTGAAATAGGGAACATGCTATAGATAACGACAATAAAATATAAAAATTGCAGGGCAATCCGAGCATATTTACGGGAGTTAGAGCATGGCCATACGGCCAGACAAACCGAAGTCATAAACACTTTTCAACTAGGTTGGAAAGTGTTAAAAAGATAAAATATGAAAAAATAACAAAGATAAAAACAAAATATCCAAGTTTGGAACCAAATAAATCTGTTTACCAATGGTTAGTGAACTTAAACATTATGTAATATTGAATAGATATAGTAAAATATAAAAAATATTATAATGCAAAATTTTTGGAAAAAAATTCTGTGTTCACCATTGAAAGGGTCTGGTTCACAATTTTTCTTAATAGGGTCAATAAGACAGCACTGATAGTGTTATCAACTCTAGTCCTTTGTATAGGTTTTTAAAAAAATTTCGATTTTTAAAACAAAGTCGAAAGAGTTGCATATTTTTCAAAAAAATTAGAGTTCATCCACGCATAAAATTTTTATGGGTGAAACTGTAAACAAATTTAGGTTTATTCTTACAATAAAATACAATAAAACTAGTGTTGTCATAACGGTAATAACAGGCCTTTTTTTTATGTTTAGAAAATATTTTACGAAGGAACTAACAGAAATAAAAATTTGGTTCAATATTAATGGTAAAAAAACTAGTCTTTGGGGGCCACCGTAATACTTACCCATCATAGATAGGCATAGTATAAAATATGAAAATAAAACACGTGTAAACTATATAAAATGCATTGCAATTCGAATAAAATCGTGGCTTGATGACGTCATAAACTTTAAATGCTCTATTACTGAATTGCGTAAAAGAAACATCCTTATGACTCCAAAAATGATAATCCTATTAACTAACAGTTTACTGCGTCAGATTAAGGGTCTCCTTTCCAATTAAAATATATCTTTGAATTGCAATTTGAATGAAATATAGGATCACGAAAAAATCGAAAAGTGTGGAAAATAGGATTCCAAATATCTCGGCAACTCATTATTCGATCAATTTCATTCTTTATGCAAAATTTATGCTTTTTTATTGTCTTTTATATTCACTCCTTAAAATAAACAATTTCGAAAAATTTTATATGCCTTTTATCAGAACGAATATTTCAAGAGTCCGGAAAAAATAGTTCCGGATAATCGAGCTTACTGAAATTCAATAAGCTTCTTTCCATTATTACATACTAAGTACATACCAAATTTCAAGTCTCTACCTCAATTTGTTCGGGAGATAGAGCGTTTACAGACACACAGACACACCCCGAGACAGACGGACGATTTTGTTTGTTTTTTGTTTTTGTTTGTTTTTGTTTTTTGTTTTTTGTTTTCCTAAAAATATGTTTTTTGGAATCTCCAGTGTCTGAAACGTGTAAATCCGTCAAAAAAATTTTTCGATTTTTAAAACGATTGCAAGACTTACCCTATACTACGTATGATGGGTAAGTAAAAGGTAGTTTTAAAGTTATTTGTAATATAGAAGTTATCGGTCATTTCTTACGTATTTACGTTTCAAGAAAATAAATTCACTTTTGCTTTTAATTTTAAAAATACATCTTCGGTAGAAAAACACCCTAGCGTGATAAAATAACATGAAGTCTGTCATCCACGATAAATATAAGATAACAGTGTCGGATTGGAGTCTCATAATATATGAAGCGTGTGCCTAACACATGTTGCGCACCTTCGTGACTTTCAAGGTAACTCATCAGTCACGAACATAGTTTGAGATTTATTGCAAATAAATCTCATACAGTTTATCACTATCTTAGCTTAGCTAAGATGATTAATGGATATTTAAAGAAAAACGATTTTATAATCATTAAGAAAGTTTCCTTTAAAAATAATTGGCAATTATAGAAAAGGCTTTATTTATGCCCATAATTTAAGCAGACTTGAGTTTGGGGTAACACCAACATGGCCGGCTCAAAATTTATATTTATATTATTATTTTACTTTATTTTATTTGTAGATTAAGGTACGCTTTTTATATCCGAAAATCATATTTTTTTAGTTAGAAATCGATATCGAAGGTTGATTTTTGTTGTTGTTGTTGGTTGTGGTGGTATTTTTTTATGTTCAAAACAGCATTTACAAAATCGGTGGACCTCCGCCAATTTTCAATCAATCAGCATAATCTTTTTGAAAATCAATCGTCACATATTTTTCAAGAGAAACTCGTAGATATTTCTCTTTTTTTCCAAAGTATTTATATCTCGCTTTTCTGTGTAACTTTAAGTAACGAAATTTTTGGTTGAAAATTGACATTTTACTTCAATTCCTATAATTTCACTAAAAATGCATGTTTTCTGAAATGGCTACGTATTTTACTAGATTTTGATCTCAAAAAACTAATTTTTCTATCTCATTGTTCTAGGTTAAGGGGCCGCTTCACTGAAACTCGCCGATCGCGAAATCCCATGTTAACCTATTGGGAAAAACTTAGAAGCACGATTACTTATTACCTAATATAATTATTAAAATACGGTTTTGACCATCAAAAAGTACACGTTAGATGCCACCGATATGCGTTTTTAAAGATTGTCTCTTTAGACTTTAAGTATTTAAAAAATCCCTACAAACTTTTCCACTTGATGAAATTTTATCACCTTCTTAAAAATACTTAGCATTTACGGAGACAATTTTTGAAAGCGCATATCGTTGACATCATCTAACGTGTACTTTCTGATGGTGAAAACAGTATTTTAATATTTATATTAGGTAATAAGAAATCGACTTCTAAATTTCCCCATAGGTTAACATGGGATTTAGCGATCTCCTTTGTTTTAAGTACTCTTGGTCATCAGTTGTCAAGCCGCTATTTTTTAATACATCAACCAAAAATATACAAATTTTTACTTTAATATATGTATAATAAATTAGTGCAAATGGATTTTTATAAACCTTACTAATCTTTTATAAGAAATTCCCCAAAAAACCTTAAATTTCAGGGCGTCTCAAAGTGGTGTTACTTTTTACTTATGTAAGTTCTACAAATCAGAATATTCTTTTAAGCTTTCTATAGTTACTAAACATTTAAATAAATTAATTTAGAAGATCTGAAAGTATATGAAATTGAGTACCGTCAATAGAGAGGGTTTCCACCCCGCGAATAAACACAAAGCGTATGAAAAATAAAATTTCTTGCAATAAAACTAATTAGTAATGTCGAATTCTCATAGAATACAACAATAGCCTACACCAGTCACGCGAAGAAACGCACAAGCTAATGTTAAGTTATGGGAAGGTTCTTGGCAGATTCCTCGCTCGCATTTTAATATTTTTAAATTTTTTTTTTTTTTTTTTTTTTTTTTTTTTTGCATAGGATAGCTGAGGTCGATCTCTAACGTTGTTAGTTTTTCCTTTTTCGACTTTGGCTCCAGTTTTTTTTATAAAAGGGTACTTTCACTTTCAGAACCGGTTCCAACCGTTTCCAAAATTGAAAATGTCCGCTTATAAAAAAAACTGTTACCAAAATCAAAAGAGTAAAAACTAACAACGTTAGAGATCGACCTCAGCTATCCTATGCAAAAAACATCATTTAAAAATATTAAAATGTGAGCGAGAAATCTGCCAAGATCCTTCCCATAGACTTAACAATAGCTTGCGCGTTATTTCACATGACTGATGACTATTAAAAAAAATTTATTTAATTCAGCATTTTACAAATTGAGCTTGGAATCACTTCCGTTGTTGTTTTGTTTACCTTTCCGCGCATGATTTTACTGGGGGAAACTTTTGATTAGGAAAGTTATTTATAATTGATACAGTAAAGTGGTAAATACATTTTTTATTTCTTAGTATGTCTTCTTTACAAATCAATGACATTTATATGTATTAATTTGATATTTCATATTTTTCATTGACTTTATTCACAACTGGCAGTTCGAATGCCGATTTGGGGTGAGACAAATTTAGTTTATTTATTATATTTAATTTTTCTTAAAGCATAAACATAATAGCAAACATTTACTGCAAATATAAAAGTTGTACTAGTATATATACAGCAGTGGCCAAAAGTGTGGACGTTTTTTGAAAGTTTCATGTTTTTCAACTTTGTGTGCTTGTAGATTATATTAATTTTCCCTTAAATACAAACGTTTATATATCAAATTTATGGTAATTTAATGTAGAATTTAATAATAAAAACAGTATTGCAATATCTGTATTACAAAAAAAGTTATGCAACTAATAGTAAGATCTATCTTAGATTTGCATTTTTTTAAAGTGATACTTACACAATCAATACTTAGTAGATAACCCTTATTTTTTAAGACAGCTTCACAGCGTCGTTTCATCGAGTGAACGAGTGTTTGGAGTTCATCTTTCGTAATCACATGGTGCCAAGAATCAATTATAGCTTCAATAAGTTGTCTTTTATTGGATGGACGTTTTTTTCGTACAAGAATTTTCAAACGTCGCCACAAATTTTCAATTGGATTGAGATCAGCCATGGTTGTTTCCTAGCCATGGTAATATATCTATGCCTTTATTTTGAAACCATGCTTTGCATACTTTTGCTGTGTGGCATGGAGCTGAATCCTGCTGAAAAATAAATGGTGCGTTGTTGGGGAAGAGATCCCTGATGGAGGGTATCAATTTTGGTTCCAGGACAGTTTCGATATATTTTTTGGCATTCAGGATGTCATCAATCACTTGAATTCGGCCCACACCATCTGCAGACATACATGCCCAAATCATGACATTTGTTGGGTTTTTTGTAGTTACTTCAATGCAATCAGGATGAAGTGCTTCTCCTACTCTACGTCTCACGTATTTTCTACCATCACTACCAAAGAGCAATATTTTACTCTCATTGCTCCAGATTACTTGCTTCCATTGATTTTCTGACCATTTAATGTGTTCTTTTGCTCACTTAACTCGTTTTTCGCGTTGCTTTTGATTTAAATATGATTTACTCTTTGGAATTCTAGCTTGTAGTCCAAATCTTGATAACCTTCTTCTTATTGTTCTTGAACTTACTGCAATACCCGCTGCATTCATTTCACATCTAATGGCATCTGATGAATTTTTTCTATCTTGAAGGCATAGCCGTTTAAGTTTTCTATCGGCAGTAGCACTTGTGCATTTTTTTCGGCCTGATTTGGCCTTATTTTCCACTGATTTCGTTTTTTCATAACGTAAACAGAACTTTCGTACACCAGAACAAGTCACTGAACCACCAACTTGTCTTGTAATTTCAGCGTAACAGAGGCCATTTTCTCTCAATATGACAATTCGGCTTCTTTTTGTAGATGTCCAATTACTTCTTCTTGTTGATGACATTGTTTAAAATTAGTTTAGTTAAAAAAAAGGACTTTAAATATTCAAAAACAGCAATACTCTATTTAATTGTACTAGTATGCATCATTCCACAAAATATTTCCACAACAATGACTCTTTTACCATCCAAATAACCTAAACTATAGTTACAGACATTTGATTGGTCCTCAGAACAGTGTTTGTGATTGGCTAGTACGCTTTTATTACTAAACACGTCCTTATTCAAAACGATTTATGTTTGTTTGTTCTACTAAAATGAGCACAACTTTTTTTGTAATACAGATATTGTAATACTGTTTTATTATTAAATTCTACATTAAATTACCTTCAATTTGATATGTAAACGTTTGTATTTAAGCGAAAATTAATATATTCTACAAGCACACAAAGTTGAAAAACATAAAAAATGTCCAAACTTTTGGCCACCACTGTATATATATAAATATATTATTTTTGTACAGTTGCTGGTGTAATAATACCTCGTACGTATAAATCTCCTGTAGGTAGTCGTAATTATAAAAAATATATTTAGGAAACGCTGCAGAAAGAGGTACCTGTTGTTCTACAACATGTATTAAACCAAAGAATAGTAACTGAAAAACTATAGTTCTTCAAATGAAGCGAGTGTACCGCAGAAATCTTGGATAAATTGAAACGCTTTACAATTTTGATTTTTTTTCTTCGCTGATTGTTTACGTCATAAAAGTTTTTAACGATTAAAACATTGCTTGTTGATTTTCCCTACAACAATCCTAGAAACAAAACCTTATAAAGAGGGAGAAAATCGCCGGGTAGTGACTTTCTCGCCAAACAGATAGCGCTACGTCACTTGAGGAAAATCGTTAAAAATTAAATATTTTAAAGATATTTATTTATTTATTTATTTTGTTGAATTTCTAAAATTGTACTGAATCAATTTTGATGAAATCTAAATGGGAACAATTCGAGAGTATCCTCTTTCAATTAAAAAAAATCGCATGGATCGGTCGTGTAGTTTTGGAGTAATCGGCCAATATTCATTAAAAAACATGCGTGTCGAATTGAGAACCTTCTCCTTTTTTAGGTGCGTTCGTAATTATATAAATACGTAGCACCTATTATCGTCGCTTGGTCCGTCCGTCTGTCCGTCCGTCTGTCTGTCTGTCCGTCTGTCTGTCTGTCCGTCTGTCCGTCCGTCCGCATATAACAACGCAAAAACTACCCAACCGAATGGTTTGGAATTTAAGATATATTATCTTTGCAGAATTTTGTCGAGACATTTCAATTTTTTTTTAAATCGAATCAAAACTTTAGGAGATATTAATAAAAATATTTATTAAGAAATTTGAATTAAAAGAAAAAAAATCGGTGCTTTCTTGTTAGAGAAGCTTCCGAGGTTGAATCGTCAAGCGACCGAGATACTTATTTTATGACAGAAATTAATCTGCAGACGATATAATTCATGTCACAGAATTAAAAATCATCAAGATCTGAATATTTATATAACTAGCTATAGTACGAACGCACCTCATTTGTCACGTTTGACGTACAATTTCCAACTTGTTTCAATTCCTACTATTAGTTCCCACTCTCCCCATATATATATTTATATATCTTGTTCAAATTTTCAATCATTAATAAAATACTTTTTATTCATCCACTCAAGTTCAAATACATTTTTTAAACTTGTAGTGGATGACACTTGATGTTAATACAGTTTTTTTTAAATATTAATTCATTAATTAAATTTAATTAATTTTAGTTTTATATGGGCGAAAAAATATCAACACGCAGCCGACTTATTTCAGACATTAGTTCCATTTAAAAGTACTCACTCTCAAGTCTTGATATCGCGGTCGGTTAAGCTCTGAGCTCGTAACCACAAGGTCCCAGGATCGATTCTCGCCTGGAACGGAAGAAAATTCTCCCGTACTCGAAAATAAATTTCTCTTATAATAAGATATTTAGCAGGATATAAATTTAGGAATAAATACCGTCAGTGACGAAGCGTGTAGATCGCTGGAAAAAAAAAATTCTTTTTGACCTAAGTAGGAATTGACTTAATTTTTTTTTTATATTACTTGTTTTTGAAGTAGGTTAAAAATTGTAACAAGTACTCATACAATGGAGTAAACAATTCGTATAACTCCTAGAAAAGGGAAAATAAATGAACAGACTGCTGCTAAAGAGAGAAGAATGAAAGAAAAATCTCTTCGTAATGACTCACGTTTCATAAGTTCCTCTACAGGTGTTCAATTTATAAGCGTTATATCTACATGGGAATGGGACACTTATATTACTAAATATTATTTTCAGGCAATTCACATTTCGAACCTAAGTATTAACCCTCTGACTCCTTAATTTTTTTTAAATCCTTTCGACAAAAAGGAGACAAAAATAAGCGGTCAAAGGGTTAATAGAGGTCAAAAAGTTTTTTTTTTTTTAAGCAATTAATCTGGTATGGTCATGTTAAAAGAATGAGTGACGAAAGACTACCCTAAATCGCATTTAATTATAGAATAAATCAAAAAAAGAAACGAGGAAGACCACGAAAGAACTGGATGGACGATATAAAAAAAAAAGCTATGCGGGATAGAAGTCTGGAGGAGGAATGGACCCTTGACCGGAAGAAATGGAATAGTTTCTTGTAGATTTATCGGATGGAGACACCTGACGCCATAAACCGAGTTTATATATATAAATCTTTCCTTTCGACTAATATGAAATCAACCAGTATCTCCTCTATTATTACATATTTCAAATCATCATGTATTTGAAATATGCAGTAAATTTATCATTTGCATTTTCACCCTTTGACTGTGGAATTTTTAAAACAAATTTGCTTCAAAAATTGTCATTATATATTTTTTTTCTGAAAATGTCTTGCCCATGGAAATCGGGATAACACTACAAATTCTCAGAACACATTGGGAACACTTTGATTCAAAAAAGTGTTCCAGTTACCTTAATGTGTACTAAATGTGTTCCTTTAATATATTCCGAATATGCTCCGCTATAAAGAAAGTGTTCCGAAATTGTACCGAAAGTGTTCTGCTCAGGATATTTGTTAAATCTAAACCTGGGAACACATTTGAGAACGGATTGGGAATACGTTTGGGCACACTTGTGAAATCATCGCTTTCAAAAAGTGCGTTAGAAAGTGTGCTGAACAAAAGAAGTGTTCTCAGAAGTAATCTAAAAACGGTTCCAAAAAGTGCGCTTCGAAGTGTACTAAAAAATGTGACAAAATAAGTGTTCTAAAAAGTGTTCTGAAAAGTGTATAAAGATTTGCAGCGAAGCAGTCAGGGAGTTAAATTGTATCTGACTAGGATTTTATACAAGAAAAGATGAAAACCTGCTCGCGGTTGACTGTTATTTATATTGAAAATACATAATACAGTAGAAAACTTTCGATATAACGACCACCCATTCTAGCGACCTTTCCATTATAATGACAAATCAAAATACATTTACCTGTTCACGTAATGCTATTTTTATGCTCAATAAAATCACTGATTAGACAAAACATTCCACTTTAAGGGTGTTCTCAAAAAACTATTTTCCCCACTCAACAACGCAAAATTTTCTAACACATTTACGGGCTCATTTTTAAATAGAAAAGCATGACTATTTTAGTGATTTTTAATCGAATAGCTTCTTTCATTTTTGGATAAATGAATTAGATCTTTAGTTATAAGCGATCGTTGTCTCATGACAACATTTACCAGGCTGCCACGTCCAAAAATTCAGTTCAAAACACCAACTTTGACAGCATTTTCTGAAAGATCCTCTGCCTTTATCAAAAAAGTGAAAAACTATTCGATTTAATAGTTTCTCGATAAGCCAATCTGCTAATTTCATGAGTTTGCGAACAAAAATGAATTTCAAGAACGCGTCAGAAAGTAGCCAGTATGAATATAGGAACAACATGAACGACTCTTTCCTGATTTTCTACCAATATTCTCTTGAGATTGGTTGCATGTAAGAAAAGCAAAATAATGTTTTAAAGTCTTTCCAAAAATAGAAAGGTATTATCGATAGAATAGAAAGATCCCCTTTCATTCATAAAACTGGCAATTATTTCTCTATTCTCAGTACATTCTCTCTACTCAGTAAATTATTGCAATGTTCTATTAATGTCACCTAGGCCTGCTTTGCGGGAAATGGACCTTATATGTCTAGAATTAATGTGCACCTGTATTTGGTATCAAAATGCTTTTATGGGGATTAAAATAATCTGAGAAATGTATTTACCACCCATTAAGAGAAGATTTCAAATTGCAGAATCGTCTTGCGCCTGCAATAATTTCATCATTGTACTCTTATTTAATAATCAATGTCCATATTTAGGTTTTTTCCATTTCTTCCTCAATCGCTGAAAAATTATATTCTTCAGATGTCTCAGCATTGTTACATAAAAAAAAATATATTTGTTTATTGTCAGAGGAAATTTTTTAAGTAAAACAAATTTTTCTGTAATTTTTACTACTTTTTTGTTATTTGAATAAATATCATAGGTACATTTACAGAAATTTAAATTACAAACTTTACTTTAAAAATATCATTTTTTTAAGAGCAAATTATTTTGAATAGAATCAAACGAACAATATTTTGATATCAAGATTGTCATACAGTTACTTTAAATTTTAAATTTTTATGTAATGCAATACAACTTTCGATAACTTCCTTTATAGCGACTTCTCATTGTAACGATAATTTTTCATGGAATGAAGGGGGCCATTATATAAGCTTCGACTGTATTTGCATATTAAAAGTTTTCAATTTACGTTCAAAGTTTGCTTTTAATTGTCTTTTTTCTTAAAATAAATATGCATTATTATTTACATATTTCCTCATACAACTCACTATGAGATGAATAAGAATTGAATTTACAACATATACACATTTAAAAGAAAATCGCTCGAAATTTTATGCATGAAAAACAAAAGAAAACTTGTCCTTATCTGAAGAATTTATGATCTTGAAAAAATATATATTTGACTATATATCAAAAGTTTTATATTTATATTTAAGTTCAGATTATATAATTACTTCTTTCCCTAAAATAAAATGTATTATTATTTATATATTTCCTCCTTCACAAGCCCAGCTCACTATGACATAAAAACAATATTTTTTTATATAAAATATATTACTAGTTATATATTTTCACATCCACATACTCAGTTCACTATAAGATAAATAAAAAATATACTTTTTTAAATAAAATGTATTATACTTATGTATTTCTAAATCCACAAACACTACTCACTATAAGATAAATAAAAAATATTTTTTCTGCTTAATATGAATTGTATTATGTACTACATATTTCCTCATCCATATACACAATTTATTGTAAGATAAATAAAGAATATTTTTCCCTTAAAATAAAATGTATTATTTATTTGCTCATCCATATGTTTAACTCACTATAAGATAAGTATTTTTCTTAAAGTAAAATGCATTATTATTTACATATTTTCTCGCCCAACTCGCTATAATATGAATAAAAAATAATTTATTAGATTAAAATAAAATGTATTATTTATTTGCTCATCCATATGTTCAACTCACTATAAGATAAATATTTTTCTTAAAATAAAATGCGTTATTATTTACATATTTTCTCATCCACATACCCAACGCACTATAAGATAAATAAAAAATAATTTATTTATTTAGATTAAAATAAAATGTATTATTACTTACATATTTCCTCATCCACATACAAAAATATTGTAAAAAAAATATATAAATAAATAAAATTACGGCATATACACATAAAAACAAAATAATGTTAAAGGATATGAATGGACGAACGCGAACGGCCACTCTCACGTTCTCAGCTTCCGGCATTTTTACTACTCTGACAAGATAGCCATCGGTCACTCTTGAACATCCTCATCGTTCTGTTTGTTGTGAAAGTCTCCAGGGTAACCACTGGTTAGGGAATCGATGGATAAAAGGAACTTTTTCGCGCTCTAAATACCTCCACAGGATTATGATAGGATACAAACTCATGCGACTGGTCAACTTGTTGTCTCAGTACGTATTGCATTTAATTAACCATATTAGTGGTCCAGCGAAAGCAAGACACTTATGAATAGAAAATTATTCATATATCTAATTAAATTTCCAGCAGAACTGAAATTACGCTGGAAATTAATGAATACAAAGGATGTGAATTATCAGCGTACAACCAACAGAGGAAAAAAATTATCCCCGGTCTGGACATTTTTTCACTCTGTTGGTTGTACGCTGTGTAGTAAGTGATAATTCACATCCTTTGTATTCATTAATTTCCAGCGTAATTTCCGCTCTGCTGAAAATTTAATTAGATATACTATAAATATTCACCGATACGGTGTTTAAATTGTCTTATGCATGCCACTGAAGTTGTGCTCATGATTGACGTTCCATCTTGTTTTGCAAAGTTCTAGCCTTGCCATAAAAGAGTCAGAGAATGCTAGACTGGATGTCATCCGGATAGCTCAAAATTGTAGAGCATTGGTGCGTAATGTACCAAGGATTCCAGTTCGATTCTGGAGATGTTTTCACTCTGTTGGTTGTACGCTGTGTAGTAAGTTATAATTCACAGCCTTTGTATTCAGAAAATTATTCTCTCTACCTATGAGAAGAGCGAAAATTGACAAAAACGTTTCTTACGATAATTGGTTGAAACATTTAATTCAATAAATAGTGGAATCTGATAATTAATTACAAAAGTGGTAACTATTTGTTTTATGATTCTCTCCAGAATCTCATCAGCCGGATGGTTAAAAAACGGGATTTATAGATTTAGTGTTGTAAATTTTCTAAAATGCGATAGGTCAACATGATATATCCAAGCATAATAGCATTTAATAAACAATATTAGTGAAGTAAAGTAAAAGCAATGGACTTATGAATGAAAAATTATTCTTTCGACCTATGAGAACAGTGCTTTAACCCCTTCACGATTAGCGCTGCGTATACGCAACATATAGGATTTGCACAATCCTTCATAATTCGCACCAGTAGATTTAAAAAGCAATTTATGCCTTATTTAGTCACAGAATTTTATTAATTTTAGATCTGAGACGGAAAGTATCGGGAACATTCAATTACTTATCAGAAAACTTATATAGAAATTCTAAAAATAAAATTAACCCACTTTATATGAAAGAAATTTCTATAGACATTTCCGGATTAATATCTAAGATATTTTTTTCTTTGGATAACAATGATAAAACGGTTTCCTTAGACTGTCGAAAAGTAACATTTCTTTATATTTCGAAAACTAGTTATAGGACTGAGCTGTAAAAGCACATAGTCATGTTTTGATGACACGCATTCTTTTTTATGTAAAAATTAATGTAGATCATAATTCCTAATTTTATGAATTTATTAATATTTTTCATAATTAAAAATATGTTTTTGAATTGAAAAAAGCTTGAAATCTGTTTGGGTCAATTGTATCTCATTAAAAAAAACTTTTCAATCGTTATTTTTTTTTAAGTACATAAATTGCCACAGCATTTAACATTAGCACTCTCAAACTTTGACCTCTTTTAACTCTATGAAATTTTAGGAAAAAGTATATAAACTATACCTTTTTTTTTTTTCTTTTTTTTTTTTTTTTTTTTTTTTTTTTACGGGCTGCTTTGATCCAGAAAACTCAAATAAAGTGTCAAAATTGAGTGTTACCATTTGAAAAATGAAAGTTGGTGCAATTTTTATTATATAGACATCTCTATTTCAAAAATTGTATTCATATTTAGAAAGTAGACCCAATTCCCCATCAAATAGCACCTCTCTAGACAATTTAGTGATAAAATAACATGGCATGGTATGTGCGTGTTTGTTTTTTTCCACGGCTGTACATTTTCCTTTTTCTGATTGGTAATGAAACACTTTAGCTACTCATGTATCTGATTTAACCTTGGTGCAATTTTTATTATATAGACAATTTCTATTTTAAAAATTGCATTCATATTTAGAAAGTAGACCCAATTCCGCCAAATTTTATACCTCACTGACAATTTGGGGATAAAATAACATGGGGTGGTATGTGTGTTTGTTTTTTTCACGACTATACATTTTTTTTCTGATTGCTAATGAAATACTTTAGCTACTCATGTATCTGATTTAACCTTGGTGCAATTTTTATTATATAGACAATTTCTATTTTAAAAATTGCATTCATATTTAGAAAGTAGGCCCAATTCCACCAAATTTTATACCTCTCTGGACAATTTGGTGATAAAATAACATGGGGTGGTATGTGTGTGTGTGTTTTTTTTTTCACGACTGTACATTTTCTTTTTTTCTGATTGCTAATGAAATACTGTAGCTACTCATGTATCTGATTTAACCTTGGGGCTATTTTTATTATATAGACAATCTCTATTTTAAAAATTGCAATCATATTTAGAAGGTCGACTCAATTCCCCGCCGAATGGACCGAGCCGAGTACCTCTCTGGACAATTTGGTGATAAAATAACATGGGGTGACATGTGTGTGTTTATTTTTTTCCACAACTATACATTTTCTTTTTTTTCTGATTGCTAATGAAATGCTTTAACAACTCATGTATCTGATTTAAACTTAAAGCTATTATCTAAAACACGGTGGTCAAATAGAACTGATGCCTTACCAAAGCAATAATTATTTAGTTGAAGTCTGTGGTGTTTTATTTCAAATGTGCAATGATTCTAAAATGGAATGAACAATCCAAATATCAGATAAAATGTCTAACTGAAAAAATTGCTACATTTACATTTATCTGTTGCATTACAGCAGAGTTGGCCATATTTGTAATTGCAATTATCTGCAACGTAATTACAATTTAATTGTATGTAATTAACTATAATTATAATTACATGACGTAAGAAATTCTGGCAGCACTTTAGCCGGAACCGACCCCCAATCCTATTTGACGAAATTTCTGTGCTTAAATGTGTGTAACTATAATCAATTATATACAATTAAATTGTGATTACACTGCAGATAATTGCAATTACAAATTTGCCCAACTCTGTATTAGAGTTTAATATGACATTTTATATAAACCAAATTTCGACAATAAAATTCTGCAGTCTCATCTATGAATGCCCAACGTGACCTGAATGATCTAAATCAGTTTTAAATTATTACAGTTCTGATGAAAATTTCAAAACAAATTATAAAATGCTCAAAATTAATTGCAGCAAAATTTTATGCAGAATTTGTATTTTTTTAGTAGAAGTCAATTTATTTGGCAGCACATGGAGATGAAAATATAGTAGATCATAAAATATAGTTTAAATTTAAAGTAACAATTTCCTGTAAATAATCAATCAGGTTCTTTGCGGGAAAAAATTACTTTATTAAAAGAGCATGTGAATTTATTTAATTTTTTGTATTTGTTTACATCAGAAAATAAGGAACATTTATTATATTATTGTCAATAGTTACAACAGGAACTAACATATGAGAATTAAAGAAATGGACATTGACACAGACGAAACTTCACATTGTCAGTCATTTCTTTCTAACTTTAAAAATGATATATTACAAGAAAATTCAGTATAGGGTAAAGGCACCGCTGTTCGATAGATTAAGCACTTGATCAGACTATTTTGCTCACATTTTCCTGATTATTTGAAGTAGAAGCTTCTATATGTTTTTTCTTATCAATCACAATGTCTTTTAACCGCTTCAAAAGCTGTATTTGAAGGGCTAAATAAACCAATAACAACTTGTAAATGGTTATATAATTATTGATAATTTTACGACTGAAAACATTAATTAATTCAACTTGCTTAGCTTCAACACCTGGTAACAAAGACTTTAAAATTGACCGACCTAGGATTGCTGACTTATCTTTTTCTCCGTGCCATAACAGATGGTCTAGTGACTATCCTTGTTGATTTTTATGTCCAGAAGCGTCGGTAAAACAAGTACGTGTCTGGGAAGCCTAGGAATAGACCTAGGGCCCGGTGCCCCTTTCGGTGTCCGGTTACCCGAAGTTCCTGAGGTACTCGGATGTGTCTCCAAGTGTCATGCAGCAGTTTCCTTTAGTACATTGGCTCTGCTGTTGTAGCGATCACGTCGATCGTCTACAGTGTCTTGGGTGCAGGGAGAGTGATGCGCAGGTGGTTGTGCCCTCCTTTGGCTGGTAGCTCGAGTCATGGCGGCATCACACTAGTCTAAGCCAGTCCCGTCTGACACGTTGCGCATTAGGGCTTCTCAGAGCTTAAACTAGCGAGGTGCCTTACCGTAAGGTATGTTCATTTTATCTTTTTCTCCTACCAAGTAATTTTCTCCAAATCGACGTATGGAAGAATTAATTTTTATGCAGAATGAATAGATGTTGTCGTCAAAACTTGAAAATGCTCGGAAAAGTGCTCTAAAATCTTATTATTTGTTTCGAATTCTCGAACAGTCAAATACTGATATACTGTCCACCACTGTAGTCTATATTCTATTTCACAAATTGAAATTTTTCCAATTGAGTGAAAAAGTGTCCAGACCGGGAATCGAACCCAGAACATTTCGCTTAAATTGTCAATACACTTCCAATCGAGCTACCGGAAACGACAACCTTCCGACACAATTCCCTCATGCTGCCTTTTGGCCATAGCATCTGGTCTGCCATGTAGACAGCTCAAAAGAATAAGACGCAGGTAAAGGAAATCCATTAAAGGATGGAAACGTAGATAGACTTTATTATTTGAGCAGAAACATTCTGATTGGTAAAGATATATAAATTGAAATTTTTCCAACTGAGTGGGAAAGTATCCGGACTGGGAATCAAACCCAGAAGCTTTAGCTTAAATTTTTAATGCTTTTCCAATTGAGCTACCTGAATCAACAACGGACCGACACAATTCACTCAGACAACATTTTGGTCATAGCATCTGGTTTGTCACGTAGACAGCTCAACAAAATTTAGTTCCTCTACTGTGGCTGTAGTGGCTTATTCTGTTGAGTTGCTACATGGAAGACCAGATGCTACGGCCAAAAGGTTGTCCGAATGAATTGTGTTGACCAAGATGTCGTTCCAAGAAGCTAAATTGGAAAACCATTGTCAATTTAAGTCAAAGGTTCTGGGTTCGATTCCCTGCCTAGACACTTTTTCACTCAGTTGGAAAATTTTCAACTTGTATTATATATTTACCAATCAGTATGATTCTGTTAAAATAATAAAGTATGCTCTATTTTTGTATTTATCCAAACGACTTAATCACAGATTATTCTATTTTTACAATGGCTCTTCGGATTCCTTTGTCATCTATGCGCCTTTTCTAAACTTAAAATTATCCAAACTACATACACCTCATTATGATAAACAGTGGCGTAGCCAGGGAGGTGGTTCAAAGGATCTGGATACCGTAATAGTGTAAAGTTTTCCAATCCTTTATTATTGCAGAAAATTCTCCAATTATATAAGGCAAAGAAAACTTTACAATATTAGTGGTACCCCCACCCTGGCTACGCCACTGATGATAAAAGACAGATAGTGCCATTATATCAAAAGAGTCAGATAATTTTAGATAAAATTGATATACACATAATATTACTCGAGAATTTTCATTAATGAAAGCAAAAGTTCAATTTTTATTTATAATTAAATATTTATTTTCTAACTTATTTTCAAAATGAGGTGTTGGTATTTGCAAGTTTATCTGTTTCTTTTCTATAACTTTACAAAATATAAATGTTAAAAATAATTTTAATTTCAAATGTATTTTTTGTTTACAATTTCATATTTTTGTTTACGTAAAACTAATAACTTGCGTGAAAAGTAAATTAAACAGCTATGTGAGGCGACAGTCGCAAAGTTTCTTGACATCTAACAAAATTAACTTAGTTCTTTTATTTACTTTAGTTATTAATTTAGTTCTTTTTGTACTGAACTTGTATCAATTTGTATGAACTTCTATTTGTTTTTTTTTTTAAATAAAAAATTAATTAACATTTTCCTCATTGCATTTGTACTCATTCATAAATACGAGGGAAAGTCATTAAGTAAGTCCCAAAAGATAATTAAATAATAACTTACAATGATATTCACTTCAAAACTATTTTTATTTCTCAACATATTTTCCGCCAATATTTATGCTCTTATATCACCGTTTTATCAGTGCCCCAACACCAGCTGCATAACATTCTTTGGGTTTCTGTCTCAACTTAGGACTTCAAGTTGAACCTTTTCATCATCTGTGAACATCATCTTACAACTTCTTCATCATACGCCATACCGCTTCGAGTTAGCCCCGAGCGATTTTCATCAGTTTAGTCCACTAAAAAACCATCTTGGAAGCAAGATGATGTTCACAGATGATGAAAAGGTTCAACTTGAAGTCCTAATGTGGATGAGAGAGCAACCCAAAGAATGTTATGCAGCTGGTGTTGGGACACTTATAAAACGGTGATATAAGTGCATAAAAATTGGTGGAGAATATGTTGAGAAATAAAAATAGCTTTCAAGTGAATATCATTGTAAGTTATTATTTAATTATCTTTTGTGACTTACTTAATGACTTTCCCTCGTATTTTATAAAGTGTTTTTTTGCGGGGGGGGGGGAGGAGGGCGCCAACTGCAGTTCTGCCCACATACACTGGACATTATGTCCCCCCGCTTGCAAAAAATGGTTGAAAGGTTTAATTACACAGGGAAATTCAGCCTGAAATGAATTACAAAAGAATATATATATTCTCTCGCAATTTGCGAATAGTGTTTATTACAGTAACGATTCTTGCGACAAATGGTTAAAAGGCATAATTATATAAAAAATTCAATCTGAAAATTAATCACAAAAATTATAATTGTGACTTGAAACTTTCAGTGTAAGAGCAGAATTCGCTGGTTTAGTATTTTCAATTTTTGGACAAATGGCAGGTCAGCTTGTTGTCTCAGAGCATAGTGGCGTTTAATTAACGATATTAGTGGTAAAGTAAAATCCATACACTTATTAATGGAAATTTATTCTTTCGGCCAATGTGCATACCGCTTTGAATATGACAGTGTCGTTTCTTGGAACAAATGGTTGAAGGGTTAAATTACACATGGGAAATTCAATCTGAAAATAAATAACAGAAAAATTATTCACTCAACGTATGAAATTAGCACTTTACATATGAAACTAATATTTCTTGCTATAAATGGTTGAAAAGTTTAATTATACAGAAATATGCAATCAGAAATTTAATTACAAAAGTGATAAGTTTCAGTATCCGCTAAAGAGTCACATTAGCCTTATGATAGAAATAAATGTGCCGAGTAAGAGCAGGGTTTGTGAATTTTGTGCTCTCAATTTTCAAATGTATGACAAATCAATTGTCTCAGAGCGTAATAGCATTTAATTAATGATATTAGTGGTATAGTGAGCACTGTTTTTATGAATGGAAAACTATCCTCTCAAACTATAAGAATAGCTATTTAAATATGAAAGTAATGTTTCTTGCTACAAATGATTGAAAAGTTTAATTACACGGGGAAAAACAATCTGAAAATGAATTACAGAAAATAATTCTCTCGACCTATGAGAATACCGCTGTGCATATGAAAGTAATGTTTCTTGCAACAAATGGTTGAAAGCTTTATTTGCATAGAAAAATGCAATCCGAAAATATTTACAAAAGTGATAATTATTAGTTTCAGTATTCAATGCAGTTCAATTAGACAAATGATAGAAAGAAACGTGGGGGGAATTGAGGGTTTCTAATTCAATTTTCAAATGTATTATGATACGACAATTTGTTGTCTCAGAGCGCAATAATGGAATTTAATTAATGATATTAGTGGTAAAGTATAAACGATGCCCATATAATTACGAAATTATTCTCTCTATACTTATTAGAATAGCGATTTAAACATGGCAGAATCGTTTCTTGCGACAGATGGTTAAATGGTTTAATTACATAGAAAAATGCAATCTCAAAATGGACTACAGAAAAATTATTCTTTTGACCTAATGAAAAAGATGCTTTATAGATGACACTAACTTTTCGTGCGAGAAATGGTCGCGGGGTATAATTATACATGGATTTACAATCTGAAAATGAATTAAGAAAAACTTTATCTCTAGACTCATGAAAATACAGCTCTGCATATGATAAGAGAGCAAGTAATGTTCCTTGCGACAAATAATAGAAAAGTTTAATTATATAGAAACTAGTCGTTGGGAGACACCATAATACTTATCTCTCATGGATATGCATAATATAAAAGATAAAAATAAGACATGTGTAAACTATTTATAAAATGCATTGCAATTCGAATAAAATAGTGTCTTGATGACGTCATAAACTTTAAATCGAGGCTAACGAAAAAGACAGGCTACCGCGGTGCATTCCACTTATCTTTTTTTACAGACCGCTAGAATGACGTGATGCCCTTTTCGTACACCTGCATTGGTGCATTCCAGCATCACGTGACTCCGGCGGTCTGTAAAAAAAGATACGCGTAAAGCACCGCGGTAGCCTTTCTTTTCCGTTAGCCTCGCTTTAAATGCTTTATTACTGAATTGCGTAAAAGAAACATCCTTATAATTCCAAAATTGATAATCCTATTAACTAACGGTTTACTGCGTCGGATTAAGCGTCTCATTTCCAATTAAAATATATCTTTGAATTGAAATTTGAATGAAATACAGGGTCATGAAAAATTGAACAGTGTTGAAAATATAATTACAACTATCTCAGCAACTCATTATCCGATCGACTTCATTATTTATACAAATTTTATGTATTTTTATAGTCTTTTATATTCACTCCTTAAAATAAACAATTTCAAAAAATTTTATATACCTTTTTTCAGAACGAATATTTCGAGAGTCCGAAAAAATAGTTCCGGATAATCGAGGTTACTGAAATTCAATAAGCTTCTTCCCATTATTACATACTAAGTACATATCAAATTTCAAGTCCCTATCTCAATTTGTTCGGGAGATAGAGCGTTTACAGACATACACACAGACAGACGGACGGCAATTTTTTTTTTCTAAAAATATGTTTTTCGGAATCTCCAGTGTCTGAAAAGTGTAAATCCGTTGTGATATTTTCCCATATCCCAGCTGAGTTACGTTACTATTGACCTCAGGAGTTGTCGGGTCAGATCAAACGAAACGATCGATTCCCGATGCTGAATGGCGTGGACATTTTAAGAACAATAACCGAGACTGCCTGGCACCTAGTCCGACACTAACGGATTGATTACTCTCCTTGTGAGGTCGCAGATGGAGAGATTCCCAGAGACTATCGGACGCCAAGGGAAGTCCTTTAAAATCTGGGAATGACAACCAGAGATCCACTACGATAGGCTGCCGTAAGTTTAAGAGGCCGGGATGAACCTCCCCCCGCCCCCCTTTTTTCGGAGGCGAGAGGAAGAAGAGAAGACGAGAGGAGATGGTTTTTCGGAGGCAAAAGGGTAGGACGTGACCCTGAAAAGCGGAGTCTTGCAGTGAAGCGAGAGCGAAGTGAAACGGAGGGAGACAGACGGCCAGGTCTGTGAGAGGAAAACTCGGAGGAGCTATCCGTCTCGATCACCCAAGGACACCCTGTCCTGTTTAATTAGTATCACCGAATACAGAGAACGGAAATTAAGTTTAGAACGAGACTGTCTGGTGTAGAGACCTAAGGAGAAATTAGAGGACTTTATGGAACTCGTTTATAATCACCTGTACCTACGCATTTCATCTTATTTTATTTTGTTCTATTTTATTTAAATAATGAAACCTGTAGAAGGAATGCTCTGTACTTCGAGCTTCGAATAAAGGAACTTTTCTTTCTACAAATCAACTTGAGTAATTACTCCGGTTAGCCACAGCTACCAGTTCGAATTTTATAAATCCCGCCGGAGTTTTTACAGATGGTGGCAGCTTCAAGGGATTTAAAGTGGTGAAAGAAACGTGCGTGACAAAGTTTTATGAATTCGGGGCAGAGTAGGACAACTCGCCGAATTTCTTCAGAATCTACACCAGCCGTTGGGAACCTGAATCTACATACCGAATCGGGGCAGAGCAGGACAACTCGCCGAATTCGTACAGAATCCTGTGATAGAGAGACAGATTCCGCTGAATCGAGGAAGATCCACCGACCCCAAAGTGACCAGCCAAAACCAAGGCAGAGACCCGAGCTGATCTGAAACTGCATCCGCTGAACCAGAAACCAGAAGCATCCGAACTTTGCTGACAGTGTGGAGAGAAAAGAAAGCAGAATCACCGCCGAGAATCGCAGACAGAGCTATACCCAGGTGAGCACTTGTTTTATTCTCAGTGGAGGCTTAGTGTGTATATTTTTAATTTTGGACAGGAAGCAATTTTTCTTTAATTATTTGTGTTCGGTAATATAGGTAAAAATTTTAAATATTAATTACCAACAGATGTTTTTGTGTGTTGAAGGTAAATTAAAAGTGTAACAAACTTTAAATTCATCTTGTTTCTAGTAATTGAAAAATTCTTTTAATCTTTTTAATTAAAAATTTTTTTGTTTGGTGAAAAGCAAATTATGTTAATTGTATTTTTCGGCCGAAATTTTTAATGTGCTCTCTTATTTTGAAGATTGCTAAGGAATTAAATTTTGAATTTAAAGAAGTTGTAAGATTAAGTTGAAGTCTGTTAGTAATTCAGTTAAGTTAAAGTAAGATATATGTTTTTTTGGCAAATTGTAGCCTATATGTGGAATTGGTTTGCTTGTAATTCAAAATTTTAAAAATCTGTGACCTGCGATCAAAATTTCATGAATATTGATTGTATTTTTGTGTCGAGCAGAAACTACTGTATTTATTTTTATGTTGTTTTGGGGGTGAAAAAAATTGTGTATTTTTTTTATTGCATTTATGTGCGGGAAATTGGAATTAAATTGTGTTAGAATTTAAAATTAGTGATTATGGCAGGCATATCGGGATTTCGAAAATGCGATCTGCAAACCCTTGCGATAGAATTTGAAGTAGAGGTTTTGTCAAATGATACAATTCCTAAATTGGTTAAAAAGATAACGGAGGCCCCCGATTATGATGAGACTATGGCGTTAAACCAATTAAAGTTGATTGAAGAAGACCGTGTAGAGAGATCGAAATTGGAAAAAGAGAAAATTGAGAAAGAACATGAGCTCGCGAGAATTAGGGCCGAACGGGAAAATGATACTTTAACGTTATCATCTAGTCAAATAGAAAGGGAACCTAAAATTCTGTTAAAAAATGTGTTACCTAAATTTGAAATGGGAAAATCGGAGATTTCCTTATATCTCAACTTATTTGAGAGACAGGCATTAAAAGCGCAATTAGATAAGTCGCAATGGGTAACAAATTTGCTAGGTTTACTTCCTATAGAATTGACAGAAGTTATTCTTAGAGAACCACCAGACGAAACGGACAATTTTGATTTTGTGAAGGGAAATTACTCGAAAGGTTTAAAATTAGTGTAGAAGACTTCAGAATCAAATTCGTAACAACACCACGGTTCGAAGAAAAAAATTGGAAAGATTTTTCGTATGAAATTACGAATTATTTCGACCAATGGTTAAGCGGTATTCAGGTGTCCGAATTTAGTCAACTTAGGGACCTGATAATTACTGACCAGATCAAACGGAAAGTGCCCTCTGAAATTAGACAGCATTTTATTGACTCTTGGAGTACAATAATTAAGCCATTGGATCTGGCCCAAAAACTAGATCATTATGAGGCGGTTAGAAGAACAGAGATGAAACAGTCCCCGCCTAGATATCCAAATAACGGCAAACAGGTTGAGGGAAACAGATTGGTTAATAGACTAGAGACAGAACCCCAAAACGCGGAAATGAAAAGAAATTGGAGGGAGAGGGAAGATAAAAAAGATAGAGATGTAATTTTTGATAAGCGAAAAGACAGGTCTTGTTTCCATTGTGGTAGTTTTTCTCATATCCGCAAATTTTGCCCCGAACTAAAATGGAGTAGTGAAATACCTGAAGTGGTTAATCGGTTGGCTGACCTCGATGAGTTAAACGAAATGTTCCAGCCCTATTTAACACAAGGGATTATAAATGGGAAAGAAATGAAAATTTTTAGAGACACGGCTACGTCGCTAGATTTAATTAGTGCCAACCAGGTGACCCGAGAACAATACACAGGGAGAGTCGTGTGGGTAAAGCAACCGTTACAAAATGATTTAAAATGTCTACCCCTCGCCGAAATAGAGCTTAATCTGTGTGATTTAGGAAAAAGAGTTAGGACTTACGCAGGTATTGTCGATGCAGACATAGAAATGGATTATTATTTATTGGGAAACAAAACTCAAAATTTGCTAGACAGAATGAAACCGAAACCACCTGTTAGCTTTGGGAGTGCAGCACCGAAAAAAAGGCACAGGAGTGACCGCCCAATTCCCCCCAACCCCACGAACCGCTTAGTTTCGGCTTATCAAAAGAATGAAGTGAGAAAACCGGACAGGAAGGAAAAGAAAGGCTTTGTTCCCTTTCCCCTTAGCCAACGTGCAGGAGTAACTCATTCTGAATCTTCCATTAAAACGAAATTCGCGACGACCCCGATCCGCGCGACACCCAAATCAAGGATGAAGGAAGAGGGTTATAAAGAAAGAGCGAGGGTGTTTTATTTAAGGAATGAAATCCGGGAAAGTAAGCATGGGGAAAAAAATAAAGACACAGTCTTAAAACGAAAGGAAGATTTTAGGTTTAAATCTTCGGGACAGAAAACAACAAAAGGGGTAAACAGTTATTGTGCGTTAGGAAGGAAGCGAAAAACGGTTTTCAGTTCTGATTGTTTAGAAACCCCAGGATACATATCGCCGCATAACGAAATAAAAGGCAGCGAGGTTAAACAGTCGAAAAACGACGCCGGAAATGATTTCCGACTAATTAGAGATTGTGGAAAAAGGCAGGATATTCGCAGATCGTTAGGTTATCGGCCAGGTATACCAAATTCCACATGTAGACTGTTTAAGTAGAATGGAATAAATAACATTCCACTCAGTAATTTTGTATATAGTTTTTAATTTTGTAATTGAAATAATTGTGTATTTGAATCATGCAATGAATATTGAAATTTAATTTAACGATGTGAGACTGTAGAGTGTATTGTAAACTTGTGAATAATAATGTTTAAGGTAAGCCTCTATTGAGAATTAACTTGTGTATTGGGTATGTATGGAAGGCTAGCGCATCAGTAATGATGTAAGATTTTCCAAATGCTTGAAAAATCTCAACTGCTGGAGGGGGTAATGCTGTGATATTTTCCCATATCCCAGCTGAGTTACGTTACTATTGACCTCAGGAGTTGTCGGGTCAGATCAAACGAAACGATCGATTCCCGATGCTGAATGGCGTGGACATTTTAAGAACAATAACCGAGACTGCCTGGCACCTAGTCCGACACTAACGGATTGATTACTCTCCTTGTGAGGTCGCAGATGGAGAGATTCCCAGAGACTATCGGACGCCAAGGGAAGTCCTTTAAAATCTGGGAATGAGAACCAGAGATCCACTACGATAGGCTGCCGTAAGTTTAAGAGGCCGGGATGAACCTCCCCCCGCCCCCCTTTTTTCGGAGGCGAGAGGAAGAAGAGAAGACGAGAGGAGATGGTTTTTCGGAGGCAAAAGGGTAGGACGTGACCCTGAAAAGCGGAGTCTTGCAGTGAAGCGAGAGCGAAGTGAAACGGAGGGAGACAGACGGCCAGGTCTGTGAGAGGAAAACTCGGAGGAGCTATCCGTCTCGATCACCCAAGGACACCCTGTCCTGTTTAATTAGTATCACCGAATACAGAGAACGGAAATTAAGTTTAGAACGAGACTGTCTGGTGTAGAGACCTAAGGAGAAATTAGAGGACTTTATGGAACTCGTTTATAATCACCTGTACCTACGCATTTCATCTTATTTTATTTTGTTCTATTTTATTTAAATAATGAAACCTGTAGAAGGAATGCTCTGTACTTCGAGCTTCGAATAAAGGAACTTTTCTTTCTACAAATCAACTTGAGTAATTACTCCGGTTAGCCACAGCTACCAGTTCGAATTTTATAAATCCCGCCGGAGTTTTTACACCGTCAAAAAAAATTTCTGTTTTCCAAACGATTACAAGATTTACCCTATGCTACGTATGATGGGTAAGTAAAATGCAATCTGAATATTAATTACAAAACTGAAACAATTACTTTCAGTTACTCTCCCCAGAGTCAAGTAAGACGAATGGTAATTTTTAAAAAAGTGACAGGTTGTCTCAGAGCGTAATAACATTTAATTAATTATATTAGTGGTAAAATGAAATTATGGACTTATGAATGGAAATTTATTCTTTCAACCTATGAGAATTGCTATTTAAGATTTAACCCTTTCGCGATGACTCTTCGACGAGAGTCGGTATACGGTATGAGGTTCGTACAGTCCTTGATTATAGCAGTAACTTTAAAATACGATTGTTGTCTTATTTAATCACAGAATATCTGCGATTAAATTAAGCAAAGATTTCTTTTCGGAATTGCTGGTGCTAAATGATTAAATACTGTGTACCAAATGTCCGCCGTGAAGGAGATGAAGATGACAATAATTTTTTTGTGGCAAACGGCTGAAAGTTAATCAGAGTTGAATTCAGAAATTTTTCTCCGTGAGGGATTTCTGTGGCTCCGGGGGAGGGGGGGGGACATTATAGAGTTCAGAGGGGAAATTGCATTTTTAACCATTAAAAATCATACAATCTGAGATCTTACGGGGACACATTTCAATGATTCGAGGGGAAATGCAGGATTTGTGAATTTACTGTTATCAAATTGCACACGAGTGACAGGTCAACTTGTTATGTCAGAGCATAAATGGCATTTAATTAACGATATTAATGGTAAAGTAAGAAAAATTCACTTATGAATAGAAATTTATTCTTTCGACTTATGCGAATAGCGTTTTAAACATCACGGTACCGTTTATTGCGACAAGTGGTTGGATGGTTAAATTACACATGGAAATTCAATCTGAAAATGAATTACAGAAAAATTATTCTCTCGACCTATGAAAATAGCGATTTATATATATGACAGTACTATTTATTGCGATAAATTGTTGAAAGGTTTAATTACAGAGAGAAATGCTATCTGAAAATTAATTACAATAGTTATAAGTTTCAGTATTCACTAGAGAGTCACATTAGCCGTATACGATGGAAAGAAATGTGGGGCGTAAGAGCGGGATTTGTGGGTTTAGAGTTTCAATTTTCAAATGTGTGACAAATCAATTGTCTCAGAGCGTAATACAATTTAATTAATGATATTAGTCATAAGGGAAAGCACTGTATTCATGAATGGAAAATATTCTGGCAAACTATGAGAAAAGCTATTTAAATATGAAAGTAACGTTTCTTACGACAAATGATTGAAAACTTTAATTACACAGGGAAAATCAATCTCAAAATGAATTAAAGAAAAATAATTCTATCGACCTATGAGAATACCGCAGTGCATATGAAAGAAATGTTTCTTGCAACGAATGGATGAAAGGTTTAATTGCATAGAAAAATGCAAACAGAAAATAAATTTCTAAAGTAATAATTATTAGTTTCGGTATTCATCAAGTTACATTAATCAGATGATAGTAAGAAACCTGCGGGATTTGAGGGTTTCGTGTTCAATTTTCAAATGCATGACAAGACAACATATTGTCTCAGAGAGTATGACATTTAATTAATGATATTACTAGTACAGTAAAAACGATGCACTTATGAATGGGAATTATTCTCTCGACTTATTAAAATAACGAATTAAAAATGGCAGAAGCGTTTCTTGCGACAAATGGCTAAAAGGATTAATTACACAGAGAAATGCAATTTAAAAATGAATTGCAGTAAAATTATTCTTTTGGCCTAATGAAAATGATGCTTTATAAATGACAGTAACGTTTCGCGCTGGAAATTTTCGGGGAGTATTATAATTGCACAAGGAATTGCAATCTGAAAATGAATTAAGTGAAACTTTATCTCTCGGCTCATGAAAAAAACGTTCTGAATAATATATGACAGTAATGTTTATTCCGACAAATAGTTGAAAGGATAAATTATATAGAAAAATGCAATCTGAAAATTAGTTACAAAAGTGAAATAATTAAGTTCAGTATTCTCAGCATCAGAGTCAAGTTAGACAGATGATAGAAAGAATCGTGCAGTGCATTTGCCGGTTTAGTGTTGTCAATTTAAAAATTAGTGGCAGGTTGTCTCAGAGCGTAACAGCATTTAATTAACTATATTAGCGGTAAAGTGAAAACAATGCACTTATGAATGGAAATTTATTCTGTTAACCTATGAGAACAACGCTTTAAACCCTTCGCGATGACTCTACGACGAGTTCGTACGTGATCACTATACGTGATGTATGAGGCTCGTACAATACATGATTGTTTACACCAGTAATTTTAAAAAGCAATATTTGCCTTATTTAATCACAGAGTTTCTGCTATTAAATTAAGCAAACTTTATTTTGTAATTACTGGTGTTAAATTATTAAATATTGTGTACCAAATACCCGTCACGAAGAGGTTAACATAACAATTACGTTTCTTGCGACACATAGTTAAAAGGTTTAATTATATTGAAAAATACAATCTGAAAATTAGCAACAAAAGTGATAATTGTTACTTTCAGTATTCTTCCCAGAGTCACATTAGCCGAGTGGTAAAAAGAAACTTGCAAGGTTTTGGTGTTGACGTGTGACAGGTTAGCTTGTTGTCAATGAAAAAATGAAAAAATGGCATTTAATTATATTAGCGCTAAAGTAAAAGCAATGTACATATTAATGGAAATTTATTCTTTCAGGCTATGAGAATACCGCTTTAAATTTGACAGTAACATTAGTTGAAGGTTTAAATTACACATAGTGTGACAATCAGTTGAAGGTTTAAATTACACATGAAAATGCACTCTGAAATTAAATTACAGAAGACTTATTCTCTGGAACTATGAACAAAGCGCTTTATCTATAACAGTACCATTTCTTGCTACAGATGGTTGAAAGGTTTAGTTGCATAGAAAAATGCAATCTGAAAATTAATTACAAAAGTGATAAATTTCTGTATTATCCGTATGGTAAAAAGAAATGGCGGGGTTTGGAAGTTTAGTGTTCTCAAATTTGATAGTTTATTTTCCATTTTAATTACACATGCAGATAACTTTTCTTCTGACAAATATTAAGGAACCCGACGGTTTAAATATACAAGGAAATGCAATCTGAAAAGGAATTAAGGAAAAATTAATCACTTGACCTATGAGAATAGCACGTTGCATATGATATGACAGTAGTGTTTCTTGTAACAAATGGTAGAAATATTTAATTATATGGAAAAATGCAATCTAAAAATTAATTACAAAAATTACAGTATTAATTTCAGTATTCTATCGTATTCGTGTTAGCCGCATGGTAAACATGCGTTTTAAGATCAGGATTTGCGGGTTTAGTGCTGTCAATTTTAGGTAGATTTCGTAAGAAATACTACCTATTACAATCATCCCTATGTTGGAATTTCTGAAAAATTTTTGCAGATCTACGCCTATCATGACTCCTAGAACGCAAAACCACCCCCAATTCAAAACTTATAATTCATAACTTCGTCAATTCACAAGATAGCAAATCTGCTTAAATTTATTATAAATCTTCTTAATATTATCTACAACTTTTATATTGACAAGTTTTTTATAGGATCAACTCTTACAGCAAAAAAAAAAAAAAAAAAAAATTTAAAAACACAAAAATCCCTGCTGGCTCCGCCTACAGGCACAGGTAGATTTTGAAGCGGATGGTCTCAACTACCGCATCTTGGCAAAAAGGTCCTTCTTCTGCAATTCCCAATAAACAGACGCCCCATGGTCTGCGTCTTCGAAATCTACCTGCGCCTGTAAGCCTAGCCGTCAAGAATTTTTTAAATATGATAGGTCAATGTGTTGTCTCAGCGCGTACTAGCACTTACGTGTAATTAACTATATTACTAACACAATGAAAGCTTATGAATGGAAATTTATTCACTCACCTATGGCAAAAGCAATTTAAATGTGACAGTAATGCTTCTTGCTACAAACGGTTGAATTGTTAAATTACGCATGGAAATGCAATCTGAATATGAAATTACACAAAAGTAATTCTCTCAACCCCGGGGTCGGAAGTACCACGCTAAAAGTAGCGAAACTACAGTAGTCAGTACTTTTTGCATTACTTTGTAGTGTAGCGCACTACATTTTGAACAGTGTAGTGTAGCGAGTAGCGCGATACAAAAAATCAGTAGTTTGTAGCGAGAACCGACACTATTTTTAACGCTACTTCAGGGGGGGGGGTGCCTTTCTGAAAATCACGTTGCCGAAACTTGCTTCTTTTGTGCAAAATTTGTTCTGCTCAAAAATTTGCGAATCTCAGCTGAAGTGCATAGAAACGCATTGCATGAAGTCATAAATTTTTCCCATTTACATTTCCTTCTACCAAATACTACCCACCAAAGAAATTAATTTTCTTGTTGGCAACACTTGTCTATTTACTCGTTATTATATCTCATGTTTTAAAGCTGGGTTTATTATTATTTGGAATGGTTTTATATACAGATTTATTTATTGTTTGCATTTAGAATTTTTTTCTGTAATTTTCTAGATTATAATATTTCTCTTAATTTTGCTATGAAATTTGTAACGTGAGCATAAACTAACATTTTACAGACAAACATTAAACATTTTCTTGTATGTTACCTTTTTTAATTTTTTAATGCCCTCAGTTATGTCGCATTTATTTAAATGTATATCGGAGACGCGATATAACGAGGGGTCGCTTTATTATTTAATATGTGTTTCCATTTTCAAGTGTAAATTGAACCCTTTGACAAAATCTGAAATTATAGAAGTAGTGACTACTTTTGAAAAGTAGTTTGTAGTCGCTACTTTTTAAAACAAGTAGCTGTAATTGTAGTTAACTACAATTTCGATAAAATAGTTGTAGTTCAAGACAATAAAAAAGTAGTTTTCCCGACCCCTGTCTCAACCTATAAAAATAGCGCTTTATATGTGACAGTAACGTTTCTTGCGGCAAATGCTGAAAGGTTTAGTTATATAGATAAATGTAATCTGAAAATAAATTACAAAAATGTTATAAGTTTCAGTATTCACCACAGTTACATTAGCCAGATGATAGAAGAAACATGCGGGGATTTGCGGGTTTCGTGTTCAATTTTCAAATGCATGAGAGGGCAACTTGTTGTTTCAGAGCGCAATGGCATTTAATTAATGATATTAGTGGTACAGTAAAAACGGTTCACTTATGATAGATAAATTATTCTCTCGACCTATATTAAAATGGGAACTTAAACATTGCAGAGGTGTTTCTTGCGAAAAATGGCTAAAGGTATTAACTACACAGAGAAACGCAATCTGAAACTGAATTATAGAAAAATCCTTCTTTTGACCTAATGAAAATGATTCTTTATATAGTATGCGGGAATAAGAATGAACAGCAACGATTGTACAAACTCAATGAAGTATAACAGTCACAAGCTGTGATAAACGCAAGTATGAATATGAGTTCACGATATACAAGAATGGAACGCACGAGGGCGAAAGAGGAGTACCACAGATTTTAGCCCAAGGAGTTGGTTGTTTTTTTAACGCAAGGTTTAAAGAAGCTTGCAAAGTATGTGTTTATTTAAAGGGCAGAAAGCCGTTATTGTTCTCTAATAATAATCTATTTATATGTTGAATCCCTAACTGTATATTTGTCATAGTTGTTTATCTTCGTATTTGAAGAATCTCTCTTGTGGTGAAACTACGTATTACTCTTCGTAATCACACTACAATTTTGTGGGCTTGACCAGAATTTGAATAAAGAAAACTCTTTTTTACCGGGATATGAGTAAGAAAATTATTTTGAACCGGAATGTATAATGTGAAAAATTAAACTTAGTAAACAGAACTAATAAGAAAAAATTTTTGAACTTGGTTGATCGAGCTATTTGAAGTATAATGATAAGAGAACGTCTTCCTTAATCAGATCTACTAATGATATTTGTAATATTTTATTCCGTTAAAGCGGTAGCAAATTAAACAATGTTAGTTCTCAATAAAGCTAGAAAAACCCATTTATAGCATTATGTGATGACAAGGGTCTAGTCGTGCCTCAGAGTCCAAGAATTGTTGATTGGATCAAGTTGGTAACTGAATCAGAAAATTGTGAAGATGATTTTGTTAAATCAGAAGTCATTGCCGTTGAAAGAGAAGAAAGAAAACACCAACTGGAAGAGGAAAAGGAAAAGAATTTAGAAGCAGAAAGAAGATTAGAGGAAAATAATTTAGAAGCAGAAAGAAGATTAAAGGAGAAGAAATTAGAGATGGAGTCAGAAAAGCAGGAAAAAGAATCAGAAAGAAGCAAGAGATGGAGTATGAATTAAGAAAAATGAAGCTTCAAGTCAATTTGAAAAGTGTAAGTGACGGTTCCGCAAAAGCTGGTGCATGTAAGCAATCATATTGGTTTAAATTAATGTCACATTTTGACAGAAAGTGTAATATTAGCATCTATTTGGCTTTATTTGAATGACAAATCTCTAGGATGAATACTGTAAAAGAAAATGGGATGATGCATTTATTAAGTTTAATTACGTTTGAAATTGCGAATATTATAACCAGAGAACCAGAAACATTGTCAAACACACAATTACCATTACGAGAAAAAAATTACTTTTTTAAGGGCTTTAAAATGACGCCAGAAGAATTTAGACAGAAATTAACGCCTCTTGGCGTGATTTAGCATTTGAATTAAGAAATTATTTGGAAAAACGGACTAACGGTCTTGAAGTACCTGATTTTGAATCGTTAAAAGAATGAATAGTAATGTGTCAACTTAAGTGAAGGTTACCTTTCGAGATAAAACACCTTATTGAAGATCTCCAAAAGTTAAAAAGGTCGATGTTCTAGTAAACTAGTTAGACGATTATGGAGAGGCACGGCGCAATATCAAAACAATAAGTAGAGGGTCATTACAATTTCGAAGATCGAAAACCCGAAATAAGTTTAACATGAAAATTCAACCTTTTTTCATCCTCAATACCAAAAGAAATGAAATAACGAACAAACTAATGATTTGGGTCACCATTCGATTCAAAACTATCGAAATTATAATCTCCAACATCACGATTTAAATTCTCATATACGGAAAGAAGTTAACATTAATACAACTGCGAACGAAAATAAGTCTAACCCTGATAGAATGGAAAAAATAATTAATATCAACGGTAAAGAAACTATTCTCTTTTTCGATACGGGTAGTGATCTTTTATTAATTAGTTATAAATGCTAAGATGATATTGGTTCGCTAAATTTGTCTTCAGATGATATCTCGTTAATTGGTATTGGTAAAAAAACTGTAAACCCGATTGGACATTTTGTGTACGAAATATGTGTTGACGAGTTTCCTATTTCAACAAATTTTTATGTTTTAAAATCTCTCGCATATGATATTGTATTAGGATATAATGTGATCAGCAAGTTAAATTTGGCGATAAACGAGGACGGAATTAAAATCATTGACAAACTTAACAATATCCAAATAGGTTACCTTAAAGTAGTAAAAAATTACTTTAAAAATTTAAATTATGCAGCCAATTCCTACAATAAAGCGCATATATCAGAAACAAATAGTCCACGTGAACAAAAAATAAAATTTGAAATTATAAATAAAAAAAAGCTCAAAAAATAATTTTACGATGAACTTAGCACGCGTGGTGAAAATGGATAAAATTCATCCAGCTCAATGGAAATTAAATAACGAGAATAGGAAAATATTATATTCCAATGAGCACGAGAAAATAAATAAAAGAAAATAATGGGAGAAAGGAAAATAAAAAATATTTCATGAAAGTGTTAAGAAACGTGATTGCAAATATACAAATGAAATGAAACAATTTTATACAAGAGAGAAGTCTGTTGATAGATATCACGGATATCATCATAAACAGTACAGGCATCGTGAAAATAGAGAAAAGTATGAAAGAAATTTTCTCGGATTTCGTAAAAGTTTTCACTTTCGGCGAGATAGGAAGCGCAAACTATATTTTATAGATACATTTGATTGCAAAGGATATGAAACCACATCTGATGGAAAAAATGATCAATGTGAAAGTGACGCCAAACGTGGATATATATATTCTGTTGATTCTAGTGCTTATGGCCACAGAGGAGCCATATAAGAGTTGTTATTGTTCGTGTCATACAAAAGCAGAAATTCTTTGCGTGGATGAAGAGTTTGCACTGTTATTTTTTATTTAAAGATTATTTTCATACATTCTATATCTCTAATATTTAAATTTAATTTGTGTCTAAATTATATGAATAGAAGTAACTGCCGAGGTCGTCAGATAGTCAGGATGACCGAGAATGTGGGAATGAGAATTAACAACAACATTTGTACGAACTAAATGAAGTATAAGAGTCACAAGCTGTGATAAACGATAGTATGAATATAAGTTCACGATATACAAGAATGGAAACGCACGAGGACGAATGAGGAGTACGACGGAGAAACCTTTTATATGCAGTTAATTAATCTCCACGTGCAGCGAACGATTGAAAAACATGTTAAAAACCAGACCCCAATTAACTATAAGTACTTTAAGTGACAACCGCAGATGCAAAACAGTGAATAAAACCAGAGACTGTCGAAACTAACTAATTGGAGAAATACTGCAGATATCCCTCCTTCAAAGTACAGCTGTTTATCCCGCGCGTGTGCACAGAACTCAAATAACAATCTCCCTTCAGTTTCCAAAATGTTTCCGAGCAGTTAAGACGCTCTTGTATATATATGATGTAAATATATTTAATATAATGTAAAATTGGAGAACTTATACGCAGCCTCCAAAATGCGATTTTAAACATGTACATCTAGCCAAGAATTATATTATATTCAAAGGAAAATGAATCTTCTGTTTATTTCACACAATTGTCATTCTCTACTAATACTATTTATTATTACTCCAATATAAGTGAATCAATGGATAAGATAAATATCGCTACAACACTTTGGATTACTACTGTGGGTATATTCAGCGCATAAGGAAAATTTCAGGTAAGCTGAACAAACTTCTTTAACATATCAAAAGATGAAAATGTATATTAAATTTGAAGACTGATTTAACTATTTATAAAAATAAGAAAATTTATTACGCTACCGACGGTTCCCCAACAAAGAGTATGAAAGACTGATTCTGAAAAAAGAATATTATCCCAGTATCAAAAACGATAATTTAACAAATTTCTAAAAATATAATAATAAATAAAAGAACACTAAAGAAAAAAAGAAAAAAAAATGAATGCGATAAAAGAAAATACTCAATTTATTGAAAAACTCAATTCTACGAATTATAGTACATGGAAGTTCAAGATGCAGATGTTCCTGATTAAAGAGGAACTCGACGATATTATAGTACAAGATCCACCAGCTCCACCCGACCCCGCATGGCACAAAAGAGACCGCAAGACTAGAGCTTTAATTAACTTAAGCATTGATGATTCTCAAATCGTAAATGTAAAAAACTTAGAAACTGCCAAATTAACATGGGAAGCTCTGAAAAATATACATGAGAGAAGCAATTTATCTAGTAAGCTTTACCTGTTACGAAAATTATACTGTACTAAATTAGCGGAGGGCGGAAATATGATCTCACATATCACTAATATCTTGCAAATTATAGATAAACTTAATGCCATTGGAGAAAATATTAGCGATTCACATATTTCCGCGCTATTTCTGTGTTCTCTTCCCCCCAATTACAATACTTTGATAACTGCGTTGGAGGCGAGACCGGAAAATGAGCTCACCCCTGATTTTATCAAAAACAAATTAACAGATGAATATAATCATAGACATGAAATGTCAGAACAATCACATAGCGGATATAACAACAGTGAGAGAGCATTTAAAACAAATAGGAGATATACACACACTGAAAATAGAAGAGAACAAAAATATTGCAACAACTGCAAAATGAAAAATCATTCGACTTACGAATGCTGGCACTACAAGAGCAGAAACACGGTACAATCCGGAAATCCTCGTAACAATCAATTCAAAAATAAAAAGAATTTCTCATCTTCATTATGTTATGAAAAAAACGAAACTCATAGGGAAAACAAAGTTCCAAACGAAAGAAAATACGCAAATGATCAGACGCAAAATAAAGCATTAATCACTCAAAAAGTAGGCAAAAATAACTGGATTCTCGATTCAGGATCTACCTCGCACATTTGTAACGATAAAAGCCTATTTAGTAAATTTATTGATAATAATAAAACTTCAGTAACGATCGCGAATGGTAATAAACTGACAGCGTTAGGTTCAGGAGAAGTTTTTATAAAAACATTAACCCCCGAAGGAAAAGAAAAACTAACGAAATTACGCGAAGTGCTTTATGTCCCAGACTTAGAGTCGAACCTAATTTCGGTTAGTAAAGCCGCTAAAAACGGGTGTAAACTAATCTTCGACGATAATAAATGCGATTTGATCTTTGATGAAGAAATATATATTAGGGCGAAAAATGAGAAAAACTTATACATTATTGAGGAAATGGACGATGTGGAAGAACCACAAAATTATGTAAACATAACGTATAACTGTGACAGCAAACAATGCATAGATCTCTGGCATCGCAGACTAGGTCACAGAGATTATGACGCGATTAAATCAATGATAACAAATCAAATTGCGGACGGAATAAAGATAGGAAAATGTAAACATCAAAATAAAACATGCGTAACTTGTATCGAAACTAAATTAACTAACATGCCGTATCCTAAATCAGCAACAAATCGAGCTACTAATATTGCGGATTTGATCCACAGTGACGTGTGTGGACCTTTAGATACACCGACCTTAGGCGGAAAAATTTATTTTATGACTCTTATTGATGACTATTCCCGATATACTACGATATATTTATTATCTAAAAAGAGCGAAGTTGCTGAAAAGATAAAAGAGTATATAACGATGATATACAATCAGTTCGGTAAAAAACCTAAGGAAATTAGATCGGATAACGGTCGTGAATATGTAAATCAAGAGATCGATGAATACTTAAAACAGAACGGAATTTTACACCAATTGACTGTCCCGCATAATCCGAGCCAGAATGGAGTTGCGGAGAGAAAAAATAAAAGTTTATTAGATATGACTAGAAGTATGCTATCACAAGCAAAATTAAGCAAACATTTTTGGGGTGAAGCCATAAACACTGCAACATATTTACAAAACCGACTCCCAACCAAAGCAAACAACAACAGAACACCTTACGAATTATGGAAAGGAGTTAAACCGAATTTAAAACACTTAAGAACATTCGGTTGTAAAGCGCTATTTTACGTCGATAAAGTAAATAGAGGAAAACTCGATAACAGGGCTCAAACCGGAACGTTTGTAGGTTATGATACACGATCGACTGGTTATAGAATTCACACACAAGGAAAACAAATTATAATAGCGAGAACGGTAAAATTTCTTGAGAATGAAAATGTACACTCAGATAACATTGAGGAGATACAAATCACCACAAAAACATCAGATGACAATACACAATTACCGGATAGACATGAAAATCACTTAGAAATAAAACTTGACAGTCAGGAGACACCATCCGGGCCCAAACAGCAACCAATTGAACCAAGAAGGTCTAATAGGACAAATAGAGGCGTTCCTCCTGACAGATATGTTTGTCTCATAAATAGTTCATCTGAAAACATTCCCGAAAATTGGGAAGATATCGAAAAAATGAAAAATACTAATGATAAACAAAATTGGATAAAAGCAACACAAAATGAAATACAATGCCTAAGAAAAAATAACACTTGGACTTTAACAGATCCACCACCCGGAACAAAAATTATCGGCTCAAAATGGACTTTTAAACTAAAAAAGGACAATTTAGGAAATATTCAAAGCTATAAAGCGCGTCTAGTAGCACAAGGACATAGTCAAAGATTCGGGATTGACTATGATCAAACTTTCGCACCTGTAGTTTCGCACGCTACAATACGAGCATTTCTCATCTCTGCATTGCACAAAAATTTGAACGTGAAACATGTTGACATAACCACAGCATTTTTGCATGGTGAATTAACTGAAACTGTTTATATGAGTCAACCAGACGGGTATATTAAACCCGGCGATGAAAGAAAAGTTTGTAAACTTCAAAAAGCCATCTACGGTCTTAAGCAAGCAGCAAAGGCCTGGTACACCAAAATATCGGAAACACTCACAAACAATAATTTCATACAGAGCAAAAATGATCCATGTCTGTACTTTAAATCAAATCAAGAAAATCCGATATACATCATCATTTATGTAGATGATATCCTGATAGCAGGAAAGGACAGTGATATCGAAGAAACAATAAACCAACTTAAGAAAGAATATGAACTAAAAAACTTAGGAGAAGTGAATAATTACCTAGGCATAAACATTAATAAAATCAACGATACATATTACCTAAATCAAAACAATAAAATACAGGAACTAGTGAAAAAACTGAATTTAAACGACATGAAACCTCATTACACACCCATGATTGCAGGATTCAACAGACTTGAAGACGATGATAATCTTTTACCTAATAACACGAAATATCGACAAGCCACAGGCACATTACTTTACATATCAACAATCACGCGTCCTGACATATCCGCAGCAGTCAACATATTATGTCGTAGAAATGAAACACCACGCCAAAAGGATTGGACAGCAGTAAAAAGAATCATTTCATACCTTAAAACTACAGAAAATTTGAATTTAACTCTTAGCGCAAACAGCAAGCCCATCCTAACAGCATACGCCGATGCAGACTGGGCAGGTGACTTGAAAACACGTAAATCAACGTCAGGAAATCTATTCATGCTAGGAAAATCGCCGATTTACTGGATTACAAAAAGGCAAAATTGCATTGCACTTTCGTCAGCCGAAGCTGAATACGTTTCAGCTAGCAACGCAGCACAAGAATTAAGTTGGATAACAAACTTGCTAAGCGACCTCAACATTCCACAAAAACTACCCATCACGATTATTGAGGATAATATGTGCTGTATAAAAATGACTGAAAACGATAAAGATACTAAGCGATCCAAGCATATCAACATACGTTTCCACAACATCAAACTTATGAAAGAAGAAGGAAAAATCGATTTACAATACTGTCCCACTGAAGAAATGACAGCCGACACTCTCACGAAACCCACTACCAAACCTGTGTACGAGAAACACCGTAAGAAACTGAACCTTCAACCATTCCCCACACAGGAGATTACGGGGGAGTGACGGAGAAACCTTTTATATGCAGTTAATTAATCTCCACGTGCAGCGAACGATTGAAAAACATGTTAAAAACCAGACCCCAATTAACTATAAGTACTTTAAGTGACAACCGCAGATGCAAAACAGTGAATAAAACCAGAGACTGTCGAAACTAACTAATTGGAGAAATACTGCAGATGTCCCTCCTTCAAAGTACAGCTGTTTATCCCGCGCGTGTGCACAGAACTCAAATAACAATCTCCCTTCAGTTTCCAAAATGTTTCCGAGCAGTTAAGACGCTCTTGTATATATATGATGTAAATATATTTAATATAATGTAAAATTGGAGAACTTATACGCAGCCTCCAAAATGCGATTTTAAACATGTACATCTAGCCAAGAATTATATTATATTCAAAGGAAAATGAATCTTCTGTTTATTTCACACAATTGTCATTCTCTACTAATACTATTTATTATTACTCCAATATAAGTGAATCAATGGATAAGATAAATATCGCTACAACACTTTGGATTACTACTGTGGGTATATTCAGCGCATAAGGAAAATTTCAGGTAAGCTGAACAAACTTCTTTAACATATCAAAAGATGAAAATGTATATTAAATTTGAAGACTGATTTAACTATTTATAAAAATAAGAAAATTTATTACGCTACCGACGGTTCCCCAACAAGTACCATAGATTTTAGCCAAAGGAGTTGGTTGTTTTTTTAACGCAAGGCTTAAAGAAGCTTGCAAAGTATGTGTTTATTGAAAAGGCAGAAAGCCGTTATTGTTCTCTAATAATAATCTATTTATATTTTGAATCCCTATCTGTATATTTCATTGTTTTATTAAACATTATTGTTTATCTTTGTATTTGAAAAATCTCTGTTGTGGTGAAACTACGTATTACTCATCGTAATCCCTCATCGAGGCTAACGAAAGAGACAAGCTACCGCGGTACATTCCAGTTATCTTTTTTTACAGACCGCTAGAGTGACGTGATGCTCTTTTCGAGCACCTTCATTGGTGCATTCGAGCATCACGTGAATCCCGCGGTCTGTAAAAAACGATATGCGTAAAGCACCGCGGTAGCCTTTCTTTTTCGTTAGCCTCGTCCCTCATTATATGATACTAACTTTTCTTGCGAGAAATAGTAGCGGGCAATGGCAGCTTGTGATTGTCTTTTTGGGGGGCACTAAATGCATGCGTTCAGACACTGAAGATTCCGAAAAACATATTTTTAGAAAAAAAAATTGCCGTCCGTCTGTCTATGTATCTGTAAACGCTCTATCTCCCGAACAAATTGAGATAGATACTTGAAATTTGGTATGTACTTAGTATGTAATGATGGGAAGAAGCTTATTGAATTTCAGTAACCTCGATTATCCGTAACTATTTTTTTCGGACTCTCGAAATATTCATTCTGATAAAAAGTATATAAAAAATTTCGAAATTGTTTATTTTAAGGAGTGAATATAAAAAACAATAAAAAACATAAATTTTGCATAAAGAATGAAGTCAATCGGATAATGAGTTGCCGAGATATTTGTAATCCTATTTACCACACTCTTCAATTTTTCATTTAATTTCATTCAAATTTCAATTCAAAGATAAATTTTAATTAGAAATGAGACGCTTAATCCGACGCAGTAAATCGTTAGTTAATATGATTCTCAATTTTGGAGTTATAAGGATTGAACTTTTACGCAATTTAGTAATAGATGATTTAAAGTTTATGACGTATCAAGCCATGATTTTATTCGAATTGCAATGCATTTTATAAATAGTTTACACGTGTTTTATTTTCATATTTTATATTATGCATATCCATGTTGGGTAAGTATTACAGTCGCCCCCAACGACTAGTTAATAATAGTGGTCAGAAAAGAATAAATTTAGCAGCCATGCATTTTGTGCCCCGAATAAAGCCAGTTACGAGCCGCCACTGGTCGCGGGGTATATTTCTTTATACACTCATGTCCAAAATTAAGGTCACAAACATAAAATCTGTGAAAACTGATGAGCTATTCACTGTATTGCCACTAAATTTGGTACAGAGATATATTACAATGGGAGAAAAAATATAGCAACATAACAATATGGAAAAGATTTTAATTATGAATTAAGAAACAGGGTATATCAAAATGTGTTAAATCATGAATCAGAGATAAAACATTTATCTCGGGAAAAGTCTCTCTAATATGGAGTGTGGCCACCATGCACTGCTATACAGGCCTCAAAACGAGCTCTCGTACTGTTTATGAGGGTGTCAATAAATTTTTGTGGCAACAAAGCCCATTCTTCCAAAAATGCGGCTTTTTACTCCTGGTGGCAGGGGTGGGGGGGGGGGGTTACGCTGTGCAATGGCTCTTCCTAGCCATCCCAAACATGCGATGTGCGTTGACAGTACCTGCATCGTAGACGTGCAGTGGTGTACGACTGCCCAACATTATGCCGCCACAGACAAGGATTCCTTTACCACCAAATGTCTCGATTGCTTTTACGTAGGAGAGATGATAGAGAGCTCCACGTTTTCTCCAGATGAAGATTCGACGAGAATCACTCTGTGTGGTGTACCTCGACTCATCACTGAAAAGAACACGCCCCCATGTTGTGACTAAGACTGATGTCTTCGACTCCACAACAACCGTGTTCTCTGGTTGGATGCAGTGAAAGGGACACACACGACTGGACGCCGGGTGTAAAGGGTCCTCTCTGCTAGACGTCCGCATACTGTTTGTCTGGAAATTCTTATTCCAAACGCAGCAGTAAGGTCACGAGCAAGCTGAGGAGCCGTTGAAAGCCTATGTCGCCGTGCGCTTAATGCCAAGTAGCGATCCTGTGAAGGTGTCGTTGCTCTGTGGCGACCTTGGCCGGCCTTCTTTGTGACAGTACCACTTGTTTGAAATTGATTCCACAGCGTAACCCCCTTTTCAGGACACGCCAGGAGTTAAAAGTTGCGCTTTTGGAAGAATGGGCTTTGTTGCCACAAGCATTTATTGGCACCCTCATAAACAGTATGAGAGCTCGTTGTGAGGCTTGTATAGTAGTGCACGGTGATCACACTCCATATTAGACAGACTTTTCCCGAGATAAAGGCTTTATCTCTGATTCATGATTTAACACTTTTTGATATACCCTGTTTCTTAATTCACAATTGAAATATTTTCCATATTGTTATGTTGCTGTATTCTTTCTCCCATTGTAATATACCTTTGTGCCAAATTTCGTGGCAACACAGTGAATAGTTCAGCAGTTTTCACAGATTTTATGTTTGTGACCTTAATTTTGGACATGAGTGTACAAGGAATTGCAATCTGAAATTGAAATAAGGAAAACTTCTAGCTCTCTCTAAGGATCTCTCGATTCAAGAAAATAGAGCTTTCCATATCATATAACAGTAAAGTGAGAAATATGGAAATATTTAATTATACAAAAAATGCAATCTGAAAAGTAATTACAAAAGTGAAATAATTAGTTTCACTATTCTCCCCACAGTCAAATTTGACGGATAGTAGAAAGAAACATGCGGTAAGACCAGGATTTCTGGACTGAGAAAAAAATCTGCCCTTCTCAACTAGAATCTAAATTGTGGCTCTAGAAAAAATAGTTCCATGTCATCCCTATAAATTCTAGTTCCCTTTGCCAGAGAGTTCTAGAGTCTCGTATTAGAATTCAAGAGTGTTTTCACATATTCTCGTGGTCAAACTTATTTAAAAATGTCTGCAAATAGATGCGGACACAAGACGCTAGTTGTAGTAACTATAATGCTAGTTTATAATTCCATTCCAGAAATAAAGTGATAATTTATCGCATTTTACACGATTCATTATCGTTTCGTCACCTAGAAAAAAAAGAAACTAGAATTCTCGACCATTTCGTCAATTCAGTTTAGCTGCTTACCCTATTCGCATAGTTCGGACTCCTATTTTCTTTTTTGGGGATTTAGAAAAAGTCTAACTATTCAGTCTAGTTGAAGGAGGGTTTTTTTTCTCTCAGTGTGCGTTTAGTGTTCTCAATTTAAAAATTAGTGACAAGTTGTCTCAGAGCGTAATTGCATTTGAACTATATTAGTGGTAAAGTGAAAGCAATGTACTTATGAATGGAAATTTATTCTTTCGACCCTATGAGAACAGCGTTTTAAGCCATCGCAATGACTATACGACGAGAATCGCGTATACGAGATATACGAGGTTCGTACAATAATTTTTGCCTTATTTAATCACAGAATTTCTGCGATAAAATTAAGCAAAGATTTCCTTTTGGAATTACTAGTGCTAATTTATTAAACATTGTGTACTAAATGCTCGTCGCGAAGGGGATAAATATGACAATAACGTCTCTTGTGACAAATGGCTAAAAGGTTTAATTACATAGTGAAATGCAATGTGAAAATTAATTACAAAAATGATAATTGTTACTTTCAGTATTCTCCCAAATGTCACAATAGCCGGTTGGTAAAAGAAACTTGCAAGGTATGAGGAGGATTCGCGGATTTAATGTTGTCAATCTCCAGACGTGTGACTAGTCAGCTTGTTGTCTGAGAGCATAAATGGCAAATGCACTTATTAATGGAAATTTATTCTCTCAGCATTTGAGAATAGCGTTTAAAATGTGACAGTAACATTTCGTGCGACAAATAGTTGAGGGTTTAAATTACTCATGCAAATTCAATCTGAAAATAAATTACTGAAAAATTATTCTCTCGAACTATGAAAATAGCGCTTTATCTATAACAGTAACTTTTCTTGCGATAAATGGTTGAAAGGTTTAGTCGCATAGAAAAATGCAATCTGAAAATTAATTACAAAATGATGTTTCGCTATTTGCCGTATGCTGCTATAAAGAAACGTCCAGAGTAAGGGCGGGATTTGGAGGTTTGATGTTCTGTTCTTAATTTTCATAGTTTCTTTTCCAGTTTAATTACACAAGGAAATGCAATCTGAAATTAGTAAATTACAGAGAAATTATTCCCTCGACTCAATGAAAATATAGCGTTATATATGACACTAATGCTTCCTGCAAGAAATGGTTGCGAGGATTGTACAGGGAATTGCAATCTGAAAATGAATTAAGGGAAACTTTATCTCTCGACTCAAGAAAATATAACTTTGCATATGATAACGTTTCTTGCGACAAACAGTTGAAGGATTTAATAATATAGAAAAATGCAACCTGAAAATTAATTGCAAAACTGAAATAATTAGCTTCAGTATTCTCCCCGGAACGGATGGTAGAAAGAAACATGCGATAACACCGGGATTTCCGGGTTTAGTGTTGTCAAATTAAAAATTAGCGACAGCAGTTGTCTCAGAGCGTAATAGAATTTAATTAACTATATTAGTGGTAAAGTGAAAGCAATGCACTTATGAATGGTAATTTATTATTTCGGCTTATGAGAATAGCGATTTAAACCCATCGCAATGACTCTACGACAAGCATGACGTATACGAGGTGTACAGGGTTCGTACAATCATTTTGTCTTATTTAATCATAGAATTTCTGCGATAAAATTAAGCAAAGACTTCTTTTTGGAATTACTGGTGCTAAATTATTAGACATTGTTACCAAATGTCCGTCGCGAAGGGGATAAACATGACAATAACATCTCTTGTGACAAATGGCTAAAAGGTGTAATTACATAGTAAAATGCAATGTGAAAATTTAATACAAAATTGATAATTGTTACTTTCAGTATTCTCCCAAATGTCACAATAGCCAGGTGGTAAAAGAAACTTTCAGGGTAAGAGGAGGATTCGCGGATTTATTGTTGTCAATTTGCTGACGTGTGACAAGTCAGCTTGTTGTCTCAGACCATAAATGGCATTTAATTAACGATATTAGTGGTAAAGTAAAAGCATTGCACTTATTAATGGAAATTTATTCTCTCAGCCTATGAGAATACGGTTTTAAATGTGACAGTAACATTTCTTGCGACATATAGTTGAGGGTTTAAATTACACATGCATATGCAATCGCTCTGAAAAAAAATGCAGAAAAATTATTATCTCGAACTATGAAAGTAGCGCTTTGTCTAGAATAGTAACTTTTCTTACAACAAATGGTTGAAAGGTTTAGTTGCATAGAAAAATGTAATCACAAAATTAATTACAAAATAATTTCAGTATTAGTCGTATTGTAGAAAGAAACGCCCGGAGTAAGGGCGGAGTTTGTATGTTAAGTGTTTTCAAATTTCATATTTTCTTTCCTCGTTTAACCCTTTCAAGGGCGGTGGTACGTTTATGAAACCACTTATTTTTAATTCTCAAATGCCCCAATGACATCAGAATTTTGGTTAAAAAAATGTTCGTTTATCATGTATGTGAAAGCTTTTTCTTATTTCCAAATAAATTTATTCATAAATTCCGGTGTCATTCATCCATTCATTTCAACGTCTTAGCAATGGGGGTGATTTGCCCCTGAATGGCTAACCAAGGGAAATACATAATCTGAGATTGAAATACAGAGAAATTATTCTCTGGACCAAATGAAAATAGAGCTTTATTTATGACAATAACGCTTCTTTTGAGAAATGGTCGCGGTGTATAATTCTATAAGGAATTGCAATCTGAAAATGAATTAAGGAGAAATTAACTCTCAACCGCATGAGAATAGCGCTTTGAATATATGACAATAATGTTTTTTGCGATAAATTGTTAAATGATTCAATTACATAAAAAAATTCACTCAGAAAATTAATTAGAAAAGTAATGATAATAGTTTCAGGTTTCAGTATTCGTGCCAGAGTCAAGTTAGCCAGATAGTAGAAATAAACATGAAGGATAAAAGCAGGATATGCTGGTTTACTGTTGTTAATTTACAAAGGTATGATAGGTCAATATTTTGTCTCAGACCCTATTAGCAATTAATAAACGATATTACTGGTACAGTAAAACTTCTGAAGGGGACTTTATTTGCTCGGCCTATGAGAAATGTCCTTTAAATATCTCAGTAAGGTGTCTTGCGACAAATGGCTGAAGTGTTAAATTACACATGGAAAGGATCAGGGTATATAAGCCGTGTTTTTGGCCCATGAAATAAGACTGAAATTTTATTTTGTTATACTGACTTAATTATTTCACATTTTAATATTAGAAGGTTTATCCTGTACGATTTCAACAATATTTTTTTGATTTTGTTCGAATTTATATGATTTACACAAGCTCAACGTTCGTATTATTCGTAGTTTCTGATGAAAAATATGCAATTTCTCCTAATTTTACCTAAATTTTTAATATATTTTTTTAATATCTTACGATGAGCTCAGCTTTGCAACACACTTATTTTTACATATATTGTACATTTTGATGTATTTTATAATATATGTAAAGAAGAAAGTGTTGCACGATTGCGCTCATATAAATAATTGAGGTAAAATTAGGAGAAATTGCGTATTTTTCATCAAAACGAAGTTTTGTATTCTACCGTTTTAGGATACAAGAAGGCCATTGGGTTGGGTCACATGTTCGAGAAAATTCGATTAGTGGGTCATTTGGGGGTCACTATGGGTCAAGCTAATTTTATCTAAACATGGCTCTAACGATTTTGACTAAATTTTGTATCCTACCGTTTTAGGATACGAGAAGACCATTTGGCTGGGTCACATGTTTGAGAAAATTCGATTCGTGGGGTCATTTTGGGGTCACTACGGGTCAAGCTAATTTTATCGAAATAACGGCTCTAACGATTTTATCTCAATAACGGTTCAAACGATTTTAACTAAATTTTGAATCCTGCTGTTTTGGAGTACAAGAAGACCATAGAAATGGTTCACATGTTCATGAAAATTCGATTAGTGGGTCATTTTGGAGTCTATGGGTTAAACTATGGGAACTATGGGTTAAAGTAATTTTATCTAAAAATGACTTTAACGGTTTTGACTAAGATTTGTACACTACCGTTTTTTGGTGCAAAAAGACCATTGGGCTGGGTCACATGTTCGAGAAAATTCGATGAGTGGGTCATGTGGGGATCACTATGGGACAAGTTAATTTTATCTAAAAAACGGCTCTAATGATTTTGTATAAATTTTATAACCTGCCATTTTGGGGTACGAAAAGACCATTGAGCTGGGTCACGTGTTTGAGAAAATTTGATTAGTGGGCCATTTTGGGGTCACTACAGGTTAATGCATTTCATTGTGAATGAAGGTTGAGAAAGTTGTTGAACAGTTGGCAGTGAACGAAGTTGCAAAGTTGGCAATATTTCACCAACTATCGCAAAATTTGGCGAAAAGTTTCGAAACATTGGCGAGATTTGGCGGAAAAATTGATTTTTAAGATTTCTAATGCCAAAGCACATGCTTGCCTCAAAATGAAAAAATGTGCCAAGTTACCAAATTTTCGCAAAATTATGGAGACATTTGGCGAGCAATTTGGCTTTCAGAATCTGAAGGAATTTTCTAGAAATTCCCATTAGGAGCAGAGATATATGATTCAACCAATCAGAGTCCATGGAACGTTCTAAAAAACAGAATTTTATCAATCAGGGTACATAGAACTGATTGTTATATGCTGCATGGAGAATTTATTGTTACATCGTGTTGAGCACAAAGATAATTTTAACGAGCATAGCTCGGACTTCGCAGCTGGTTGTAAGTAACTTAAAGTGGAACATTTTAAAAACACCAAAACATTTTTAACAGCGCCATGTATTAATGCATACTTTTGAAAATTCTTCTGAGAATCTCAAGTTATTTCTCATGAGTGTTACTTTTCAAAATAACGTCGATCAAAATCATCAATCATAAACATTTTTTTTTAATTTTTGATATTATCTCATAAATGATTACTTTTTGAGTGTTAAACTACGAGAAATTAATACCTTTTTACATTTAAACTAGATTAATATTCTGTGTAATGTAAATCTCAAAGTAGCATTCATTTAAAAGTGACATATGTAGAAAGCTTCGCTATTTTACTTTATTTTATTATTTAAATTTAATAGAGGCTTCGGAAAGGATTCTAAAGCCCAGTAGTTAGCCTCTTATTAATAGGGTGGCTAACTATTGGATAAAACAACCAGGCAAAAACTTTTTCCTTTATCAAAACCAACGGCTTTGCACACATGGTTGAAATATGGCAAGTGGTATTTGTGTGCCAATTAACATTAAGAAAAATTATACTTTTGTAGATAATTTAAATATTACTAAATTTAGTCACAATTTGAATAAACGTTATTGTTGTACCGCATTAGGTGAATGTAAGACTTGAAATAATGCGAAAATCGCCAGTGCGATGCATTTGAATCCACATCTTTCGAAGAAAACACATACAATGCAGCCTATTTGGGAACTCTGTTTATAAGCTAACGTTTAGTGGAGGAATTTTTAAAATAAGTTCAGTAATTTCAGAATTTTTTTCTATAAAAATTAAACGTTTTTTACAATATTAATATAACTTTATGCACCATAAAAATCAAAACATCGAGAAATAATAAGTTGGAAAACATTATTTTACTATATTTATTTGTCATTTGTTTACGACTTCAATATGAAATACTTCCTTACCTTTTTGTAAAATAATGTTTCTTTATTGTTACCATTTGAATTAATAACGTTTGCTCGTACCTGTGTTTATCCCACTGCTCAGAAAAGTTGTTCCTAACATGGTATGAAAAAATATTTAATTTTACTTTTCTTTTAAATGTTTAAAAATTTAAATTAAAAATACAAATATTGTTCTTGCACATCTATGCCTTAGTTATATGTATGTCAAATTTAAAGTTTCTAGGCTGACATTTTTAGGCTGACAAGATATCATAGTAAAAATATAACTGTAGAACGTTTTCTTCCCATTTCATTTTTTTGTAAAATCTTTAAAAAGGAGGCATCTTTAGAAGCATCACGTCCCATTGAAACCTGCATGTCAAATTTAAAATTTCTAGTCTCGAAAGTTTGGGAGTAAAATCATAATTATAGAGCGCTTTCGAATTGTTTCTTTCTTTTAAATATTAAATGCTTTATCGAACGTTCTTAAGGAGTATTAATGTCTTAAAATCCATCACCATGAGGAATTTCTTGCTCTTAGTCTCAACAGATTCAAAGTAAACGGAAATTTAGAACAGTTTTCGTTCTTGCATCCCTATAAGGTCAGTTTATACAGAGATAAAATGTAGCCTATTTTTAAGTAGAGAACGTCATTATTATCCCAAGAGAAGATTTGATATTGCTCCAGTAGTGCAAAAATAATCGTGATTTTAAAACCTATTCTATTCATTTCACTCTTAAATTTCGAATATGTTAGAACATGTTCTGTCGGCGCATGTACATCTAAAAAGTAAAAGCCATGTCAAATTTTCAGCGTCTAGCAATCACCCTATCAACTGCAAATAAATCATAATTTAAATGAGTGCCAGTGTTATCCTGAAAGAAATTTCAGATTCGGTTCAGTGGGTCAAAAGTAATTTGGATTTTAGAAGGTTTTCTTTTCATTTGCCCATTTTAAATTTAGATTTAAAAAAAGGTATTCCGTGCGAGCATTTGCGACTTAAGAGTAACCCCGGTGTTGAATATCAAGATTCTATCCCTATTAATTCTAAATAAATCCTAATTTAGAATCATAAACAACAATTATTGATTATTTATTTTTTTTTTTTTCGCATTTTATAGAAACCATTCTTAGCGAGAGTTTACATCTCAAAAGAAAACCACCATGCAAAATTTGAAGTTTCTAGACCCAACAGTATCACAGAAACCGCAATTTTAGAACATTTTTAGTTCCTTTTAAATTTCGATTTTTTTTTTTAATTTTTGGGTGTGACATACAATCCACTTACGGATTGAAAAATTTATCCATATCTAATTTCAAGCTTCTATTATAAAATTTAAAAGACAAACAAACGTTATTTAAAAAGTTTTCCTCTCATTTCAGCCTTTTAAATTTCCAATTTTTTAGAAATCTTTCTTAGCAATCATTTAGGTCTTAAAATTAACCACCATGCCACAGTTTCAAGTTACTAGCACCAAAAATATCACAGAATTCGAAACTTTAGAACATTTGTTTGGTCCTGTGCCTTGTTAAATTTCGTTTTTTAAAAGAAATAATTTTGTACGAGCGTTTACATATTAAAATTGGCAGCCTTGGAAAATTTTAAGTTTCTATAACTAGTTAATTCGATATAAATCGTAATTTAGAATGCTTTTAGAATGTTCTCAGTTTTTTTCATTTTTTTTAAATTCCTTTAATTGCCCTGATCCAGCATTTACGTCATAAAAGTAACAGGCATGTTAAAATTAAAGTTTATACTCCTAACAGATGGTTTTTACATATTCTTTTCAATATTCTTTTCAACAATTAGCTAGTTAAAATATTGATTTTTATATGATACCATAATTTAGCCTAATTGGCTCACAAATCACTTTGATTAACTTCTGTTTGAAATACATAGTTATTATAGCTGCATTGCGCTTTTAATGGTGTATTTAATAATAATTTAATAATAATAATATTTTAGTATTACTATTATTTCTTGGTATCATTTGTTTATCTATTGAATTTTCAAAGGCATCTTTACATAATTTTATTCATGTTCTATTAATTTTTTTTTTTACCAACATTAATTTTGTACTGACTTATGACTGCTAGGGGTTTTTATATTGTTGTCTTTTGATGTTAGTTTGCTTAATGGGACTTTATGTATATATGTAAATAGTTTTATTATATAGCTTTATTATATTTAATCAAGTATTAAACAGTCAATCTTAATATATATATATATATATATATTTTTTTATTATTATTATTTTTTTATGGATATTCAAGTAATAATAAGATTGATTCATAACATTTTTTTTAAATATGTTATAGATATATTTAATATGTATTTCTTGCAATTTTTATTGCTATCAAACAAATATGGCAGTTATTAGTAAAATGTTAGATACTGGCAATTTAGGCCTTGGTGGATCCAGGACTAATGCTCGGTACAGGAAGATTATTAGGGATCTTCCTGGATCGTTATCAGATAACCTATTCTATTGTCCCAAGCCTGTACTATGTTTTCGAGAGTGTGAATCTAAGCGTTGTCTTACATGTCCATTAACTGATAAGTCACAGATTTCAAATAATAACAATCTTAATTTGGTAAAATTTTGCAAAGCATACAATGTAATCTATTCATTGAAATGCAATTCGTGTAACATGGAATATATAGGACAGTCTTGTCAAAAATTACATAAGCGGCTAAATTTACATCGTTCTCATATTGATAAATATAAAAATTCTAAATTTCAAACAACTCATAATATTGAATATACTCATTTCAAAAATCATGATTTTAAAAATATTACTATTAAAATACTTAAAATACAAAAAAATTTTACTGAACGACTTTTGCTAGAATCTAAATATATAAGACATTTTAATACTACATATCCTTATGGATTAAATCAATTAGTATACAAAAAATCACATCCTGTATTTTCAGATTTAACTAAATATGAAAATTATAAAAATCTTTATTCCGGATTAAATTTTTCAAACTTAAAAAAAACTTCAAGATCTGGTAGAGGTAAACATAATAACAAAAAATACACTGATGATATTGTGATTCAACAGGAGCTTGATAATCTTGAGGCACAATTTTGTAATGATTATTGTTGGCTTGCTATAAGAAAACATGTTTTTAGTATAAAAAAGAAATATATAAACCAATATTTCAAGGTATTTAAAAAGAATCAATATTCTCCACATTTTTATGATATCTTTTATGATATTCTACATTATAGAGCAAACCTATTAAATACAAGTCTTTCTAATAAACCTAAATATAAAACTAATAATACACAATTAATTATAAAATTTTCCAATCATGTATTTAATAATATAAATTTACACAATATAATAAACAACATTAATAATAATTTTCCAATAAAAAATTTTACCATTCACAAGACATATAAATATAATCGCACACTTGGACGTAAAATTTTTAATTACAATTCTTTTGCAAAAAAATTTGGTCTCTTCAAAGAATTACCCATGTTATTGTAATGACCCAAAATATCAAAAGTATATAAATACAACACATGGTCATATCATTACTGGTGATCTTAATATTGTAGAACAACCTATTTTACAAAACTTAATGCATAATGGCACAAAATTTCATCTTCCATATAAGTGTAATATCAAATCCATAATATTGCAGTTTATTCAAGATATTGATTTGTTTATATATAAAATTGCTGTTGATTACAATAAACCAATCGAATATTTCAGTGAATGGAGATTTTCTGTAATTGATAAATTAAAAAATGAAATTATAAAAAATTATCATCATATTACACATGCAGCTTTTAAAAACAGAAATAAACATATATCAGAATTACAAAACAAATTTATAATTACTTATGTAGATAAATCTCCAAATAATTATGCTATCATTTGTAAAGAATACTATAAAGTGTTAATTCACAATGCAATCAACACAAGTAATATTTTTAATAAAACTAAATTAAATATTGAAATAAATAACAGAAAATTATTAAATTATCACAAATTACTAAAAATCAAATGTAATAATTTTAATTATCCTTATCTTGTTATAATTCCAAAATTTCATAAAAATCCTATTAAATTTCGCACTGTTACCATCGGTTGTAACACATATAATAAAAAAGCAAGCAATTTACTACTTAATATTTTAAAGCAGATATATGATATAACGTTAAAACATAATAACCAACATTGCCTAAAAAATAGTTTTCAACTCATTAATAAAATACATAATATCAATCCGGTAAAATTCATAAAAACATTGGATTTTAATGATTTATTTAATAACATTGATATAAAAGACTTACATAAAACAATGTGTATATTATTTAAAGAATTTAAATCTCAATTAAAATTAAAAGAACATATTTCAGTAAATTTTTTTAAAACTTTACTAAATTTTACATTGCATAATAATTACATTATATATGACAATATTATCTATAAACAATGCCAGGGAATTCCGCAGGGCGGAACCGCATCTAGTATTCTCTCTGACCTTTACTTATATTATTATGAAAGAAATATTAGTCCGAACAATGATTATGTATTTTATCGCTATATTGATGACATTATCATATTTTATTTCAATGAAAAAAATTGCACATCACCACTCAATTTTTATCCTACTCAGCTTAAATTAAGCGAAAATGATTTAATTAATAATAATATAAACTTTCTTGACTTAAAAATTAATATTACTAATAATTATAAATTAATTTTTGATATTTATGATAAGAGATTTGATTTCCCATTTAAAGTAAATATTTTTACCAATTTTGCTTCATGTTTACATAAATCTGTTTATAAATAAAAATATAATTATCAATTATCAATTATCTACATCGTATAAAATACTTATGCTCAGATATTAATAAAAACAAAAATATTAGATATATTCGAGATCAAGCAAAAATATATGGTTATCCAATTTTTATGATAAATTCAATCATCAACTCTTTTAAATAACATTTATTATATAATTTAAATATAAACATGGTATGTAATAAATTATTGTTTAGTGTGCAATAACATATAACAAAAGATATAGAAAATAATAATTATAACATACATAATTACAATTATAACATATTAGGAAATTTAATATTTGATTGAACGTTATATACACTTTGTATAGTTGTGATTGTGCGTTGCCGATCACCTCTGTTTAAGGTGTTATTGATGTGCAGTTTTCATACATTTATAAATTAACTTATACAATAACAAATTAAATTATACATGGATAACATTGTTTATTATAACTCATAAACATATCTATTTGCAATATATATAAATATAAATATATATAGTTTTTATTTTTGTCTATGAATAATTAAATTTAACAAGTATTTTAATTACTGCATTGCATTAATTTGATTGAAAAACAGTAGTAATACTATTAATTATCAATTTTATAAATTTTGAGATATTTTGAATTGTTTATGAATTATTTAATTAGATATTTAAATTAATCTATGAAAAATATATTTACAATGTAGTATAAATTAAACATTAATTATTTAATAACAAGTCTAATATATATTTAAGTAGTAGAAAAATAAAACATTAATTATTTAATAATATGTCTATAATATCAGTGGATTAACACAGCTGGCAGCAAAAACAATTTGAATTAAAATAATATCTCTTTTACATAATATATTCTTGTTAAGAATATCTGAAATGCTGTGCAAGTTGAATTAATTCTGTGTAGATTTATTCATATAGTAGTATTATATTTTATTTGAATTTAAAGTAAAACTACAAGTTAGTATTGTTTTTTAAAGTTTATTTATATAATTAAATCTAATGAAGTGAGTATGTAACTAATAAAGTGGATATCTAACTAAATATTAATTATGAATTATTATAATACCAATAGACGGCGACACTTTACCTTTCAGGTAGTTGTTGATAATATTGTTAATATTATATTTAATTTAACTATAGAGGGAGCTATTGATTGTATATTAATTTTACTTTCAGGAATTAAAATTGGATGGAGTAATATATATTCACGGATATAATTTTGTTATAAGTGTATTAAAACCAGAATTATTTTGTGTGTTTTTGAATCATTTTGTGTTTGGGTGTCATCGATGGGGTTGTGTTTTAAAAAAAGTGTGCTCTCAACTTGTCTTTCAAATCATTTCTCTCAACTCGACTTAGTCAACATGTATGATGCATTGCCATGTGGATGTGAATATTATGCAGAAGTTGTGACATTTTAAGGATTCTGTATAATTAATGTGAGTAAAATATTTTATCTACACTTTACGCGTTCATATTTCCAATTTTATTATTTCAAAACTGTTATCTCGTGGTAATTTCGTAAGGTGTTAAATACAGTTTTGGGGATAATCGATGTGAGTGAAATATATTGTATATTCTTAATGGTTTTTTATTTCCTATTTAAATATTTCCAAATTTTAATATTTCCAATTGTTGTCTGGTAATAATTCAGTGTACCTGGATGATTCTACTGATCTTAGCATTATGCCAGTAGAATTATGAAACACTGAATTATTATTTAAACCACATGTGGGTGCATCCAGGCTGATGAGTACATGTGCATGTGTTTTTTCATATCCAATTCATATTTAATTCTCATGTGGTCCAATTTTCCATTGTATATGGTTCATATTTAATTTATTAATCCATTTGTATTTACTTAATTGCAACTCCAATTTATAATTTTTTTTCCCCCTTTCTCTCTATTTATTTTTTCTTTTTTCAATATTCTTTAGGTATGAGTAAAATTTGGCCATTTACCATTGAAGCACAAGCTATGGTAATATTATGTTTGCACATGTTAATTATTAGCTATGTGGTATTCTGTATACACAATATCATTAATTATCTCTTTGGAGATTTAAGTAGAATGATAATAGAACTTGATATGTTTTTTGAAATTCATAGGTATTATAATTATATATATATATATATATATATATATATATATATATATATATATTACGCTATTAGTACGTGGCACAGAAATCGCGATTGTTTGTTAATCGTTTAATAGCAACAGCAGAATGAAACGCATCTCATTGGTTAGGTACTGCCATCTACAGAAATAAAAGCGAAACAAACCAGGATTTCAAATTGTAATTACAATTTGTCAACATTAACAATTAAATAGATATATTTTTATACATTTTCATTTGAAATATTGATTTTTGTAAGCATTTAATATTTATAATTTAAAAAATACAATTAGCAATATAAAATTTAAAATGTAAACAAAGCAATGATTTTTAAAAAGGGATTTTTAGTAAAAAGGGAAAAGTAATAATTTTCCCTGATCGTTTCATTTTTTAAACGTAACTGTTATACGTTTGAAATTTTAGCTCTTATTTAATTTTTTTTATAAGTTTTTAGTATAAATAAATATTATTCAGTCTTTTAGGTAGATTTCGTAAAAAATACTACCTATTACATTCTCCCCTAAGTTGGAATTTTTGAAAAATTTTTGCAGATCTTCGCCGATCATGATTCCCAGAACCCCAAACCACCCCCACTTCAAAACTTTATCTATCTATCTATCTATGTCACTTTTTTATGGACACGATAACTCACATAATTCTGCACAAATCTCTTCCAAACTGATACATAAAATCTCGGCAAAATCGAACCAATGTGGGGGGGGGGGGGGCTTTTTGTGAAAACAGAAAAAAAACCCATAATTTCTTAATTAGGATACGTATCGACTCCGTTTAAAGTTATTATTACTTTTAGGAAAAGGGCCAAAAATTTATGTATGACAGATTTTTGATATCATTAAAAATGGCCCCAATGGGGGGAAGGGGAAGGAGGGTTAGAAGAAAAAAAATCATAACTTCGTCCATTCACAAGATATCAAATCCGCTTAAATTTATTATAAATTCTCTCAATATTATCTAAAACTTTCATATTGACAAGTTTTTTTATAGGACCAACCCTTATAGCAAAAAAAAACTAATTAAAAAAAATCCCTGCCAGCTCCACCTGCAAACAAGTTAGGTTTCGAAGTGGGCGGTTCAACCGCCGCATCATGGCATGTTATTAAGCATCACAGTTTTGGCAATATTGCTATTGGAGGGATGCCTTCAGGGAGGACTTTCGAAGGGAATGTGACCCGAATTATCGTTCTCGTGCAAGGGAAACCCTGAAAACCTTGCACAGTCACCCCGCTCGGAACGCGCTGGTATTGAACCTGCGAACGTCGTACCAAGTTCCTCATTTTGTGGCCAGCATGCTAACCACAAGACTGAGTATTAGGGTGGGCCGAAAAAAACTTTTTTTTTATTATTCGCTATACCGCGGAAAACTTTGCTTTAGTAAAATAAAATGAAAAAAAAATTATTAAATTTTAATTTTAGCGGCAGAGCTGCTCAAACAAATTTTTTGGAAAGCAATAGTTTTCTTTATTTTTTAAAAGCTATAAAAGAAAAAAAACCGCTACAGTGAAAAATCTTTGAAAGAAAGATATAAAAACACATTTTAATAAAAAAGAAGCAAAATTACTTCATTTGAAGTAGCGCAAAGCATTTAAAAAATCCTTAAGTTAACGCAATCAAGTTGTATTCACTCAGTGAATGTTGGCCGGGTCTTTTTTTCTGTTTTGATTGTCTATACCAAAAAAAACATGTGTCTAGGGTAGCTAAGTAAAATGCAAAAACAAAATAAATAAAATTTTACTTCTGGTGGTAGCGCAAAAAGCCTAAAATTTCGCCTAAAACGCGTTTTTTTCTCAAATTTTAGGCCTTTTGCGCTACCACCAGAAGTAAAATTTTATTTATTTTGTTTTTGCATTTTACTTAGCTACCCTAGACACAAGTTTTTTTCGGTATAGCGAATCAAAACAGAAAAAAAGACCCGTCCCTCAACCCGGCCAACATTCACTGAGTGAATACAACTTGATTGTGTTAACTTAAGGATTTTTTAAATGCTTTGCGCTACCTCAAATGAAGTAATTTTGCTTCTTTTTTTATTAAAATGTGTTTTTATATCTTTCTTTTAAAGATTTTTCACTATAGCGGTTTTTTTTCTTTTATAGCTTTAAAAAAAAAAAAAAAAAAAAAAAAAAAAATTTGCTTTCCAAAAAATTTGTTTGAGCAGCTCTGCCGCTAAAATTAAAATTTAATATTTTTTTTTCATTTTATTTTACTAAGCAACCCTAAAGCAAAGTTTTCCGCGGTATAGCGAATCAAAAAAAAAAAAAAAAAAAAAAATTTCGGCCCACCCTACTGAGTATGTCCCAACTGTATAAGTGAGTTTTACTACCACTAAAGAATTAAAAGGAATATTAAAATTAAGGGGTTATTAGGGGGAAATTAAAATAGCATATAAAAAATGCACTATAGAAGCATAAAACCTATAAAGCTTCTATACCACTCATTTCTGAGTCAGATTCGTGATCGATGTCATTAGTACTCAATGAATCATCAGATTCCTGTTCTGTTTCAGAGTCTGAATTAATTATAAAACTGAGGTTTTCCACAGTTTCTTCAACCAGTCCGTCATTTTCCAATAATTTGCTTCAACGTTTTCTATGTGATTGCAGTATTTCTTCCACTTTTCCGCATTTATGCTATTTATGGCATCATGAGTCAGTTTGTAAAGCTTATCTACATTCAGATTGCGTTTTGTGTTTCTATCGCGAACGTAATGCTTTAAGTCTGCCCAAACTAACTCTATTGGATTCAGATCACAGTGATAGGGAGGCAGCCTGGTGATTTCATGGCCATGTCGTCTCAAAAGCTCATCAACACAATACTTTTTTGATGGACACGCATTGGTTGAAATAATTTTAAAAAGTTCTACTTTTGCGATAAAGGAAACAAAAGTTTCTGGGCGTTCGCTTCTTTTTCAAAAAACTTTGTGACTTTATTCACAATCATCCTTTCTTTCGAACGAATTGTTTATCTTTCAGTGCCATTGCAGATTGTAACATAAATAACAACTAGTTTGTTATATAAAAATAACGGTTTGTTGTGAAAACAACAGTTTAATAATAATAATAATAATAAAGAGAGAAACGCAATACGCTGCTTTTCGATCAAAGAAAAAATAGGTCTGGCGAGACGAGCGCATAGGAATATCTGGAGAGGTAATACTTGATTTTTTTTTAATCATAAAGCAACCCTTCCCCTCAACCCCATCCTGCCTTCCTCGAAATGGATTCGGTTCCGGAGAGAGATGTCCAACCGCCATTTCCTAATCATTGTTCTGTGATGTCAACTAAAATGTTTAAAGTAATTAATTTCATCCACCTTAGTTTTGATTCTGCTATATTTAATTAATTAAGTCTTCTTCAATAATACATTAAAGTTGGAAAGTGTTAAATATGATCACTATACTAAAAATGACTTTTATGGATTTTTTCACCACTTATTGAGTACATCCATCAATTGATATGTTACATAATAATCATATATAAATTTTTCAGAAGTTAATTACTTCTTTGTAACAGAAGTTATCAACACCAACTTAATTCAGTGATTTTGTTCTCCTTATATGTTAGAAATGATGTTTATAGTTTACTACACTAAAACTTTTCTTAATTAAATGAATTAAATAGCTAATTTTAAAGAATATCTGTTCTTTTTATGTAGAAACAGAGTTTACATTAAAATATATATATGTTACGGTCAATTTGATTAATCGGTAATTATTTATAATAACCAGTTATTGTTAATAATTACCAAATAAACCCGTTAATTTGATTAATTTATGAGATTTGTGAAATGCAATAAATTTCAACTCGTTTAGCTTGAGATTTCCATTACTCATGCGTATATTTATTGCATGTCAGCATCTCACTTTGTACAATATATAATAACTTTTTGTGATTATTTTAGTGTTTAAAATTTTCATCTAATTTCTTCAGTAATTATAAAAATAATTATCTTTAACCCCTTCGGCTCTGGCATCCTATTAATAGGACACATCTTTCGATTGAGTATTATTGTTTTTCAACAATTATTTTTTTTATTAGCTTTGTACAGTAATGATAGTACATGTTCCAGCCAAGGATATATTCATTACAAGTGTGCTTAATTAATCATACTGACCGAACTTCATTGGTAATTATTAATAACAACCAGTAAATGTGATTAATATGCAATATTTATATAATTTACCAAAAGATGCAGTTATTGATGATAGCCGAATTTATCAAATTGACCGTAACTCATCTGAGAAGAGACTTCATTTAATTTACCAATAAAGTCAAATTATTTGAAAGTGATACTAAATATGTACTTATTTTATTTGTTACTCCGATACAGATCTGAGACGAATAATGGAGTGTTAAACTAAAATTCTGCATTTCATAAAGTTTTCTTGAAAAGAGAAATTTGCTATAATTTCTCATGCTTCATTACCAAGGCTGCAAATACAGCCAATTGTTGATTGCATTATTGATCCTAGTGATTTCGGTGACAGAATTATTGTGACAATGGCGCAGATTGTCAAAGATTTCAGGCAGAGAGATTTTCATTTCAGAAAAAAATATTTTTTGGAAGGAAAAAAAAAATCTATGCATCAGCTCAAAGAAAGTTTTGCAGAACAATATAGAGAAGGTGTGAAAACTTTCCATGTCCTTTTTGTCCAAATTTCTTCCCCCAAAACTTTTGCTTTTCCCTTCCCCACCAGCACATAGTTTAAAATCTTTGAAAGAAAAGTCAACTTCCTCTAATTTGCAAAACAAAGGACCAAAGGTTGTGTATCTTTGTTTGTTTACATATATTTCTTTTGAAGATACAAAATGAGTTAACATTATTGATGCATGAATGAATGTAAAAACAGAAAGTTAATGATTTCAAATATGTTTTATATTATCTCTTCACCATTAAAAATGCTCATCAGTTAGTTTCATAAAAGAAAATAATGTAAACATAATCAAATAGTACATAGAAATAAAATAAGCATACGTATTTAGATACACTTACCGAAATGTACATTTATCACTGATTAGTTTTAATTTTCTGAAACATAGTTGTAATTGTTGTTTGGGAAATTATATCTTGCAAGTTATTCAAATATTTCATTTCTAATATTGAAAAAATGAAAAGACTGTTGTGATAAAAAGTTAATTTAGACCCAGATACCTTGGTGGACATCTACTGATTTTTTTTATAAAGGTGAACACACTTAGGTAATCTCAAAACATTTTAGAATGCCTCTCATTATATTAAAATATTAAAGATTAAATCAATATTTGTACAGGGAGTAATGTATTTGATCCTCCTAAGGTGGGCAAATGCCATTCAATAGTTTAAAATTTAAATTTCGCAAAATACCTATTAAGATGGACTTTAAATAGTTTTTCTCCAAAATCAAATTGTAACAATTGCATCTGTTATTTGAAACTACACTAAAAATGAAAAAAAAAATTAGGTGTAACTTGTATTAAGAGAAGTGTTAATAGAATTTATTTTGTTCTTTAAATTCAAAACTGATGATTTAATTAACAATAACTGAGATAATTAATATAAAACTTTATAACCTTGGTTATAGTTTGGGGTTACCATTGGATATTTGAAATTGCAATTGATTATAAATCATAGTAATAACTTCCCTAACAATTTTTTTATGATGCAAGTATGCAACACAATTTGTATATGATTTTGATGTATTCTTGTGCTAGACTGAAAATTAAGAAATACAGTGTAATATATACATGTCAGATTGAAAAGTGTTCCAAAATGCATGAATATTGTGAGAAATCTTTTTCTTCTTTTTTTAAAAATAATTTTTTGCCCACACTTCAGTCCTGACTATGAGTAACAATAAATAAATAATCAATTACCTAAATTTGCTCTCCCTTAAATTTCAGCTTTTAAATATTTTAAAGTAAACTTATGATTAAAATATGTGACAGCATTGCATACCCTCCCCTCCCAGCACACACTCCCCCAAGATTCAAGAATTATAAATCCCTAAAGCAAGAATATAAATGCATTTCAAAATAGTTTAATAGATGGCACATTGCATGTTACACTAACAGTTTTTTCTTTCATTTACATTTTGTATATGGCTAAGTAATTTGTAATAATTTTAAATAATGAATTGCAAATAAAAATGCTATATTACTAGACAAGCTATAAAGCTTATAAAAATGTTGTGATGTTTTTACGATTCATATTTATGATAGTTCAATATGTTTTTGATTAAATAATGCATTTAAGCCATTCACTGATGTATTTTTAACTAAAAATTCTTTAAGGTACGTGTCTACTTTTCCCTTAACCACTTTCTTTAAAAAATAAAAACCCTGTCGCCAAACAATGGGATTTAACACCAATAATGCAAATACGAGGATCAAATGCAGGGCTAGCATGCGATGTACGTATTCCATTCTTATTTATTTTTTAGATAAGCCAGTTCAATTTTCCTAATGAAGCATATAAGTCAACCACTACTACTCTCTATCTCCTCTCGTATTTTGAAAAGAAAAAAAAAAGATCTGCGATCGTCCATCTACAGAACTTGATGTGATAAATCTTTTTCAAGATTATGGGATTCTGCCATCAAATAAAGCATGAGATAGGTAAACAGATAAACAGTAATGATGTTATGCTATTAACTTGATAAGCAAATATCTATTAAAAAAGGAATGTGGTTTAATGGCTCATAATTTCAATGCTTTATATGGACATTTTATATGTTGTTTGTGATTGTTGTATATGTTATATCTGCTTGAAGAACAATCTGTTCCTTCCAAACTTCCATTATTATTCACATTTATTACATTCATTTAAAAAAAAAATAACTATGACAGCAATATATAAAACCTCAAACAAAGAATTTTTATGTGAACAGTTTTATCCTGTGACTTTTAGGACAGGAATCATGCCTAGTATTTTTAAATTATTTGGCAAGGTACCTTGCCGATAATCTTTCACATCAAAATACACAGATGAGGCATTCAATCACAGTTATTAACCAAAAAATTATAAATGTGACATCACACTTATGCAGTTTTGGCATTAAATCCTATTGTTTGATGATAGTTATTTTTTATAAAAAGTAGTTGATGGGAAAATAGACAAAATCCTACATTTTTATGATAGTCTAATATGTTATTAATTAAATATGCCAAGGATAAAAAGATCTATGTAAGCCATACCTTGATGTATTTATAAGTAAAAAGTAGACAAATAATATGAAAAATGAAGAGAATTTTACTTTTTTTTTTTTCATCTTTTTCTTAAAAATCAGTTATATCATTTATTATTTTTATAATATACTAGCAAGCTATGCCCGCTACGCTGGTCAATTTCTTTTAACGAACCTTTAATCAAACAAAATATTGACATTTCATAAATAACTTTTATAATATTTTAACAGAATAATAAGGCTACTATAATTTGTGACTCGTCCTATAGCCAATATACACGTCAGGACACGTCGCCCTTATTATCTTTTTACGCATGAAGGTTTCGCTATGGTACTCCATTGGGAAATTTGGTAATTTTTGAAATTCAATATTTGAAAAATGGCATAATCATTAGATTTGAAATTTATATCAAGAAAAATACAATTTTTTACCTTTCAAACGCAGTTTGTCTAGCAATTTTCTGACAAATACTTTTCGAGCTATTATTTTTTTCAGTAACCTCAAATGTTTCATTTTCCGAGATTAATCTGTTGCAACAATTAGCGAAAAACCCAGTCGTCAGCAACGCATAGCTTTTTATTAAAGAGGCTGTTGGAGCAGGGATTGTCACCACCAATTTGCCACCATCACTTTTGAAATCGGTTCCGTGGTTCCAGAGATTCCATAGAAATTGTAATTTAGAACGCTTTTCGCTCATTTCACCCATTTAAATTTCGATTTTTTTTTAAATTTATTCTTAGAGAGCATTTACTTCTTATAAGTAACTACAATGCTAAATTTCAAATTTCTTGCCCCTTGAGTATAAAAAGTCGCAATTTTCGAACATTTTTCGCTCCTGCACCCCATTGATGTTAGTGGCACCGACATAAAATATAGCCTATGTTGGAGTAGTGATTGTCCCCATCAATTTGCCACCATTACTTTTGAAATCGGTTCGGTAGTTCCAGAGATTTCATAGAAATTGTAATTTAGACTGTTTTTAGAACGCTTTTCGCTTATTTCACCCTTTTAAATTTCGATTTTTTTTTTTTTTAATTGTTCTTAGAGAGCATTTACATCTTATAAGTAAGTACAATACCAACATTTAAATTTCTAGCCCCTTCAGTATAAAAAAAATTGCAATTTTAGAAAGGTTTTTCACTCCTGCATCCCCCTGGGATTAGTGACACTGATATAAAATATAGCCTATGTTGGAGCAGGGATTGTCACCATCAATTTGCCTCCATCACTTTTGAAATCGGTTCTGTAGTTCCAGAGATTCCATAGAAATTGTAATTTAGAATGTTTTTAGAAAGCTTTTCGCTCATTTCACCCTTTTAAATTTCGATTTTTTTTTTTTTTTTTGTTCTAAGAGAGCATTTACATGTTATAAGTAACTACAATGCCAAATTTCTAATTTCCAACTCCTTCAGTATTAAAATAAAATCGCAATTTTAAAACGTTTTTCGCTGCTGCACCCCTCTGGGGTTAGAGGCAGTGACATAAAATATATGTTGGAGCAGGGGTTGTCACGATCAATTTGCCACAATCACTTTTGAAATCGGTTCGGTAGTTCCAGAGATTTCATAGAAATTGTAATTTAGAATGTTTTTAGAACGCTTTTCGCTCATTTCACCCTTTTAAATTTTGATTTCTTTTTTATTTTGTTCTTAGAGAGCATTTACATCTTATAAGTAACTACAATGCCAAATTTCAAATTTCTAGCTCCTTCAGTATAAAAAATAAAAATAAAACTGCCCAGGTAAACTGAGGGCATTGAGCTCGCAGGCTATTCACACTAATTGTATATTATACTCTTATTTAAAAAATTTGAAATAAGCCCCTTGAAAAATAAAGAAACCAACAATATATTAAAGAGGGGGGGTCATCCCCCGTTATTCCCCTCATAGTTAACTAATGAACCCCTTAAACTAATCAGGGAAGTCTCTAATTACAATGAATATATATACAAAATTTGAAGAAAATCAGATAATTATGCATGAAAAACCCATTTATCTAAATTAAGGGGGGGATTAGCCCCCCCCTCCGTTCATCCCCCCTTTATACTTAACCAATCAATCCCGAAAACTAATCAGGGAAGCGTCTTAACCCAATGAACCTATAAACAAATTTTGAAGCAAATGGGATAATTGTGCATGAAAAACCCATTTATATAAATTAAGGGGGGATTAGCCCCCCCGTTCCCCCCCCTTTATACTTAACCAATCAATCCCAAAAACTAATCAGGGAAGTGCCTTAACACAACGAACCTATAAACAAAATTTGAAGGAAAATGGAATAATTCTGCATGAAAAACCCATTTATATAAATTAAGGCGGGATTACCCCCCCCCAGTTCCCCCCCTTTATACTTAACCAATCAATCCCGAAAACTAATCAGGGATGCGTCTTAACCCGTTGAACCTATAAACAAATTTTGAAGCAAATGGGATAATTCTGCATGAAAAACCCATCTATCTAAATTAAGGGGGGGATTAGCCCCTCACCCTTTATACTTAACCAATCAATCCCGAAAACTAATCAGGGAAGCGCCTTAACACAGTGAACCTATAAACAAAATTTGAAGGAAAACGGAATAATTCTGCATGAAAAACCCATTTATATCAAATAAGGGGGGGATTAGCCCCCCGTTCCCCCCCTTTATACTTAAACAATCAATCCCGAAAACTAAGAAAAACTAAAGAAAAAATTATCTGAAATTATGCAGCGGATTCAGAAAAAATTCTGCTCCTACAATTTTTACAGTTAAACATGCATTTGTTTAGCCTTTAAAGTATTCTTTACAATGATATAAATCAAAAGGTATGTTAAATAAATAATAGAAATTCCATCCTATACAAAATATCTCATTTCTGCATTACACTTTGAAACTATATTTCAATGAAAATACAATATAAGAAAAGATCTTATATTTTGTATTAATACTTATCTGTGCTTAAAAAGCTTGTTTTTTTTTTGTTTTTTGTGAACTACATCTGTTTGATAAAAAGTGTAGTTAACTACAAATAGGCTTACTGATTTTAAAAAGTAGTGATTACAAATTACTTTTCAAAAGTAGTCACTACTTCCCCACATTTAGAAATTAATTTTGCCAAAGGATTTAATCTATACTCAAAATTAACAACAACAGAAAGTACTTGTACATATTTATACATAATCATACTCTGCATAACTTTTATTTACCGTCCTTACAGTAATTATTGCATTGTAATGCAAATAGAATGTTTCTGTTATATATTATTATTATTAATATTGTGTGGCAATATATCATTTATGACTGATAGATGGCAACATTGTGTGTTGTTGAGCTCCATGTTGTATGACTTGTTAGCTGAAGCTAAGCAGCATCTAAAAGTTATGTCATGTTAAATAAATAAGTGTTTAATAAAGTAAGTGTTATTTTAAAAATAAAACATGGCGTAGTCGAAAGTTAAACGAACCGTGGATAATTGAAGAAAGTAAAGTAAAGCATGGCAAATGATTATTGTCGACCACCGGTAGGCTTAAGCCTAGAAGGCAACGTGGCTGAGAACTGGAGAAAGTTCAAACAACTTTTCATGATTTATATGAAAACTTCGGGTCAAGGGGAAAAGAACTCTGACGTGAGAGTTGCCATACTCCTGAATGCAGTGGGTGAAAAAGCCATAGAACTTTTCAACACATTCGAACTGTCAGATGATGACCGAAATAATTTTGACAAAGTCTTAAAAGCCTTTGAAAAGCATCTCAGTCCGAAAACAAATGTTGTTGTCGAACGATTTGTTTTCAATAACCGCGTTCAAGGCAGCCATGAAAGTTTTGATACATTTTTTACCGACTTAAAAAAGTTAGTAAGGTCATGTGAGTTTCGTGTACAAACTGAAAGTGTTGTGAGAGATAGGATTGTTCTTGGGATCGCCGACACCGGATTGCAAGAAAGATTGTTACGTGAAGGTGGTGATTTGTCTCTAGCTAGAGCTGCAGAAATCTGTAAAGCTGCAGAGCTTGGGAAAAAACAAGCCCAGGCTGTACAAACAAAAAATGTAGATGCCGTTGCCAAGAAACAATCACCCTTCTTACATAAAAAATCGGTTGTCTTCCTTCACGAACTCTGGAGGTGAGAGTGTTTCACACTATAGTACTCAGAACAGTGCATCACAAAATACTCAGAATACTGTTTATTTATGTAAGAAGTGTAACAGGAAACACAAACGATCAGAATGCCCAGCTTTTGGCAAGCAGTGTTTTAAATGTCACCAATTTAATCATTTTTCTTCCGTGTGTAAAATGTGTTACATTCAAGATGTAACTTATAGTGAAAATAAAGAGGAAGAACAGCATTTTTCTGGTTCTGATTTCCATAATGATTTTTTTATCGACTCTGTAAGTGTTCTTGAGGTAGGTAAAATGACTGTAACAAATGAATGGTCTAAAAATGTATATATATGTGGTCATACTATTAATTTCAAATTATATACTGGTGCACAAATTAGTATTTTACCTTTACATGTTTTTTCTGTTTTAAATAATGGACTTAAACTTGGTGATACAAATATAATATTGGAAGCTTATGGTGGCTCTAAAATTAAACCTACAGGTATGATTAATTTATGTGTAATGTTGATAATAAGCAGGCTAATGTGAATTTTGTTATTATTGATAATATTCAAGCAAAGCCTATACTTGGATTAGAAGCATGTGTTAAACTAAATCTTTTAAAATGTGTTAATAATGTATCTATAAATATGAATGTAACTAAGTTTATTGAGAATAATATGGAAGTATTTACAGGGGTCGGGAAATTTAAAGGGAAGTATGCTATTAAAATGGAAAAAAATTCCATACCTATTGCTCGACCACCTAGACGGATCCCAGTTAGCTTACATCCTAAATTACAAGAAAAACTAAAAAAGCTAGAAAATCAGGGAATTATTGCCAAAGTTGATAGTCCACAGGGTTGGGTGAGTAATTTAATTGTGGTAGAAAAACCTGATAGCTCAATCAGGCTCTGTTTAGACCCCCAAGATCTAAATAAAGCAATAATTAGAGATCATGTTCTAATACACTAAGGTTGAGGAGCTTGTTTCCAAATTATGTAACAAAACAGTGTTTACAGTACTTGATCTTAAAGATGGGTTTCTTCAAATTGAATTAGATGAGGAAAGCACCGATTTGTGTACTTTTAGTACTCCATTTGGGTGTTATAAATTTTTGAGACTTCCAATGCGATTATCGTGCACACCTGAAATATTTCAGAAAAGAAATGAGGCAAATTTTGGGGATATTGAAGGGGTTTTAATTTATTTTGATGATCTTCTGATTGCAGCAGATACTCCAGAGCAACACGGTGAAATTCTGGCTAAAGTCATTAAAAGAGCTAAAGAGTTGAATGTAAAATTTAATAAAGGTAAAATACAACTTAAGGTACCTGAAGTTAAATATTTAGGGTATGTGTTTAATTCTAAGGGTATGAAACCTGATCCTGACTATGTCCAAGCAATAATTGATATGCCTGAACCTACAAATAAAACTGAACTTCAAAGGATATTGGGTATGATCAATTATCTCAGACAGTTTATACCCCAGGCATCCACAACATCTGCTCCTTTAAGAGAGCTTCTAAAAAAATGTAACTTGGCATTGGATGCCTGTGCACACAAATGCTCTTAAAGCATTAAAGAGTAAAATTGCAAATGCGCCTGTATTAGGAGTATTCAACAGTTCTAAACTTGTAGTGATACAGGCAGATAGTTCGAAAGATGGGTTGGGTTGTTGCATGTTGCAAGGTGGAAAGCCAGTTGCATTTGCTTCTCGCAGTTTGACAGATACAGAAAAGGGATATGCTCAAATTGAAAAGGAATTTTTAAGTATTGTCTTTGCTACAACCAAATTTTATTATTTTATTTATGGTAGACAAGTTGAAGTACTAACTGATCACAAGCCATTAGTTTCTGTAGTGAATAAAAGTGTAGGTAGTGTTGTGTCCCCTAGGTTGCAATGGATGAAAATAAAACTTTTGAAATATCAACTAAATCTTAAATATTTACCTGGTAAGTACATGTATGTAGCTCACTTATTGTCAAGATCATTTATTGTAAAACCCATGAAAGATGATGTGGAAATGACAGAAATGGTTCAGAGCTTAACTAAACATTTGCAAATTAGCGAGTTTAGAAAAAATGAATTTAGGGAGGCAACACTTTCTGATGTTGGCCTTGCACATGTTTTGAAATTTTGTGATGAGGGGTGGCCTACCAATAGTAAAAATATCCCAACTGAAGCTCAGGTATATTTTAAATATAAGGATAATATATATATAGCAGAGGGGCTGGTATTTTTTAATGACAGAGTCATAGTACCAATAAGTTTAAGAGCAGAAATGTTAAAATTACTTCATGGGGCTCGCTGTGGAATGGAAAAAGCTAAGGCTAGGGCCAGACAGGTTTTATTTTGGCCGGGGATAACAAAAGATATTGAAGATATGGTTTCCAGGTGTAAAATATGTGAGAGATACAGGCCCAGAAACATAAAAGAGCCTTTGATACTTCATGAAATCCCAAACTTACCTCATGAAAAAATCGGGATAGATATTTGTGAGCATGGGGGTTACAATTTTCTTGTTATCGGTTGCTATTTATCCAAATGGTTAGACATAATAAAGTTATTTAACAAAACAGCAGATGAAATAATACTAAAACTAAAGGCAGTTTTTTCCAATCATGGCATACCTAAAGAAATTGTTTGTGATAACATGCCATTTGACAGTGGTAAATTTAATGAATTTTCTAGAAAATGGGGAATTGAACTCTCACACAGTAGTCCCAGATATCCAAGATCAAATGGATTTGCAGAAAAAATGGTGGGTATTGCCAAGGGTATTCTTCGTAAATCTGGCACTGAAACGGATAAAATTAATGAAGCATTGCTTGAACATAGAAATACACCTATCAGTGGAATGAATGTTTCTCCTGCTCAGATACTTATGAGCAGATGTCTTCGAACTAAATTACCTGCAACAGTTTCTATTTTGCAACCAAAAATAATACAATTTAAGGACGCATTAAAGATAAAAAAGGATAAGAGTAAATTTTATGATGACAGGCAGACCAGAGAACGGCCAGATTTTAATGAAGGGGTAAGTGTTCTTTTGAGGGTCAATAATATTTGGGAACCAGCTAAAATTGTAAAAAAATGCAAAAATCCTAGATCGTATTTAGTAAAAACAGTAAGAGGTAATGTATTAAGACGAAATTCTTTTCATTTAACAAAGCGGAAAAATTCATTTCAAGATTTATATGATAATATTGATACTCCAGAGATAACTGATATTCAAAGGGAAAGGGGAAATATTGTACATCCGAATGATTTGCAGAGTCAGAGTACAGGAAATAGTAACAGTGGATATGTAACAAGAAGAGGTCGTCTTGTAAGACAACCTTATCGTTTCAGAGATTATGTTGTATAATGTTAAAGGGGAGGTGTTATATATTATGTTATTTTATTTATATTGTAATTTGTGGTGGAGGTGTTTTATATTATTATTATTATTAATATTGTGTGGCAATATATCATTTATGACTGATAGATGGCAACACTGTGTGTTGTTGAGCTCTGTGTTGTATGACTTGCTAGCTGAAGCTAAGCAGCATCTAAAAGTTATGTCATGTTAAATAAATAAGTGTTAAATAAAGTTATTTTAAAAATATTTAAGTGTTATTTTAAAAATAAAACAGTTTCTTCATGTATTTATCAATTATTTTGTTTATCTCCAAGTCTTCAACACACTCTTAAAGTGTTTTATTAATTATACAATATAGAATAACAGTAAAACAACCCTAAGTACAAAAACATAATCCAACCAACCCCATAAATATTATAACTGTTGGATGTAATAATTGTTAATACCCAGGAATCATATTCAGTCATCAATGTGCAAAACTGCAAGTAATAGAAAAACAGGCGAAGCAAAATTTGTTGACTAATGATACATTTGACACATGAAAGTAAAGGTTCCAGCTGGATAAGCATAGCGAAATGGCCCCCATGTCCAATGTTTGAAATAACATGTGGTAATGAGGCTTAGCATGAGAATACAATGTAGAGTGTTCTTAGTCCCTGACCTTCAACGGTTCTTGAGATAATCAGGAAAGTATGCGCCGGCGCCACTATTTTTCAGATACGTTTTTCTCAAAAAGTGTACAAGTTAAAAAAATAATACCAACGCCAATTATTGAAGAATATATTAGTTCATATTAATTTTTTTTTCACATTTTTATGCAATTTCTAACATAGAAAAATAGACAAAAATATTTTAAAAGAAGTTTATTAATATAGTAAACAACTATTTACACCAACCAAAAAATTACACAGTAATGCTCAAAGTATTCTTAAACTAAAAAAAAAATTTGTTAAAATCAAAGATGCGCTTTTTGAGTTATAACAAAAATAATGCTAACAACTTGTTAAAATATTCCAAACTTTTCCAGTTTGTATTTGCAGAAATATGCTGCTATCAATTGATTGGTCGATTCGTGATATTTCTACTCAGGCAGGATGTGCAGTACACCAAAATAAAAAAATGTTTCCATGAATACCACTTCCTTATAGGCTTGTTTCGTGTTTGTAAACATTCTGTTATTTTGGCCTTCTCGCATAATAATATCATGAACTGACAGTTGAAATGGTAACTTTTGCCTACCATGCCTAGCATGATTGTCACATAAGGAAAGGGCAGCTGACATCATTGTTGGTTAAATTACTGTTGGATAGCAAGAAAAACCTGTCCATTCTTTATGACTCCTACTGTACACATGAGATGGGTCGATTTGATTGGTCTATGTTATGAAACAGGTCTATGATATGTTTGTTGTATGTCATCTGGCAATTCCTGCTACGTCAAAAATATAGTGGATGACAGAAGTTTTTGTTTGTAAATATTCCCTTTCCTTATAGAACAATCCTATATAGTTTCACACAACACAATCGCATGTACGTTGACTATAGAGATAAAGACAGTTTTTAAGTCCTAAGCACTAATATTTTTATCTGGAAAAATCGCACAGTGGCAGTTGTTCTATTATGTCGTCAGAGGACAAAAGTGTCACTGTGCTTTTCCAATGTATTTACTTTATTCTTTGTGATAAAGTGACACTTTTGAGTTGTTATTGCTACTGGAATAACCTAAATAAATCTATTAACCTAAAAAAAAAAATCACAGGAAAAAAGTATACTTAAGAATCTTTTGTTAATGAACAAAAGATTGTTTAATTAAAAAATTTTAAAACAGCTGTACTGATTTTTTTTTATTTTTGAGTTATGTCATTTTCTATTAAACAAGTGAGATATCTAATTGTTTACAGTTGTATACATATATTATGTATTTACTTACAATCAACTTATTATATTTGTTTTGCAGTAACAATAATATGCGCATTAATTGTACAAATTCAAACAGGAAAATTTTAACATGTTGTTAGTATTATTTTTGTTATAACTCAAAAAGTACATCTTCGATTTTATATATATATATATATATTGCTTAAAGTACATACTTTGAGCATTATCCTGTAATTTTTTGGTTGGTGTAAATATAATATCACTATACAGTACAAAGTCCAAAATCCGGAATCCTCTGGACTTCAGCGATTCCGAATTATGGATCATTTGCAGATTGCCCCTTGCCCCTCCCCCCCCCCCCCCGTTATTTATTTATGACGAACGCATTTCAATACTGAAAAATATTATACTGAAGCAAATTAAATATTTTAAAAAATGAATATATTTTTTAAAAAGGTAAAAAAATAATAATCTACACCCCACCTCCGTTTATTTTACTGAAATAAGGTAATAATAAAGCAAATATTTCAATAGAGGAATATATATATATATTTTTTTTAATTATCACAATTTCAGGAAATTTTACTTACAAAACGTAATTCTTCTGTTAGGTAATTGAATATGTCTGTTATTTTACGCTGCTTTATCAATTATAAATCATTTTCTGTTATTAAAAAACTAATCATCCCCCCCCCCTCCCTACACACACACACACCAATATTTATTTACATCAGGAAGGCATTTGCAATGCTGTATAAAGATACACACTAATACGATATTCCAATAAAATAATATATTTTTTAAAAGGTTTAAAAAAAACGTTATTATTTGTTTTTATGCTCCCTATTGTTCCCATTTGATGTTCTCAAAGGTTGCTGTGCACTGCCCTTTTTGTTTTAAGTGCCGATGCGCCCTGCTGTTTTTAGACGTGAAAAATATGTCCTGCCCCTTTTCCATGTTATCTTCTTTACGTCGTCCATGTTTTTTCCCTTTAAAAATATTTTTCCTTTATTTTTTTCGTGCAAAAATAGAAGAAAACAGAAGCTTTGACAGACTAGAAGGCGTTGAGTAAGGAATGATCGAATAAAAGCATAAAGATATCAAATTGGAAAATATATGGAGACAAATATAACAGAAGCGGGAAAAACGATTCAGTCCAAGGCATATATAAATAAATATTTTTAAAAAAAAAACGAAATATTAAAAAAAAGCTAGTTTCCAAAATGTCCGGATTTTGGAGAATTCCGAATTTCAGATGTCCGGATTTGAGACTTTGTACTGTATTAATACATTTTAAAAAATATATTTTTGTTTACTTTTCTATGTTAAAAATGGTGTAAAAATGTGAAAAAAATATATAATATAAACTAATATATTTTTCAATAATTGGTGGTGGTGGTTTCATTTTTTCAACTTTTATACTTTTTGAGAAAAACACATTTGAAAAATAGTGGCCGGAAAAATTGTTCCCCGATTTTCTCAAGGACAATTCAAAGTCAGGGGCTAAAAACACTATATTATATTCTCATGGTACGCTTTATTACCATACACGTTATTTAAACTTTGGCTGTGGGGTCCATTTTGCTATGCTTATCCAGCTAGACCCTTTCAAAAGCCACTCTATTTACTTTGTATCATATATGCTGATAATTGTATTATTTTGTTCTTAAGTTTATATTACTTGTACAAAAAAAAAAATAAATAAATAAATAAATAAGTGTGTGCAGCTACAGATGTGAAAAAATAAATAAATAAATGCACTGTAAATGGGACATCCTTAAATATAATTAAGTATAGATTCAGTAATAGCTTAGAAAATATTATAATTCACTCATATTATTTACAAAATAACTTGTTTTGAAATAAATATGCAGAATATTTTACAGACTCTGCAATTAGTATCTACTTCATATTAATATATTATATATATATTTGTGTATTATTATTAGACTGAAAATTTTATAAAATGCTCCTACCTTAAATTTTTACTTAAATAGTACTAAATATGTGAAATCTTTTTTTTTTTTTTTTTTTTTTTTTTAGAGACAGTTCTGCTTTTGTTGTTGAATTATTTTTTCTAGATGACTGCAGATATTAGAGGAGGTTTCAAAGGTGCTGTGAGAAAGTGTTTAGCTTGTATTTGACAAGGCACCATGGAGGCAAGTCTGTCCTGGCCTCAAGGTTTCCCCTGATAATTTTGACTCTTGCCAGATAGAAGAAATTTTCTGTCTTTGCACCCCACTCTCACATACCAACCTCCCAGTGAAAGAACTCTCCATACCACTGACTTTGCACGCAGTGTTCTCTGTGGCATCGACACTGTGTTCCCAAGACAGACTTTCTGAAGTACTGACTGCACCTGATATCTGACACAGTCGAATGAATATTTCCTGCTGTGTATTGTTCAATTTGATTTGTACACGCAGGCAGTATTTTTTCAACTAATAGCGAGTAAACCAGGAAAAACTGTTCATCAGTAAACAATCACAATCCAGCAGGGAAAAAGTTTTGCAATTGTTCCAAAAAGTGAAGAGTGAGATAGCAGCATATAAATCATAGAATTCTCCTCTTCAGACTAGGAAATATAAAGTACATTTATTAAAAAGGTTTTTTAGTTTATTTATTTAGTTTTTCTTGTAATGACTCTCATGTTTTAATTTCATTTATGATAATTGCCTATGATCAATATTCCATGTAAAAGTTATATTTTAGCATGTTTGAATAGTGTTTCCCCCAGAATAAAAAAGGGCAGGGTGCTCCTACAAAAAAAGAGCACTTCAGCTGAACAAAATGGGCATTTTTTTTATGAAAAAGTCTTTTAATGCTTTTCGTAAGTAATAGCTTAATTATTTTAAAGTTTTCTTTCTATTTTAATATTCACACATAAATATATTTTCTATTGAAGAGTATTTATAAATTTTATTATTTTGGCTTTTTAAAATCTGGCAACAGTAGGTAAAAAAACAGACTATTTCAAACTATGAATTAAATCTTTATTCAGCTAATGAAATTTTGAATAAAAGATCATAAACTCTACAAAATTAGTCAAATTAAAAAAAAATATTGGACTTTGCACACTACAATCTAGTCGATCCTATAAAGCTTATATAACTGAAATAAATTGACCAATTTCAACATTAAATAGTGCTTAAAATAAATCTTAGATTTAAAAACTGTCTGTTTGAGTGTGTCATCCATATCTCTATAAAGCTACCAATTTCATGTTTTTATATGTAATACTTTAATTAATATAAGTTGAGAAAGAACACAGTTTTTTTTTTTTTTTTTAGAATAGAGAGAAATGTCGTTATAATCCTTTTTAATATCAAAAGTGCATCATCAGTTAAGCGTACCTATCAAACAAAAGTAATATTTTATTTCAAATGAAATGCAAAGCATTACAAATATGGCTTAGTTGCCTTTTATTTTAGTAATGTACAGATTTTGATATTTATTTATTTTTTTACTAAAAAAAATTTGTTTTAATAAATATTTATTATTCCAAAAAACACATTTCCGTGAGATCAATTTCAAGATGAAGTTTTGTCAAGCATTTCTATTCTGCCCACCTACTACCTGCCCCCCCCCCCCCCCCCCACTCCAAAAAATAGCCATTTATTTCAGTAACATTTTTCTTTAAAACAATGTAATATATTAAAAAATATCTTAACACGTTGACGGACAGTAGGAAGTTCGAAAATTGACACTATATGTTTTTGTAATTTTTAGAATATTAGAAGTATAGTTTTACTCTTTCTGCTTAAATAAACTTAATTTTGATTCATTCAGCACCTTTAATTAGGTTGCACTACTCCCTTCACAACCACGTCAGGGTGGCTAGTGGTCACGGAAAAATACAGTTAAAAAAAGTGATAAACACCAGTATATTCTTATAGAAAAATTTATCTTGATTATTCGATCAAATAATCAATTTGAATTTTTCTATAAGAATATACTGGTAATTATCTTTTTTTTTTTTTTACTGTATTTTTCCCTGACCACTAGCCACCCTGCACGTGCATACTGAAGCTGCAACTCGTATAACAGGTGGAAAACGAACTTCAACCTAAAAAATTGTCACTTGTATGCTGGTAAATGCACATTTGTGCTGCTATAGCCGTAGTGTCTAAAAACGACTGTTTTGTTTTGGGCAGCTATAGCCGTCATGCCACATTGTGAACTTCGCTTTGACGGCTATAGCCGCAACTGTCCGTCAACTTGTTAATACTTACTATTTCAAAAAAAAAAAAAAACAAGTTGGAAATTGTATGTCAAACGTTACAAACGAGGTGCGTTCATACGCACGTTTTAGAATTAAATTCGTGATATCCCGTGCATAGAACGGGTTAAACTGCTAGTTAAGTATATATTTTATGACACTGTTCATACAAATATCTTAACTAGTTATATAAATATTCAGATATATATGTATCAGCTAGTTATATAAATATTCAGATCTTGATGATTTTTAATTCTGTGAAATGAATTATATCGTCTGCAGATTAATTTCAGTAATAAAATAAGTATCTCGGTCGCTTGACGATTTAACATCCATCGGAAGCTCCTATAACAAAAAAGCACCGATTTAAAAAAAAAATCAAATTTCTTAATAAATAATTTTATTAATATCTCCAAAAGTTTTGATTCGATTTTAATAAAATTTGAAATGTCTCGACAAAATTCTGCAAAGATAATATATTTTAAATTGCAAACCATTTGGTTGGGTAGTTTTTGTGTTGTTATATGCGGACAGACAGACAGACAGACCAAACGACGACTATAGGTGCTACGTATTTATATAATTACGAACGCACCTAAAAAGAAAAAAATCTGGAACATGAATTAGTCATTTTTCCTTTCTCTATGCTACTTTACAAATTTCAATACAGTGTTCTAAGAAAAATGAATGTTCTTTCTTGACAGATATACAAATTTATCTATTTTTTGCTGCAATCGATTGACAAATTTAGCGACTTTTTTCATGCGATCAATGGACGAATTTCGCTATTTTTTTCCCATGACTGACTGAATAGTTTCGTGATTTTTTCTGCAACTGACTGACAAATTTCAGGGTATTTTCATGTTACTGATTGCCGAATTTTGTAGTTTTTTTTTGCGACCGATAAGCGAATTTTGCAAAGGGGGAGGGACCAATAGGCGAATTTCCTGATTTTTTTCCTACAACCAGTATTCGAAATTAATAGTCGTTAATCGTCAAATGCAACTACATTATAGCATTTGACGATTACAAAATTATTCCCGGGCGTCAAATTTGACGCCTAGTTTTTAACACTTATTTTTTGTTTAACTTAGCCAATCAACCGCTTTTGAAAATTTGGTCTCGCACCAAGCATAACTCTAATGTGTGACAGTTTGACAGAGATTTTTAGCAGAATGTGCGAATCCAAATTAATATATTAATGTATGCAAATTTCTAAACTTTATATTGAACCAGCCATTTAGCACTCTTAATGTGAAAAGGGTTCAGTTTAATTTAATAAAAAATTAGACATGTAACTGTGTATCCACTGTTAATGATTTATTGATGATAATGATGAACTGTTAATGATTTATTAAGATACAATTTAGCAGATTTTTATCCAGATAAAGCTATAAATCCCTGTGAAATGATGTAGCTGAAGGACAGTTAAACATCCTGATTTTTGTATAACTTTATTAAAATTAGTGGATATTGTTTGAGTTTTATCTTTGCAATCTACATGCAGTCAAGCATTGTTAGCATTAAATCGCAATTGCTTAATGGGAATTTTTGCTTAACATGAATTAATAATGCAGTCCCAACAGATAAGATGGTACTATTAATTTAACGGTTAACACACACACACAAAAGAAAAGGTCCTTTAGATTTCATGTTAACAATGTTTGCCTATAATTATATTATCTGTATAGTTTTGTTTTTTTAACTAAATTTAAATGTAATTATCAACAATGGATAAAATTTTGTTAGGTTTAATTTTGTTTAACATGGCTAAGTGTATTTTTCTATTAATTTATAAATGTAGTATTAATTAAAAATGCTTTATCGGTTTTACAGTTGCTTCAATTATTATAATATTGTAGATTCAATAATTTAAATAAAAACAAAATATTCATGCTTTCTATAAAGTAGCATATAATGATATAGTTATGTGAATTTTAGAAATTGCAACTAGAAATTTTCATTTCACGCCTAAGATATTTGCAGTAAGGAGTCATTTGATGCCTACCTTTCATTTCCCAATTTCTATCACTGCCTACAACCAACTTCTGAATTTCATGATTTTTTACACACAACCGATTGACGAATTTTGAAATTTTTCTTGCGACTGAGTGACAAAATTTGTAACATTTTCCAGCAACTGATAGACAATTTTGTGATATTTTCTCACACTGACAGATGAATTTTGCAATATTTTCCCACAACCTTTTCGTAAAATTCACGACAGCAAATTTTTGCGAACCCAAAATAATCAGGGCACATTTCCAGTTATATAAAAACGGGCAGGTTACATTTTTTTTTTTTTTTTTTTTTTTACTTTAACATAAAATTTAAAAAAAATCTATTATGAAACACTTTTGAAATTGTTATTTTCAGAAACACACATTATGTATTCTTATCAAACAAAAGTAAAAATATTCAAGAAATTATCAAAATTTATAACCGCGAAAATGATTTTATTTTGAAGTATTTGAAAGAGCAATGAAAAACTAGCATATAATTTCAAAATTAAAAATTGAGTTAATTTTAAAATATATTCATTAAATCTACCCACTTTTCACACTCATAAAATAGTATGAATTATATTTGTTAAATAAAGGTTTACTTAAATGATTTTTAAATGAAACACAATGAAAGCAAATTCAGGTTTGGATGATTCTCACATTGTTATAGCTGTTGGGATGCTAATAATATTTCAGGCACTAGAAATTTATAACTTAATAGTAACATGTCTATTCTAATGAATGCATAGATTGTTGACTTTTAAATGAATGCATAGGTTTACTTTAAATACATAACAGGAACTATATTCATTCAAGAGGCCTAAGATCAGCAATGTTTTTATTGCTGTATTAATTTTTTAAGTGAAGCTCCATTTTTATTATTAGTTCTCATGCACTTGAATTTATTAAATTACTATTTTTGTTTTTAATAAGCCTAGGAAAAAAAAATAATAAAACAACTCAATTCACAAGTAAAAGCAGAATCTTGCAATGTTCACAATATGAAAGAAAAGTTATAAGAAGTTTAATTTCAGCTTTATTTATACAAAGACAGCATAAAACATTAGGAATTTACATAAGTATGTAAAAGTAGGTAATGCAAATAGAAAAAAAACATATAACATATGGCATTATAAAAGTGAATAACACTTAAGTGCATAGCATCAAAAAAATAAAACTATAAAAATCTTGAAAAAAAATCCATCTCACAAATCTGTATAAGAAAAACCAATTTTAATGCAACATCTTTCTTTTCTTTTTCACTTCATAATTAACATATCAAAAGAAGTTTGATATTACTGTTTTACAAATCAAAGTATTTATTTTCAAAATAACAAGGGAGAAACTTCAGAATTTACTAAATTACCACAAAAAGCAAAATGTTTTTACACTTAAGATATAGTACAATATATATATATCACAAGAATAGAAATAACAAAAGATAAACAATTACTTTTATAACAATATAATCATCATATGATCCATATTATCAACTCTGAAAAAAGGGCAATAATTATGAACAAAATAAAACTTTTCTAGTAAAAAAGATTGCATTACACAGAATATATAAATATATGTATGTGTATATATAAATATATATATATACATAAGAAAAATCCACACATATTTCAGGACGACTTTTTTCTTTTGCCCAATATTCTTATTAAAAGGCACTAATATTCTCAAATGTTTAACTATCATGGGACATTTTTAAAATGAACATTAAATGCAAATGAAATTTAAAATCTGAAATACAGCATTAACACCTTAAAATAACTCATGACATATGAATTCTTTTAATTCAGTGATAATTGTAAACAGGTTCTTTAGCTATAAGCTGACATGCTAATATTAAATCATATCTTCGAAAAATACTCGAAAATGTACTTCATATAAGCATATTAATAATGTTCAGTGTTAAAATTGTTAGTGTTTTAACATCAGCAGGCAAAAATATTACATATCAGTAAGAAAAAAAAAACTAATCTTAAGCAGTGGATTTAGAAACCCAATATAAATAAAAGTTAGAGCAACCAAATGAATTTGGTTAATTTGAAATGTATTTGGCATTATTATGGTTGAATAAAAAGACCATAAATAAAAAATCTAATCATATACACAACAGCAATTAACCTGTTTTGCAAAATTAATGACATAAGAAGTCAATTGATAATTAAAGGTAACTTCTTTTAGACTAATATGTAAACTTTTTTTTAGCAAATACAAAATATACACATGAAAATATCTAACATAATAAAATTTCTAACAAATGCTTGTCTTTCTAACTTCCAACTTTAATTGGAAAAATTAATTTATTTTTATATACTTTTACAGTACTGAGTTTATAAGATGAAAGAAAACCCTCAAAAAACCCTCAGATGTAAAGTCTCTGAATAATGAAAAGTTCAATCATCATATGATCCCTATTATCAACTCTGAAAAAAGGGCAATAATTATGAACAAAATAAAACTTTTCTAGTAAAAAAGATTGCATTACACAGAATATATAAATATATGTATGTGTATATATAAATATATATATATATACATAAGAAAAATCCACACATATTTCAGGACGACTTTTTTCTTTTGTCCAATATTCTTATTAAAAGGCACTAATATTCTCAAATGTTTAACTATCATAGGACATTTTTAAAATGAACATTAAATGCAAATGAAATTTAAAATCTGAAATACAGCATTAATACCTTAAAATAACTCATGACATATGAATTCTTTTAATTCAATGATAATTGTTGATCAATACAAATGAAAATGTCTGTATAAAATGCATGTACATTTTTAGTCTGAAAGAATGTTTAGAAACAAAGTCTCATTACAGGAGGATATGACATAATAAACAAAGATGTTGCCAAATATTCTTAATTATCTAAACTTGTTGCTGTATATCTCCCAAGATTATTTTCTTATTAAATCTTTGCAGTCTTCATAAAGACATCAAAATCTGTTAATTAATCTGTCAAATGAAAAACAATGAAGAAAATGTTATTAAAATATTCGGCAAATACTTAAATAGATTTTTAAATGCTTCTAGGGAAAAAAAGAGTTTTTGTGTTGAAAACAATTCTTTCATTAGCATTGTTTTTAATGTTTAGAAAGATCTGATTGTTTCAATAAAAATTAACTGGCACAAAAACTCAATTCAGACCGAGAAATCAGTTTTTGAAGTATGAAATGAACAAAAAAAATTTTCTTACTACACTTAAGAGCTCAACACTTTTATGGAAATGTGTTGCTGGTTTTATCATTAGACTGTAAATCTTTCAATGACATTTCATATATAATTTAACAGAATAACTTATAGTCAAATATATTAATGATTTAAAATTTTAATATGACAAAATAATTCATAATAAAACTCTAAAACACAACATTAAAATACAAAAATGAAGTAGATCATAATCATTTTCTTAAATTTAATATTTCTGCAAATGAATAAAAATAAAAGGAATGTATAAATGAAAAAGCATGAATGTTAAGCAGTTTCTAAAATTAAAGCAGGGGTGATTATGACAAAAAAAAAAATTCTGAAATTCACAGAAAATTTTCTGAAAAGTCACAACAGAGTGGGGGGGGGGGGGTGGTGTCCACTCCCGCCACTTTTTTTTTGCGTCCCTTTGATGAAATTTGCATTTTTTCACGATCTTTTGGTGAAATTTACAGTTTTTTTTAGATCTGTTGATAAAATGTGCATTTTTTTCGCTATCTTTTTGAAGAAATTTGCCATTTTTCGCAATCTGTTGACAAAATTTGCCGTTTTTACGCGATTCTCTGACGAAAGTCACGTTTCTCCCGCGATCTGTTGACAAAGTTTATCTTTTTTTCGCGATCCTTTGACGAAATTTGCTTTTTTTTGCAATGTTTTTGACGAAATTTGTCGTTTTTTCGCGACCTTTTGACGAAATTTGCCGTTTTCGCAATGTTTTTGATAAAATTTGACATTTTTCACAATGTTTTTGATGAAACTTGCCGTTTTTTCGCAATTTTCTGTCAAAAGTCACGTTTTTTTCGCGATCTTTTGACAAAATTTTCTGTTTTTCGCAATGTTTTTGACGAAATTTGCCATTTTTTAACGATTTTCGGATGAAAATCACATTTTTCCCGCGATCTGTTGACAAAATTTGCCATTTTTTCACTATCTTTTGATGAAATTTGCCACTTTTCGCAATGTTTTAGATGAAATTTGCCGTTTTTACACGATTCTCTGACGAAAGTCTCGTTTTTCCCGCAATCCTTTGACAAAATTGGCGACTTTTCTTTGAACAAATGACGAGATTGATTTTTTTTGGCAATCACTTGCCGAAATACCGATACATTTTATGTCCAAATTTTCGTATTTATGACCGATATATATTTTTTTTTTCGGAAATCATTGCCTTAATTTTTCAGAAAATTCGGACCAGAATCACCCCTGAATTAAAGTTATAAGCACTGGGAATTCCAACCCCATTTTTTTTTTTTTGTGGGAAAGAAAGAAATGAATCTGTTATGAGCATTTTTTATAATATGAATATTTTTCTATACAGCAAAATGTATTCATGGAATTTGTGGTGATTAAGGGAAGGGAGGGACATGATCTTTACAATCTCCCACTTAGATCCACTTTTGGCTAGAATGTAAGCATAATCAGAATAATGTTCGAAAAGTTTTGTAAATTTAAAAACTACTAGTTAGTCTTACAGTTTCTTCAAGTACAGTCGAGTCCCGATAATCCGAGTTGATCGGGACCAATTCCACCTCGGATTACTGAAAACTCGGATTATACGGACTACATAATAGAATTGAAAAGAAAAATTCAATTTATTATATACACATAAAACTAAAAAATAGAGAGATCAAATAGCGAAAAAATAACGAGCCCACAGACTTGTAAATATAAAAACGTATTTTAAATAACATCGGACCAGATATCAGCATGCCTTTCGACCTTTGTTGAGAAAACCACATAAAGAGAGCCTCACTTGTTTTTTTACAATCACTTTCACAAATTGTTCTTCTGTTGTTTAAACAGTCATCAGGTGTTAGATCTCCGGCACTCCACTTTTCAATTTTTGCACGATTCCTTCTCCAGTCACCTACAGCCACTTCTCCAACACCTAATTCCTTTGCAACTTTTTTAATACTTTCTCCCACATCTAACCGTTTTAAAGTTAGTCTTTTAACATCTAACGAAACAGACACATGCTTCCTTTTCCCGCTCATTCTCCTCACAAACGTATGGTTACTTCTATGAGTTCTGAATTGAAATGATACACATGTCGTAACAGGCTGATCGAAACTGCAAAGCCTCCCTATTTATTGTGCAGTCAGTTCTATCTGAAATGATAAGCAGGATTGGCAGTTCAGTGCTAAAAAAAATTGCCAAATACTTTACGAAATGCCAACAATTTGCACATGCTCAGTAGCATTTCAAAAGAATCCTTTAAAGATAAACATAGAATTGTGTTTATTTTTTCTAAATGAGAATGAAATTAAAACAAATAATGAAAGAAAAACGAAGATTTAAAATAACATAAATAAATTTCACAATATATAATAAGTAATAACAGTTTATCTTTTTTATTTTTTTTCTCCATTTGGTAATCTATCTATTTACATTGTAAAATATTAACAGTATATTAAAATCATCTGAAATTATTCATCGGGAGTTTAACAGGAAATGAGGAAATGTAGAACATATTTTTTTATTTTTTAATATTTGTCCATTTAAACTTTTAGAATATTTTTTTCTTGTTATATTCTTTCAAGCAATTCAAGCAAAAAGTTTTTTTTTTTTAACCACTTCGGATTAAGCGGAGCTCGGAATAACAGGACTCGGAGTAGCGGGACTCTACTGTATAAAAGAAAAGAGAAAACAGAGGGATTATAAAGATTGGTAACTTTATTTAAAGAACAGAATTAACATAGAGGATCTTTCTGTATAACACCTTATAATTTCTTAATGCTAAATTTATTTTGGCAGCTTGGATTTTGATTATATCTGCTTTCACACATAATGTATTTACTTGAAAATTAATTTATAAACAAAAAGCAACATGTAAAACAATGAAATTGTTCATTTTATGAGTAATAATGATCGAAAATCCTTAAAAAATAAAGACCCTGACTGTGTCACTGTTACAGTTTATAATCATATAAATTACTCTTTTATCAAAAGTGGCTGAGCAGTGAGGTCAGTAGAGTGCTGGCTTTCTGATCTTTTGGTCTGGGTTCGATTTCTGAGCAAACTCCTATTTTTCTTAGTGAAAATATTCATCAATTATTTTTTAACCACAATTAGAAAAAAAAATAAAGTAGCATATATATATATATATATATATATATATATATATATATATATATATATATATATATATATATATGTATATATATATATAATTATAAAATTTAAGAAAATAAATGTTTTTGAGCATATAAAATACAGTTTTAAAATTAAAATTTTACATCTTCATAACATTTATGAAAAGTAAAAAGAAAAACAAATGTACACAGTTTGTAATTTTATAGTGCAAGAAAAATTTGCTTTTACTTAAATTTATTTAAATGAATAAACAAACTACTGTTTTTCTTAGTGAAATAAATTAATATACATTAAGTACATTTCTTAAAGGTAAAAACAAAAACAATTTGACTTAAACATTTTCTATGAGTATTTTTTAAAAATCAAAATAAAACCACAAATACTGTCATAGTTTGACATTATGGGGACTCACACTCAAAAAAAAAAAAAAAATCCCCAATCAAACTGATGAAAAATGAATAGTTAATATAAAATTAATTTACATGCCCATTTTGAATTATGTAATTTTCTTCAATGTATTTTTATTAATACGATGCAGGTCGATTGAGGGGATTTTCTTGTGTAACAATAAAAGAAAAATTGCAAATATGTGAGCATAAAGAATAAGCTGATTTACCTGAACAAAACAATTTTACTTTAAATTTAAATTAATCAGACAATTTGAATTTAATGACACATATACAAGAAGCCATAGCTGTTTGCTTAAAATTGAGAATGAAAATTAAATGCCAAATTTTGAATATACACAAGATATTAACATTCATTTGGAGAAAGAGTGAATTAACAAATTTAACAAAAGCAAACATACAAAAAAATAAACTATTGTCAACAAGAGTGACAACATATGTGAATGTAAAAATATAGATGGGTGCCTAATGAAGAACTGATAAAGGATTCTTCATCTATCCTTCGGGACCAATAGAAGAATAGATGAAAAACTCAATACCCATTCTCAGATGAAGGAAATTCTCCAATAGTGGCCAAATTACATGCAGAGAGATTTTTCAAAAACAACATATTTGTATGTACCTGCATCACTACTGGAACTAGATTCTGTGAAAGATGGAGTTCCTTCAGTGTGGGTCGGCATAGATCCTTCTACACTATGGGGCGGAGTCCATGTTACAGTATGTAATGTGGATCCAAGGCCAGATGTGCTAGAACTACTTGTTTCAGAAACACAATCAGCAGTAGACTCAGTTTGAATTGTAACTTGGGATAAACTACAAATTTTCAATAGATTATTTCTACACAAATGGGAATCAGAAGCAAATAGTGATTATAATAAGATTAAAAGAGTTATAAAAGAATGAAAGAAAAGTAAAAATAGATATTTTTCAAATTTAGAATTATAGTGGGTAAAAGAAGATACTTGTCTTAGAAAAATGCATGTCCCTTAAGAAATAAAGAATACAAGCTGAAGTTTTTGGCTCTAGCACAAATGTCATAAATGCATCATTCGATCACTTTAAACAGCCACTAGGGGCATAAACAGTACAAAAATATACATGCATGTATGTATTTTTAAAGGAGATCAAATAAAAAAATATATAAAAAAATGTTCACAAAACATATCTGCCAGAACATAATTCATATGCACACTTATTTTACAACAAAAGGGACCTAATATTTTGAATTTATATCAAAGTTAATTCAATGTACTCTATTTCGCTGATAGTGAAAATCCTTCAAAATGACATAGCTAACTAAAAAGTTGACATCTTAAGTAATTTTCCAATGTAAAAAAGGGCAAACATTTAAATTATGCTATCAGCAGCTTTTATATATGTATAAAAGGGATATACACAATACTGATTATGTATGATTAGTATTTTAAGCAATAAAATCTAATAACAAATTGTTTCAATATTGCAAGGAAAAACAAATGACACATTTTCAATACACCTACTACTATATATAATTGTTTTGTGGAAATCCCATAATATATCAGCTTTCAATAGAGGATAACTAGACTGAAGTGAACACAAAGCTAGAAAATGCAATAAAAAGGTAATCAGATGTATTACAAAAGCCAGCTTTTTCAAAATGTTTTCTGTCACACAATATAATTTTTTTTATTAACAAAGTGCTTGCAGAGTAGAAGACGACAAAACTTTTCCCTTATAAGATATTCTGACAAAAGAGAAATTTAAACACCTTACCTCACATCGGTTCTGTCCCATGTAACTGATGAAGTTTTTCCAACAGCATCAGACCGTAAAGAAACAATTCTTGATGGAAGATCTGTACTTGAAAATGGTTTTGCTCGGCCAGCCGAGCTCCAAACAGAAACATTGCTTTTAGAATCATATCCTGTTGCTGTAATTTCTGCTTCAGAAAAATTAGAATGACTGGATGATGGAGCTTGTGTTGATGAACCTATATATACAAAAAAACAGAAAAGAAAAATGAGTAACTGCTTTAATGGATACAAAAATTTTAATGACACACAACCACACACAAAAAAGTTATTTAATATAGAAATTGAATCAGTCAGTAAAATGAGTAGTAAAGATTAATTTAATATATTGCAAGATTCTAAAGCAAAATACACTTATGGGACAAATTTGAGGGCATGACATAACCAGAGTCATTTAACATCATTTTTTTTTTTTTTTTTAACATGCACACTATACAAGCATGTAATCTTTATTCCTAAACATTTAATTATAAAAATTAAATGTAAGGTAGATAAAAGCAATTTAATATTGAAAAAATAGACCTTTAAATTTTTAATTTTCAACAATAATTAACAAACATTAACTCATAATTACATTTAAAAAGTAAATGATGCATATCATTACTAATTTTTAAAAATACAACAAACTTGTTGTTCTAATTTCATCATAATTTTCAAAACACCAGTGATAAAAAATGAAAAAAAAGAAAAAAACTACAAATCCATGTGCCTAAAGTTACTGTGCAAAAAGTAAATGTTGTAGTGGTTTTATTCATTGGGGTTTATTTTATTTACTGATTTTATAAACTTGAATTCATGTTTTTTGATGATTTAAGTCTACCCTGTACTATACTGCCTGACTTCATAGACACAGAGATCTTTAAGGGGCTATATAATGATTATAAACTATCAAACCTTCTTCTTGTGTACACTCTGATGCTGATGGAATTTTAGGAAGATAGCTTATTAAAGCTTCGGTTTCAGAAGTGGCTGATGGGTGAGGTTTACTTGAAACACCTTTTCTTTTTGAAGGTGGATGGTTGAGAGCTAAATGTAATTTTGAATGTGAATGTGACACACTAATTTCTAAACTTAGTAAATAATCATGTATTAAAGAAAATCATGCATTAAAGAAACACAGGCAGAATTGTTATTTTAGAGAAAGACAAAGAATTTTATTTTAAAGAAAATATTCAGCTAAACTTTGAAGAGACTTCTAGGAGCGTAGGAAACTTGAAAAGAAGTATTAAAGATCTGAAATATTAACCCCTTGGGGACGAGCGACACGTATACGTGACGCATGAGGTGCCCAGAATCCTGAATTATTCCCACCAGTAACTTTTTATTGTAAAATTTGCCTTATTTAATGACAGCGTTTCTGAGATTCAATTAGGCGAAAATTTCTGTTTTGAAAAACCGGTGGGAAAAGATTAAAAATTCTGTTAACGACGCTCGTCGCGAAGGGGTTAAACAGAATTAAAAAACGATTAATAATAGTGGAAAAAAGTGTAAGGAATTTAAAAAGAATTAAATATTAGACCATTAATTTGGAGTTTTGACTGTATTTATGAAAACTAGTGTTAGGATATTACAAAACAAGCATAAATGTTATACTAATTGCTTTAAAAAAAGACTATTCTCAGAGTAACTATAGTAAACTGACATTAAGCTAAAAAAATCTGGCTATCGTACAGCCATTCTTTAGTTGTAAATGGGTGTGCCATCTGTGATATGTTATATTTGGAGAATATTGATGGCAATTGGATAAAATTGGCTTTTATGATATTAAAAAAATATTTTTTAAGGAATACCTTATTTACTTGTGCGATTTGTGCACTTTTTTCACCATTTCTTTGGTTCTAAAAGTAGGATGTATGAAAATTATGTGAGTTTTTATGGAGTATTAATTTTTCTCGAAGGGCTTCATAGAATAAAAAGAGAAATGACTTTCTGTTTGATGAATATAACATTTTAATAAATGAATAAATAAGATAAAACAAAATATATGACAGTTTGAAAAGTTCATAAATATTTTTTTTTAATTGGAACAATACTTTTTTTTTTTAGTTTTCTACAATATATGGAAAAAACCATTTTATGACTTGAAGCATGAAAACACTTTAGCATCTTCTATGTGATGTATTTCCCAGATTTATCACTGTAAAATTCACTTTTAATAATTTTTCTTAGTAGATAGTATTGCTTATGCTAAAATCAAATAAGTGTTTAATTCACTCAAAATCCTCTTCCAAATTAAATACCAAATTTTGAATATACACTATGAAACTATAAAATGATTAGAAAAAAGTTTCTTATTAAAATATTAACATTCATTTGGAGAAAGAGTGAGTTAACAAATTTAACAAAAACAAACATACAAAAAAATAAACTATTGTCAACAAGAGTGACAACATATGTGAATGTAAAAATATAGATGGGTGCCTAATGAACTGATAAAGGATTCTTCATCTATCCTTCGGTACTAATAGAAAAATAGATGAAGAACTCAATACCCATTCTCAGATGAAGGAAATTCTCCAAAAGTGGCCAAATTACATGCAGAGAGATTTTTAAAACAAAACATATTTTTATGTACCTGCATCACCACTGGAACTAGATTCTGTGAAAGATGGAGTTCCTTCAGTCTGGGTTGGCGTAGATCCTTCTACACTATGGGGCGGAGGCCATGTTACAGTAAGTAATGTGGATCCAAGGCCAGATGTGCTAGAACTACTTGTTTCAGAAACACAGTCAGCAGTAGAGTCAGTTTGAATTGTAACTTGGGATAAACTACAAATTTTCAATACATTATTTCTAGACAATTGTGAATCAGAAGCAAATAGTGATTTTAATAAGATTAAAAGAGTTATAAAAGAATGAAAGTAAAGTAAACAATAGATATTTTTCAAATTTAAAATTATAGTGGGTAAAAGAAGATACTTGTCTTAGAAAAATCCATGTCCCTTAGGAAATAAAAAATACAAGCTGAAGTTTTTGGCTCTAGCACAAATGTCATAAATGCATCATTCAATCACTTTAAACAGATACTAGGGGCATAAACAGTACAAAAATATACATGCAAGTATGTATTTTTAAAGGAGATCAAATAAAAAAATATATAAAAAAAATGTTTACAAAACATGCAAAAATAAACATATCTGCCAGAACATAATTCATATGCACACTTATTTTACAACAAAAGGAACCTAATATTTTGAATTTATATCAAAGTTAATTCAGTGTACTCTATTTCGCTGATAGTGAAAATCCTTCAAAATGACATAGCTAACTAAAAAGTTGACATCTTAAGTAATTTTCCAATGTAAATAAGGGTAAATGTTTAAATTATGCTGTCAGCAGCTTTTATATATGTATAAAAGGGCATATACAGAATTCTGATTACCTCTGATTAGTATTTCAAGCAATAAAATCTAATAAATTGTTTCAATATTGCAAGGAAAAACAAATGACACATTTTCAATACACCTACTACTATATATAATTGATTTGTGGAAATCCCAAAATATAACAGCTTTCAACAGAGGATAACTAGACTGAAGTGAACACAAAGCTAGAAAATGCAATAAAAAGGTAATCAGATGTATTACAAAAGCCAGCTTTTTCAAAATGCTTTCTGTCACACAATATAAATTTTTTATCAACAAAGTGCTTGCATAGTAGAAGACAACAAAACTTTTCCCTTATAAGATATTCTGACAAACGAGAAATTTAAACACCTTACCTCACATCGGTTCTGTCCCATGTAACTGATGAGGTTTTTCTAACAGCACCAGACCGTAAAGAAACAATTCTTGATGGAGGATCTGTATTTGAACATGGTTTTGCTCGGCCCTGAGAGCTACAAGAAGAAACATTGCTTTCAGAATCATATCCTGTTGCTGTACTTTCTGCTTCAGAAAAATTAGAATGACTGGATGATGGAGCTTGCGTTGATGAACCTATATATATAAAAACAGAAAAGGAAAATGAGACTGCTTTAATGGATACAAAAATTTTAATGACACACAACCACACACAAAAAAGTTATTTAATATAAAATTTGAATCAGTCAGTAAAATGATAATAAAGATTAATTTAATATATTGCAGGATTCTAAAGCAAAATACACTTATGGGACAAATTTGAGGGCATGACATAACCAGTGTCGTTTAACATCAGTTTTTTTTTTTAAATATGCACACTATACAATCGTGCAATCTTTATTCCTAAACATTTAATTATAAAAATTAAATGTAAGGCATATAAAAACAATTCCATATTAAAAAATAAGACCTTTAATTTTTTAATTTTAAACAATAATTAACAAACATTAACTCATAATTACTTTTAAAAAGTAAATGATGCATATTGTTACTAATTTTTAAAAATATAACAAACTTGTTCCAATTTCATCATGATAATTTTCATAACACCAGTGATAAAAAATAAATTCTACAAATCCATGTGCCTAAAGTTACTGCGCAAAAAGTAAATGTTTTAATGGTTTTATTTATTGGTTTTTAAAAAGAGAATGCAATTAAAGAAAATTAAGCATCTCCTGTATTAGATCTAAAATAAAATCTGTGCTTTACTCCCACCTTTTGAGAATCATCCTTTTCGAGTTTGCCCTTAATAACTCAAATGGCAGTGAATGCAGGAATGAAAACTGCAAGCATTCAAAAGAGAAGAAAATACATGAAAAGTTTTAAAAACTGCTTTTAAAAAAAAAAAAAAGAGGGAAAAGATATAAATATGTACTTTTTACTTATTAATACGGTAATCTATCACTTATATGTCGCCTCTTTTATGCATCTGTCTCTTTTATACGTCGATTCTCGGTAGTCTCAGATATGGCAATACAATGTTATTTTTTTCAGCTTATGCGTCACAATGTGAATGTATCTCTCACTTATGCATTGGAGAATTTTTAAGTTTCCCTTGCTATTTCTTCCCATTCTACGCATGTCCTTTTCAAGAAATTTCACATATATGGTAAGTCAAATGCTAGTCCTTTTATATTTATTTTCTGGACACTATTATAAGCTGCATTCCTAGGTCTCATCAACTTCACACCTGCTACTTCATGGAGAACTGTATCAAAAAAGCAGGCTTCATTCTGAAGGAATTTGAAAATGATGCACCTTATGCCAAAGGTCAAGCAGTATTAGATGAAGAATGGAATGCCATTTCCAGGGGAATGATTAATGCTAACAATTTTGTAGATATTGATGAAAATATAATAGCAGCAAAAAAGAGGGATATACACGAAAGAGTCGCAGAAATTAAAGATGATGCCAATGAAAATGAATAAGATAACAAACAAAACATAGAAACACTATATACCAACTTTTGCAAAGGCAATAGATGCTCTGGAAACCCTTCTCAAATGACACATCTGGTTCAACATATTCATGTTTCAATAAATTCAAAAAAGCTAATTTCAGGAACAGACATCAAGCTTATAAACAAACATAACAATCAGATAATTTAAAAAAATAGGGTATGTAATTAAAATTTTGAGATGTATGTATTCCTAACTAAGGAAGCTTTCTACATGTGTCACTTTTAAATAAACTGCCACTTTAAGATTTACATTACACAGAAAATTAATCTGGTTTTAATGTAAAAAGGTATTTATTTCTCGCAGTTTAACACTCAGAAAGTAATTATTTATGAGATAATTAAAAAAAAAAAAATTGTTTATGATTGATCATTTTGATCAACATTATTTTGAAAAGTAACAATCATGAGAAATAACTTGAGATTCCCAAAAGTAGGCATTAATACATGGCACTGTTAAAAATGCTTTGCTGTTTTTTAAAAGTTACTTTAAGTTACTAACAACCAGCTGCGAAGACCGAGCTATGCTCGTTAAAATTATCTTTGTGTTCAACACGATGTAACAATAAATTCTCTGTACAACATATAACAATCAGTTCTATGTACCCTTATTGGTTAAATTCTGTTTTTTAGAAGGTTCTATGGACTCTGATTGTTTGAATCATGTATCTGGCTCCTAATGAAAATTTCAAGAAAATTCCTTCAGATTCTGAAAGTTAATTTGTTTGCAAAATGTTGCTATAATTTTGCAAAAATTCAGAGACTTGGCACATTCTTTTATTTGGTGGCAAGCATGTGCTTTGGCATTAGTAATCTGAAAGTTGATTTTTCTGCCAAATCTCTCCAATGTCGCAAAACATTTGCCAAATTTAGCGATAGTTGGCGAAATAATGCCAACTTTACAACTTCGTTTACTGTCAACTGTTCAACAACTGTCTCAACCTTCATTCACAATTAAATGCATTGACCTGTAGTGACCTCAAAATGACCTACTAATCGCATTTTCTAAAACATGTGGCCCAGCCTAGAACTCCTGTAATAGAGGCTGATGCATCCTCGCAGATTTGGCACCCGAATTGCAGCCCAGTCGAAAAACCAAGCTAATCAGAACTGAATCTTAGGCAACCCAAACTCCAGCTGTGGTAGATTGATGCTGAACTGGGCACCGATAATGCGAAACAAAATGGATATGCATCAGCTCCTATTATAGGAGTCTTAGCCCAGCCCAATGGTCTTTTCATATGCCAGAACGGTAAGATACAAAATTTAGTCAAAATCGTTAGAGTCGTCTTTTTGATAAAAAATTAGCTTTACCCGTAGTGACTTCAAAAAGACCCACTAATCAAATTTTCTCAAACATGTGACCCAGCCCAATGGTCCTTTTTGTACCGCAAAATGGCAGTAGACAAAATTTAGACAAATTTGTGAGAGCCAGTTTTTAGATAAAATTAACTTGTCCCATAGTGACCCCCAAATGACCCACTAATCGAATTTTCTTGATGACCCAGCCCAATGGTTTTCTTGTACCAAAAAATGGTAGGATACAAAACTTAGTCAAAATCGTTAAAGCCATTTTTAGAAAATATTACCTTAAACCATAGTGACCCCTAAATGACCCACTAATCGAATTTTCTGGAACATGTGATCCAGACCAATGTCTTCTTGTACCCTTAAAAAGTAGGACACAAAATTTAATCAAAATCGTTAGAGCCATTTTTAGATAAAATTAGCTTGACCCATAGTGACCCCCAACTGACCCACTAATCGAATTTTCTCGAACATGTGACACAGCCAACAGTCTTCTTGTATCCAGAAAGATACAAAACTTAGTCAAAATCATTAGAGCCATATTTTAGATAAGATAAAAAAAAGCTTGGTCCGCACTGACAACAAAATGACCCACTAATTGAATTTTCTCGAACACGTGACATAGCCCAATCATCCTCTTATAACCCAAAATGGTAGGATGCAAAATTTATTCAAAAACATTAGAGTCGTTTTTCAGGTAAAACCAAATTCTGAAGTAACCGACAATTGGTTCAGTGATGGCCGAACATTAGATATTTAGATATTCCCGGCCGACTTTTAGAGAACTTGCCCTTTTTGAACTTAACTTTATCTAAAAAAAAAAGGTTATATATTTTTTAAATAATTGCTGAAACATGATAAGAAAAGTATGTTTTAACATATATCACTGTTAAAACTGTTGTGCCGTTATATTATATATACATATAGCAAAGTGGCCAACTATTGGTACTTTTACCCTATATACAAATCTAATATACTGGGATGTAAAAAATAATTCAGATATTTTTCTGAATATTGTTAGTAATTCCTGAAATAGTTTTTTAATGTGTTATGCAATTCTCAGATTGTCATCATCTTTCTCCTTATTAAACAGTAGATTTGTAAAAATATTTTGAAAGTGTGACATAATCTGATGCGTGATTTTTCGTTATTGTTTTCCTTTTACTGTTAGCCATTTTAAATATGACAGGGCTGAGTGAGCACAGTTTGTGTGCAAGATTTTAAGACAAGTTCTTTTAAAAACATATTAGTTTATTAAACAATGAGGTGAAAAACAAAATACAGCATAACTGTGCTGTTAACTCAAATCATACATTCTAATATGAGTAAATCTTGTGTGTTGTGTGGTTATATATATATGTTATATAAAATTTTATTTCCTTCGCCTATGCTTCGCATTTATTTCGCATTATTCCTTTAAATTAATCTAACTTCTGACATAGTCATTATTTCCTTAATTCTTAATAATATTTATTCCTATTTAATGTCCTTTTAAAAGTAATAACACGTATATTAATAATTATCTTATTCCAAATCTTAATCTAAAACTTTAAGTTCATTCGTAGCTTTTATCAACTCCCCAATCTATAAAATTCTGAGAGACGCTTGAGTCATTTTTTAAATGTTTTTAAAAATCATTTTTTAAAAATTTTTATTCCATGCTTTGCTTTGCACGCTGGGTATTTTTCACTTCAAAATCAATGTGCAGCTACGATGGGGATTCTTTCGTGTTAAATCTTCTCCCTCGCACCTCATTCGCTTAGCTTAAATTCGCCTTTCACTCATTGGATCGTGCGCTCGTTACGTCGTTTTCAGTAACTCTACGCGCCATGAACAAAACTGACTTGCAAGCTTTTGGAGAGCAGATTTTTGTCATGTTTGGAAGTGCTGACCAAATGGTTAACTGATATTTAACTGACTTAGAATTTCATAACAGCTCTTTAAGATCTATTAAATGATGTAGCAAGCCATCGTTAAGCCTGAGAGCTATAAGTTTATACTGGATACTGTGGGAACTGTTACTGGCATCGCTCCTGTTCATTAATAAACGATTTATCTGGAAATTGGCTGCTCCTTATTGAAGAAACTCTTGTGGTGTCTCATCATTGCCTAACCTCCTCCTTCTTGATACTGACTGCAATCATTCTACATCTTTAACAAACTGCCATTTTCTCGTGGAATATAAACCCATCTTCGTAAAAAGTTCACACACATATATATATATATATATATATACAGGCCTGTATATATATATATATATACAGGCTTGGCAAGTTTTTGCCACGGGCGGAAAAAACCATGGAAAAAACCTGGTTAAAACAGTCCTGGCAAAAATAGGTTTTTGCCAAAGTGGTGGCAAAAATAGGTGTTTGCCAAAAGTGGTGGTAAAAATACACTATATGTCCATTAGTTTTTTTACCCCAGAAAAAGAGAAAAAAAATATTTCATGACAGAAAAAAGAAACTTAATACGTAGTTAAAAGTCAATACTCTAAATTTATTTTTTAACTCTAAGCACTATTTTTGAAGTTAAATAAATATAATTATCCTTTTTATGAAAGAATACTAACTTATAACAAAAATTATAAATGAACAAACAAAGCATTAAACACAAACAAAAGTGTAACAAAATTATAAATGAAAAAAATACTAATTTTATATAAATAAATAGAAAACTTAATTATTTATTCATGTTTATACGATAATTAATATTGATTATACACATATTATTGATTATTCACATTGTGCAGGCTCTAAATGTGTAAAGCATTTATGTTTATATGTGTTAGAAATTCAAATAAACAATTATATTCTAAATTAAATTTATATAAAATAATATTTAAAGCAGAACACTATTAAATTTCATCTAATTCAGTGATATCTCCATCACAACATAATTTTTGCTGTTTTAACATTGCATAACAATAAACTAGTTTAGAAAGAGTATTTGTAGACAATCTATTTCGAATTTTAGTTTGCAAAAATGAAAAATTCGAAAGAAAATCTTTCGATAGCAGCATTACTTGCTGGACATATTTCAAGATGTGCAACCAATGAACAGAAGCCTTTTGAAATCTCACAAACTTTTTCAATACTTTTTCATCAATTATACGCATTGACATTACTAATCACTTTTTCTGCAAAATATGAATTGGGGAAAGGTTTCTCTTTTAGCTCGAAATTAATAACATATGATATAAAATTGGGATTAATTTTATATAACCATGCTTTGCAACTTACTTTTTGTTCGTAATTTAAAAGTTCACCTCTGTACTTTGGATGTAACAAATATGCTACTAGATGGCATGGCAAAACCGCTTGTTCAAATCATTTTTTTAATTTTGAAAAATGTGGTTTTAGATACTCATTTTTCAAAAGATTGTGCCATACATGACAAGCATCTGCTATAGTAGTTGAATTTTTTTGCATCACATTTAAAGTGATCGATATAGGTTTTAATTGTTTTATGAGACCCTTTACCTGTCGATGCAGATTAAAATCACGTATTCTATTTGCGATATTTACATCCATCTCTTCATAATGTTCATTAACTATTTTTAAATAGTTGGTGTGGTTTAGCTCGAAACATTCAAGACAGGTGAACTGGCTGTTCCATCATGCAATTCCCGATAACTGTGGAGAAAACATGACTTTCACACTCTTTTAGCCATGATCCTGAAGCATGGTGATTACGGAAATATTTGTGAATTTCTACTACATATTTTAGCACGTTAGTAGGCATTATGTCCTCACCAAGAAGATTCATCCAATGTGCTCCACATCCATGTGTTATAAATACAGAATTTTCATCATCAATATTTTCCAGTGCATTTCTCATTTTTTTTTCAATATTCCTCGCATTGTCCGTCACAATGCTTTTAATGTTACAATTGTATTTTTTTTCCAACATTTAAAACTATTTCATTGCACTTTTTGGTTAAGAATTTTGAGGTCATTTTTGTTGCCACAGTTTCTTCTACATCCACAATAAATGATGCACCATTGAATTGAATACAAGAAGTTGTAATAAGGTCATTGTGGATATCACTCCATCAATCCACAATTAAAGTTCCTTCTTTTCCACTTAAAGATTCTTTAACAGATAGATTCACTGAATTGTATACAGTATCTACCAGTTGTCTGTGTGAGGGTGGTTTATAGCTTGGCTTTAGTGCATGGATGAGATTTTTAAAGGCTTCACTATCAGCAACTGCAAATGGTATATTGCAAGCACAAAACAGTTTAGCAATCAGCAAGTCAAATTTACCTCAAATATGAATGGTTAAAATGAATGTTCAAATTATGAATAGTTGTCTGTGAGATAAACTTGGTTATATTGCCATCTAATTGTATTTTATTTTTAGGACGTTGATCATAATAATTCAGAAATTATGCTTGAATCTTAACAGACTTTTCAGTCATATCTGTTAGCTTGGGTGGCATATCTACACATTCATCTGATGTATCTTTTACATATTTCAAAACATGTGCTTTCATTCTTGCTACCTTGTTACTCTGAATATGTCCACAATTTTTACATTTAACAGAAATTTTTCCACTGGAAACTACTTTTTCAAAAGATTCCCAAACAGGATCCTGCTTTCTGCCTCCTTTGAACATTATTACACACTTGTATTTTTCTCCCTAAATTATAAGTTTTAACTTGACTCTCAAAAGGTTATAAATAACCTGCTCTTGAGAAAAACAGTCCTTAACTGCTTAGCATTTGCTAGAGAAATAAAGAAAAAAATCTTGTATCTATTATCTATGAAACTAGTTTGGTCCTGCCTGGTTTTGTAAAATAGCTTTTACAAAACCTGTGTACCTGAAGACTTACTTTTCCATTGATCACTTACAAAGCAGGGTGCAATACTCTGGTGATGGGTGGAGTACAATACTCTGGTATTTTGTTATCTGTCTTGTGATTATTTGACAATGGACTGCTGAATTTGAGAATTTCAAAAGAATATTTGGGAGGCAATATAGTACAAAAAGATAAAATAGCTACAGCCTACTTACTGAAAGTAAAGTATGTAACATTTTGTCCTTTACTTGGGAGTGTAAAAGAGAGGGAAAAGAATTCTAGTTTCCTAACAAGACATAACAGAAGTTTTTTCAATATATAATTTTCAACTTAATTTAATTTTTTATTTGTAACAGACTTCAGCTGATAAATAATTATAAATTAGTACCAAAGACTTAAATATTTACATATTTTTAAGACTCATTACATAAAACAAAAGTTGCAAAATTATATAAAACTTTTGATAGTTAAAAAATATATATTAACCAGTGAACCCATGCAAAACTTTTGCACTGCAGTCTAATATTTTTCAGAAATATCTAATATTTTTTAGATACAGGTTTAAACTTCTAAAGAAAAGTTAAAGATAAAAATAACTGCAAACAGCATCAGTCCAGCCAGAATAATGTCATATTTATTCCATCAAAATTACAGTAAAAACTTATGAAAGACAGCAAAAAGCTCACGCAAAGAAAAAAAATTATTTTAATTGCATTAGAGGATCACGTCACCTACTTTGAGAAAAACTGAGAAAAAAAAACTTTCTTTTCATTTAAGAAAACAATGCTGATTTAAATTTTAATTAACTGCAATTTTGCTTTGATCAAATCAATGGTGTTTTTCTTCTTCTAATTTTCCTTTTTAATCATAAATATAAAATAAACCTGCACTGTTGCACTTACATATTCTACATATTATATATTATGTAAATAATGTACTCTTATTACATATGCTATGTTTGTACTATTATTTTTTTTATAAATTGATAATTTTTTTGAAAACACTAATTTGAGAAAATCTATCTTTTCATTTAAGAAAACAATGTCAATTTAATTTTTAATAAGGAAACATGTTTTAACAAAATGTAAGTGTACTATGTCAGAAGCCTTATGTTCAAAATCCTTTTATATGGTATATAATTTATTGTTCTGCGTTTTGTATTTGCTTAGATAAAAGAATGTTGGCAGCAGAAATAATAAATATGATGACTGACAAAATGCTGTAATTAAGAAAAAAAAAGATAGATATCTGGTTTTTAATTTGGTTCTTAAGTTCCTATTAGACTGATAATTTATATACATGATATTTTATAAAAATTTAAAATATACAAAATTATTTTAATTATATTTATTAATTAGCAAATTAAATAGAAAATAAAGCATAGTTTAGAAAATAAAGCATAGTTAAACATACTTAATATATATTTTTAAGGAGCAATTAAGACATATCAAAAGTGGTAACAACACAGAGTAAAAATGCTAAATACTTTAAAAGAGAAAAATTTATTTTCAGGACATGAAATCTGAGTGTAAATTCATCAATCTCTTTTTTCTTAAAGAAATTTAAAAATTAATGGCATAAAAAAACTTCTTATATTTCCATATTTACCTTTTCTACTATGTTTAGACTCTCTTTTTTCAACACCATCATCATCGACTTTTTCTTTCTTAATTTTATGACGACGACTTTGATTGCTTCTAGAGGCGGCTTCCGCTGCAAATACATATAGTCAATATATACTGAGTAATTATAAGTTACTTTGTCAAAAATAAGAAAAACTCTAACTATTTTCGAGTGTAAGAAAAAGCAAACTTCAAAAGAAAAAAAAAATTTTTTTTTTGCATCCCACCTTCTCCCCGATAATTTCTAAAAATCCACCTTTTGCTGGGAGGATGGGACAAAAGGGAAAAAGATTTTTTTTCTTTGAGGCGAGGGATTGGCATTTAATTAAGATGTTTTACTATTTAAATAATTTTGTCTGCAATTTTTAATTTTTAGGGTTTTTTTTTTTTTTTTAATGTTTTGTGGTGATTTTTTCACATTATTAAAAGGAATCTGGTTGTAATCTTTTATCCCAATATAGTAAATGGAGTTTTTTCACAATCCGTACAGAGATTTAATTTTTCGTGATCTTTAGTTTCTTCGCATTTTAAACCCTTTTTTGACATTTGTAAAATGAATTCCGGTTCAAACTTTTAGTGTAATATAGTCAATTTTGTCCCCTGCAATTTTTAAAATTGCAGCAATCTTTTTTTTAGTTTTTTTTTTTTTTTTTTTTTTTGCTGTGATTTTTAGAAGAAAAAAAAACGTTGGTTAGCAAAAAGTCCAGATTTGAGACATGTACTAACTTTTAAAAGTCCTTCTGCTAATAAAGTTTTCCTATCTACTGAGCTCGTTTTGTTCACAAATTACACAAACCAGAAGATCCAACCCAGGCTCCCAAGGTTACAGAATATACTACTACCTGGTGTACAGATCATAGATGAAAACCATTTTTTATTAAAAATTCTTTACACTTAATATATTTCTTAGTTGTACAGGATGGCAACAGAAATTGCAAAAGAAAAAGTTCCCGGAATTCCCTGTTAACTTTTATCCGATTTCCCCGATATCCATTATTAACATTATACGTATTTTTTAATGTATATCACTACTTTGTATACACTTATCCAGCTTGCTAACACTTCATTTGAGAGAAAAAACAACAATAAAACATAAAATTTTCACAATATTCATAAAGTTAGTACTGGTTCACAGCTTCATAAATCTGAACTCAAAATTTAGTCCAACGACTTCATATAGCGGCCAATGAATATATGGCGACCTGAAAATTTCCTCATTTTCTGAAGAATATTCAAGTTCAGTTCTAAGACATATCTATATCTGACAAGATAGCTAATTGAATTAAGCTTCCCACCTGGTCAGCTTATGCTAATGTATCATAAAAATTTCAAAAATGGGAAAATTGCCTTCAATATAAGCACTATCCACAGAAAATGAGGACATCCTGATCACATTAATTTGTGTTAAATGCCAAAAACTCATATCATGTGCATGTTTTTAAAAATATATAAAAATTTTACTTTTCTTTATCATATATGATTATTGGCTTAAATATCACCTGTTTGTCGACAAATCAGTCTTGCACAAAAACACAAGCATATAGACAAGTTTTCCTGATTTTCAAGTACTTTTACGAAATTTTCTGACTTTTCCAGATTGATAAACCTCCCTGACTTTTCACTGATTTCTAGAATCTGTAGCCACCCTGTTGTACACTAACAACATCAAACAGAATTTTTATAAGAAAAATACCAATTATTTGAATAAAGTTTTGAAATTTATTAAAAGTGATACTTTTGAATTAGCCTCATGCCAGGTTACGAGGATATCGCCAAAGATTTCACCATTTATAGCACGGAGTTTGTGTTATTTATTTTATTTTATTTATGAAGTTTTAATTTCATATTTCATTATAGAATATTAGCTTGAAATAAAATCTCAACTATTTGTATTGTTTTAGGTACAAATGTGTTAATCTTCAGTAATTGGACTGCACGCAACAAAAATTTATGCACGAAAATTATTTTCTAAACCATAAATATCAATGAATAGTTTTCAGACATATTGCATTTAATAGTAATTTTTTTCCCTTATTTGATGATAGAAAAATTTAAATTGTGTGATGATTAGAAGTCAATAAATTTGTAAAAAATGCTAAACAAATTGTTCAAGTCATTGCTACCATTGACATGATGTCAGCGTTATTCACTGACATTTTTTTGCTTTATTATTTATAATATAGATTTAACAGGATTAAAAAATAACAATTTATGGAAACAAATTTTGCGAAATATAATTTTGAGAAGGGTTCTCATTTATTTAAAGAAATTTTTTGAAGGGGTCTCCTTTATTAAGTAGAATCTTGTGAACAGGCATATTTTGTTAAATGCAATTTCATGAAAGGACCGTAAAAAGGCCCCAATTTTTGCTTGATTGACTAATGATAACAAATAGGGCACGATTATTTTTTTTAGGTGCATTTGTAATTATATAAATATGTAGCATATATAATCATCATCTGGTCTATCTGCATATAACAACACAAAAACTACTCAGCCGAATGGTTTACAATTTAATATATATAATCATTGCAGAATGTTGTTGAGTCATTTCAAATTTTATGAAAATCGAATCAAAACTTAAAAAGATATTAATAAAAGTTTTCTTCATTCTATTAAATCCTATCATACATAATTAATTCAATGACATCCCATGATAGATAATGATTCTAGGTTGCCATGATAATTACGTCCTATTTAAGATGGAGCCGTATTATTTCTGTTCCATATTATTGAACTTTAAAACCGAATTTGTATACTAAAATTGTTTAATTATAGCTATCCTATAATCTACCGACAATATTTTGGATAGATGTTTCTGGAGAAATAGATATTAAATGGAAAAAGAGTCTAAGTATGGATTTCGAATTCTGAAATTTTCAAAGCTAGGCTTAAATTTTTATTATGGAAATTAATTATATCATAATAACAGACAATATAATTCATTTTTTCAGTAAAATAATAACAATCATTTTTTTACATTGTCTGGTATCGGATATTTGCACATAGTATAATTTTAATGTAACAAAATTGTAATTAATTGTTTGTAAAAGTATATTGAAACTTAATTTCATAAAATAAAATTAATATCTAGAGTCACCCGGAGTAATTCCTAGTCAAAAAGCATCAACAATCAATTATTACAAAATCCATCGAAGCTAGAGTTACTAATTTTGGCATGGAGTAAGCACATTGTGATGTCCATCTAATAAAATATTTATTTTATCAATAATGCACAGGTAATTTGAATAATTATAGTTAATTAGTGACCAGGATTTACCCCAGGGATGGGGTAATTACTGGACACTTATGGGATAATTATTGGTCACTCACATATTTGATGCAAATACATACATTTTTTATGTATATTATTAATACAATTTATTAAACTAATTAGATTATTAATTTTATTATCTATAGCTAATTAAACACTTTACTTAATTATTTCAGGGTTAAATACAAATTTAATCAACATGAGAAATATATACATTCAACACATCTTTTGCCAAAGTATTTTTTGTACAATTTGTATTTTTGTACAATTTATAGCTTCTATATCTGCTGTGAATGGGTCTACACCTTTCAAATCAATAGGTCCATAAAAAATATAGCGAATGTCAATTGTCTCTATTCTATCTCGCTTTGGCCAGCGTAAGTTTCCTGCTCTTCTTTCCAGGATCTTTACACACACTTCACTGTCCCCCACTTTTGTGACTTTTCCAACATATAACAGATCTTCGTCATAATATACAGCATAGTATCTATGCTCTTCTATTGAATTCTGTATGTTTTCAATTACATTTTTTTCATTTTGCAATGATGATGTATTTCTATTCAACTGCTCCATTACAGTTGACATATCTGGTGATTCATCTGGGTCCTGATCTATGTTTTTACTTTTTCGTATCCCTTACTTTCTTGTCTCTTTTTTGTTTGATTAACCTTTTCTTTTATTTCTCTGTCACATTCTGCTACTAGTTTCAGAAAATCATTATTGGTTATGACAGCAGCTTTTGTATCAATCTTTCACCGAATGTCTGAACGTGCTACAGTTTTTGGTGTTTGTCTAAATTGTGTGCTTAGCAAGTGAATAGTACATTGCAGTTACAGTTAAGAAATTTTCTTTGTATAATTATGAGTATAATTATTAAAATTAATAAAATAATGGGATGAAATTTAATAAAGTAAAATTCAGTATATTTAATATTTATCATTAACAGTTAAGAATCTTACACTGTGGTTACAGTTAACTTTGTAGTTAAGGCTCAAAGAGTTGCAGATAATTAAAATCAATGAAATATGGCAATAATAGGAAAAATAACAATGCATAAATGAAGAGAACAGTATTGGCCAGGAATTACCCCAGTGACCAAGGAACATGGGGCAGTATTTGGTGCACTCCTGTAAATTATTTAAAATAGTAATAGTAAATCCAAAACTATTTTTTCAGTAACTGAAGTAGTTCACAATTCAACCAAAAAGAGAAAGAAGAAAAATATTTAAAACTTTAGTTGTGACCAAGATCTTTGTAAGAATGTATCATAACGAAGACCAATGTTACTTTACAGAATTTTAACAAGCCATTTCAAAAATATTTTTTTTTTCAAAATAAATAAACAATAAACTAATAATTAAGTAATAAATTCCAATGAGGATAGTTCAGAGTACCTCTATGATTTTTTTCATTTTGGTGAAGTGTTCTTAAAACATAAAAAGGACTGTGACCAGGAATTACCCCAGAAACTTGCTGACCAGGAATTACCCCGGGTGACTCTATAATATGAAAATGTGCACCTAAAATAAATTGTATATTCATGCATTTTTGCATAAGAGTGCAACATCTATTGCACCAAGATCTGAATATTTATAAAACTAGTTATAGTACAAATGTACCATTTGTCATGTTTGACATACAATTTCCAACTTGTTTTAAATGAAAAAACTTTTAAAGTTCAGATTTAGTAAGTTCGGGTCAATGATAGGAAGTAGAAATTTCAGGTGGGAATCAAGGTCCTAATGTTACTATAGAGTAACAAAAAGGTCCCGATAGCAGAAAGTTCGAGACAGGCGACGTACGTCGCAGATTTTTCGTCATAGATTTTTCGCAAATTTTTCATCATTTTTCGTTGCAGATACTTCATCAGTGCTGCAGCCACTTGCATCTGGAGGAGTGTTATGATCTTATGCACATCTCCTCATCCTTTGCAAGCTAAATATCAAATTTTTTTTCCCTGCTCAATGGACCAACAGCATTTCCTCATATACTGTGCTTGCATCTCACCAGAAAGTTCAAAAGAGAAAATCTGTGAAAAGCATTTGAAAAAATCAGCGAAAAGCAGGCCCTGTCTTTTCTTTTATAGCTGCAAATGTGCTCTGTCTGTTTTTTTTTTAAAGCTGCATAGTGTTTTGGGTTCACAAAAAAAATTCCATCTGCATATTTCACCCGGCGAATTTCACCAATAAGTCGTGGAAAAAAAACGAAAATTTGTCAATTGGGCACAGAAAAATTTTGCAAAGTTCATTATACGGTCACGTGAAAATATTATGAAATTTGTTAATTGATTGTGTGAAGAAAAAATCACAAAATTTGGCAGTAAATTGTGGGAAAAATTACGAAATTCACCAGTCGATTGCAGGGGGGAAATAGCAAAATTCATCTATGATCGTGTGAAAAAAAAAAAACCCTTGAGTTTTGCCAGCAAGACGTGGAAAAAAAATCTGTAAAATCGCCAATCAGTTGCAGGAATATATCACGAGTTTTGTCAATCGATCGTGAGAAAACTATCTAGAAATTCATCTATCGGTTACAGGAAAAAATCGTGAATCTCTTCAGTCAGTCGCAGAAAAAAAACACAAATTTCTGCCATCTGCTGCAGAAGAATATCGCAAAATTCGTCTATAGATGGTGGGAAAATATTGCGAAATGTGTCAGTCAGTCGTGAGAAAAAATTGTAAATTTTGTCAAGCTATTGCAAGTAAATAGCCAAATTCGCTGATCGTTCGCGAAAATTGTCCACAATTACGTGTTAAAAAAAAAAAGAAACATGCGAGTTTCACCTGTAAGACGCGGGGAAAAAAATTCGGAAATTCGCTTATCGGTCGCCAAAAAAAGAAGCAAAATTTGTCAGTTGGTAGCAGGAAAACATCCAGGGGCGCCATTTCAGAACTTTCTTGGGGGGGGGGGGGCAAAAGTTTTTTTAAGGCAGTGGCATAGCCAAGAGTAGAGTTCCCCGCCCCCCGCAACCTCTTCGAACGAGAAACACGTTTACTGAATCATATATACAGAGACAGCAATCTTCTAATACGGAATCTAAAGTTACCTCTGAAAAATTCCGTTTTAGACAGGTTTTCGTCTTAGCAAGTAGAATTTTAAAATATTATGAAAATTTTCAGTTATAGACAGGTACCGTTTTTTTTTTTTCAGGTATTCTTTAAGACTGTTAAAACTTGCTTTCTCTAAAGCACTTCTGAAGAGCATAGGCGTATTACAGTGAAACGTGTCTAAGCGAAACCTGTCTATAACACAATTCTTTCTTAAACGGGAAAAAAAAAATCAAGTTTCGACAAAAAAAATGCCATACAATTACATTTGCTAAGATGGAGACCTGTCTAAACTGGCACGTTTTTACAGTCCTTTTCAACTCCTTCTTTGCAGGTTTTACTGCAGGGGCGTTATTTCATGAGTTTCTTGGGGAGGGGGGGGGGGACAAAGTTTTATTTTATAGACAGGGATTTAAATATCATGCAGGATTGCACAAAACAGAAATAGCCCCCCCCCCCCAATAATAAATGCAGTGTGAGATTTTGCCTTCTTTCAGATACGTGTGATTCTTTAGCAAATATATTTTTTATTTTAGTGGTAGTCCGCGAATTTTTCTTCTTTTTTTACGCAAAAGCAATTCGTCAACCGATCGCGGGAAACATCGCAAATTTTACGAATTGGAATTAGAAAAAATAGTTAATTAATCGCGGAAAAAATCGTTAATTTTTTCAAAAGACTGCGGAAAAATATTGTGAATTTCGCCAAAGATCACTGAAACAAATAGAGATTTCCATCAATCGGTCGCGGAAAAAAATCACGAATTTTGTATAACTATTGCGGAAAAATATCGCGGAATTCTGTCACAAGGAATTTTTTTGGAAATTGTAGAACGATTGAATGCAAAATTAGTAGTCAATCCTGGCCCGTTATCAAAGGGTTAATTGTTTCGGGTTTAAGTTGGGTATTCACTATTTTGAGTCGGGTTCGTGTTGCCCAAGTTTTCAAAGAAATCCTAAATATTTTCAGATGAAAAAAAAATTCTACATAAAAGATAAAATTGTTATTAGAGATATAATTGTAGTCTACCTTTCCAAATTATATTGAAATATGGATTAATTTTCTTTCATTTCAGGTGGGGTGGGGTCAATGAAAATTTTTTGGATGTTTCCGGGTTTACTGGAAATTACAGTCCTGCATCGGCTACCCGAAATGCATTTTGTTTTAGGTTTGGTTAATTAATTTTTTTTTTCAGGTCGAGTAAACTTTATACTCTTCGGGTTATGCTTTGACTCTTTCGAATAGGGTTCGAGATGAACAGATTATACAAAAGTAGGTTCTGAATAATATTCAAATGAAAAAATATAGTATATTTGAATATTAATGGGTGTATATATATGTGTTATGTTTTGTACATAAACAGTAAACTTGTAGATTGCTTTTCCATAAATGTATTAAAATATACATTCATTTTCTTTCACTTCGGGTTCAGTTATGAATATTTCGGATTCGGCTTGAAGTCTGTCGGGTTAAAGTGAGGATTCGGGTCGGTTACAACCAAATCTGGACAGGACTCTAGTGTCAGGCTGTGGAGATTATTAAGAGCATACTGTATATATATATATAATAATAACATTTATTAAAGCAAATGATTTAATAGCATTACACGATTGGAGTAAATATAATGTGACACTAATAAAACAAAATTAACAAATCATATAATTAGGAAATTGAATACACCTCCCCCATCCCCTCCACCCCCGAAAAAAAAAATTAAAAAAATCCCCCTTAAATTTCTGGCTAAAGAGAGAATTTAGAGTGACGAGTTTTCTTTTAATCATGCTGTACACAGCTCAGAAGCAATTCGTAGAGTTTTTTCTCACATATATTTCTAAAACTAGCCAAAATACTCATTAATGATAAATGTCTCACTTATAGAATGTTGCAATAGCAAGGCTGTAGAAAACATTTCAATGTTTAAAGTGTTTATTAAATGTTTATTAATTTCTTCTGTCTTTACAAGAAAAAGGTATTGGATTTATGAAAATTTACCACTTCCGGTTTTTGACGGATTTATACATTTTAGAAGGTCCTGAACACAATTGGACTATTTTAGAAAATGTCTGTCTGTGAGTATGTGTGTCTCAGTGTCTGTATGCGACAAAAAATTTTGTGGCCGCTGTATCTCAAGAACTAATGCACAGAATTTGATAAAACTTTATATTCAGTTAGACATTGATTACATTGACATAGTGGTGATTAGTTTTTGATGTAAATCGCCCAACAGATGGCGCTGCTATGCTGCATTTTTCATGATTTTTACGATAGCTATATCTCAAGAACTAATGCACAGAATTTCACCAAACTTCAGATTCCGTTAGACCTTGACAAAAATAGACGTTGATTACGATTTGGTATAAACAGCCCACCAGGTGGCACTGCTATGCTACATTTTGCACGATTTTCACGATAGCTATATCTCCAGAACTAACGCACATAATTTAATAAACTTTAGATTCAGTTAGACCTTAATATAAATGGGTGCTGATTTGTTTTTGGTGTATGTGAAACCTGTATGGAGATAGAAGAAAGTTTTGTGATTGGCATATCAGACTAGTTTTTTTTTTATTATAATGAAATATATGAAATCTGACGTTATTTTAGCTGTTAATCATATTTAGATTTTTTTTTTTTTTTTGTCAAACCTGTGATAACTGATAAATTTTCTGAAATTTCAAATTCCTTGGGGGGGGCGGTTGCCCCCCCAGTGCCCCCAAAAATGGCGCCCCTGAAAACATCACAAATTTCTTCAATCGATTGCAGGAAAACAATAGCGAAACTCATTGGATGGTACAGAAAATAAACATGAAATTCATCAATATGTCGCAGGGAAAAAACCGCTCAATTCACCAATAGGTTGCTAGTAAACATCGAGAAATCAAGTTAAAAAATTGCATGTAACAGTAATACTTTACTAGATATTGATTATTGATATACAGTATTACGTATAATGTTGTACTGTTTCATATAATATAAATACTATTTAATGTCAAATTTTACATATCAATGTAGTATTTGAAGTTTTTGACATAAGATGTTTTGGACATAGCAGTTTAAACTCTCAATAACGGACACATGTCAAAGACCTGCCAATCCTGAATTGTAACATAGTTTACCTGCAGATTATTTTCTGCCACTGAAATATCCGTTGCAGACACTTGGAGAATTTTCTGCTTGTGGGAAAAAGGATAGAATTTGTTTATAAAAGCGGGGCAAAGAAAGAAACAGAAATTTCAGGGAAGAGGAGAGAGAAGGGGGAGGGGGGGGGGGGGGGATTTAGATGCAAAAAAAAGTAGAAACCCATCTAAGCACTTAAGATTCTCATACCTGTATTTAAAAAGCCTAAATCTACATTTCTTAATAGAATCATACTCATTAATCTAAATTTACTTTAATAAACACAAATTAAGTATGATTTCAAAATTGCATAAAAGAATTTACACATACCATTTTTATCTTCTTCGTCACTTGTTGAGACTAAATCGCTCAGGGTGGCATAATCATCCCTGTCTTCTATGTGCTATACATAGGGCAAAAAAAATATATAATAATAATTGCTATATTAAAGACCAAAAATTTTAAAAGCCAGATGTTCATATACAATCAATAAAATGAATTGGCAAAAACTATATACAACACATTAAAATTACAATATATTATAGATGTTTCGTAACACAACATGTTACCTCATTGGTTCAATCATCTATCATCAATCGACGCAGAAAAATAGCCACAAACAGTCACAAAAATCAGTTAAGCAGTCAATAAAACTGTATGTTCACTCGGTATAACACAGGATTAACTCAATGTGAACTCTTCCTTCAAGAAAAATTCCGCCATAGTAATTGTTGCACCCGATTTTGACAATGCTGACATTCACAATTGTGGAGTATGATCCGTTTTAAGTGCAAGTTGCACAGTCATTAAATTTATTTTCCTTTTCGGTATGCATATATATTAGAAATGTGTGGTATTTAACATACTAGGATAAATAACTATGTTATTGTTTTATATACAAATTAGTATACAAATTCAGTTTTTAAATTCAGTAATACGGAAATAGTATGGATCCATTTTAAATAGGATGTAATCACTGTGGCAACCTAGAATCATTACCTATCATGGGATGTATGTCACCATTTGAGTAATATTCAGTGATTATAACATTTGAACATATGTAATCAACATACACAAAATAAGAATGCACCGAATATTTCAGTATTCGACCATACTACTGAATATCAAAAACTGTTCTGCCTGAGGAATATTTGGTTCGGCTGAGTATCAAAATATTCAGCTCGCCAAATATTTGGTTTGGATGAATATTTGATATTCAACCAAACCGAATACTTAAAAAAAAACTTTACACACTTTCTACTTTTAACTGTAAATTAATAAAGACATTCAGAAATATTAGGAAACAGAATTACATTTAAATAAGAGATTGCTTTTACAATATTATATGCTGTTTGAAAAGTGACACTTAAGAAAATTAACTATTAATGGTAACACTTCATAAGAATTAATCATGGTACAAATGCAAGTTCTTGAATATTGTCATCTTGTTCTGTATTGAGCCTGTTTCTTGCTTTTTCATAAACAGGTTGTTTCTAAACAAAACAGAACAAACTCTCAGGGCTGATAACAGGCACCACGACAGACAATTTTTGTACAGAAGAAAAGGATTGCAATCTACTAATTCAGTCAAAAATACAGTGCACCTCACTCCAGGATGAACTTAGATTTTTGTTTGTTACTTTAACAACGACAATGGCAACTATAACGATATTTTCAACCCAATTACTTTGCTTTCTGTGAAATAGGATGACATGACAAGAAGTGCTGGAAATGGCCGCCATTCACACCCAACAGCACTGAGCTAGGCATTCCATTATTCAGAATGTAAGTGACAGTATATATCTATCTTGTCCAGGGGTCGATGCAGGTTTTTATTCTTGGGGCCCATTTTGTGAAATGTAAAGGTTATTTTTGTGAAATTTATTATATTTTTGTGAAAAATAACATTTTGCAACAAAAGTTGAAATCCAGTTAATCAAATTCTAAACCAAGCATTTTTTAAACAAAAACTTTTTAAAATTCTTTTTGTTGAAATTTTCCTCTCTGGTGAACTTGTTTGTTTACAAATTACACATTTTAAAAAATCACAAAATAATAAATAAATAATAAATAGTAAGTTTTTATGGAATAGATTTTTGTGAAGGATCCCTATATAGCGCCAAATTTTTCCTGGATCGACCCCTGTTGTCACTGACAAAATTCAGTCATTTCTAATGATGACTTCGCATTTCATAGAAAGCAAAGTTAATATGATGAAAATCTTGCTAAAATATCTTCATTATTATTAAAGTTGTGAAGAAAGATGCAATTTCAGCTTACAGTGATACACTACAGTGAGTGACTTATGTACAGAGTACACAGTACATAAAATTTTTGTCTTGACCACATTATCCCCCTCCCCCCCCCCCAGTAGGACTGAGCGATATTAAGATTCCTACATCGTGATACATCATCGAGGCTACATCTTGATATCGCGATATATCACGATATTACACTTCTAATATTACAAAGATAGTCATAATTTTAATATAAAATTTAAGAATCATACATACACATTAAACTTGTTTTAAAAAACCTTTTTCTTGAGGTATATGTTAAAAAACAACAATGCTAAATATAATAAAACTTGCTGCAAAAAATAAATAAAAGTTTGAAAAAATGTAATAATTAATTAGAATTTTTTTTAAAATGAGCTTTAATACTTAAAATAATATCTAAAACCAGAATTTCTGATATTTAGATACATTTCAATTAACTATTCATCCTCAAAATTTTATGCAATTATCTTTAATATTAACGACTTTTTCAATTTACGGGCATAGCCTGCCTCCCGTACGGGCCAAAATTTAATTTCTGATATTGAAAGAAATTACACTGAACTATTCACACAGAATTTTCCATGCAATTATGTTTAATATTAATGACTTTATTGATTTACGGATGAAGCCCACGTTTCTGTATTGCCGAAAATTCAATTTCTGATATTTAGATAGTTTACAATTAACTAGTCAACCTCACATTTTTATGCAATTATCTTTAATATTAACGATTTTATCAATTTACGGGCGTAGCCCACCTCCTGTGCTGGCCAAAATTTTATTTCTGATATTGAAATAAATTAAGCTTAACTATTCACCCTGAAAATGTCATGCAATTATGTTTAATATTAATGACTTTATTGATTTACAGACGAAGCCCGCGTTTCTGTGCAGCCCAAAATTCAATTTCTGATATTTAGATAGTTTACAATTAACTAGTCAACCTCACATTTTTATGAAATTATCTTTAATATTAACGATTTTATCAATTTACGGGCGTAGCCCACCTCCTGTACTGGCCGAAATTTTATTTCTGATATTGAAATAAATTAAGTTTAACTATTCACCCTGAAAATGTCATGCAATTACAGAGTTTTCCCCAGGTTTAAAAAAGGGCAGGGTGCTGCTGATGAGGAAAGGGCACTTTTACATTCTTCAGGGCACTTTTTTAATTTTTAAAGACACCTTTAATATTTAAAGGACGACACACTTTCAACTATATAAGTACATTTAAAAAATATATATATTTGTCTAGAATTAAGGTCTTACAATAATAAAATAGGTATGTTTATGCACTAAATAATAACTCACAATATGATATGAATTACACATGCACAACCTATGGCCAGTGGGTCATTTGCCGTTTTTCACAATGTTTTTGACCAAATTTGCCTTTTTTTTGTGATCATTTGACGCAATTTGCCGTTTTTCGCAATGTTTTTGTCGAAATTTGCCGTTTGTTTTCCATTGTTTTTGACGAAATATGCCGTTTTTCGCGATTATTTGACGAAATTTACCATTTTTTCGCGATCATTTGACGAAATTTGCCGTTTTTCGCAATGCTTTTGACCAAATTTGCCTTTTTTTTCGATATTTCAACGAAATTTGCCGTTTTTCACAATGTTTTTGACGAAATTTGCCGTTTTTTTGCGATTTTCTGATGAAAGGCACGTTTTTCCCACGATCTGTTGACAAAATTTGCTGTTTTTTTTGCGATTCTATGACGAAAGTTACGTTTTCCCCGCGATCCTTTGACAAAATTGTCGACTTTTCTTCAGACGAATGACGAGATTGATTTTTTTCGGCGATCATTTGCCGAAATACCGATACATTTTATGTCCGAATTTTCGGATTTATGACCGATATTTTTTTCTAATTTTCGGAAATCATTGCTTTAATTTTTCGGAAATTTCGGACCAGAATCACCCCTGCGTCAGGGAATTTCTAAATCTACCGCGATCGCGGCCTTTGAACAGACGGGAGACGAACGTGCGATCCTATGTGTGTAAATGAGAAAACAACTTCCAGGCGCATGTTCAGGGTGGGCACAACAAAATGCAGTACGGGCGTCATTTTTTAAAACGAGGGGCAGAAGGGTGCTATTTTTTGGATGAGGGGCAAGAAGGGCGCTATTTGTTTAACCAAAGGGCAGGCAGGGCGCAGCGCCCTCCTGAAACTGTCTGGGGGAAACTCTGCAATTATGTTTAATATTAATGACTTTATTGATTTACAGACAAAGCCCGCGTTTCTGTGCAGCCCAAAATTCAATTTCTGATATTTAGATAGGTTACAATTAACTATTCATCCTCATACTTTTATGCAATTATCTTTAATATTAACGAATTTATCAATTGCGGGCGTAGCCCACCTATACTGGCCAAAATTTTATTTCTGATATTGAAATAAATTAAACTTAACTATTCATCCTGAAAATTTCAGGCAAGTATGTTTATTATTAATGATTTTATTGATTTGCGGGCGAAGCCAGTGTTTTTGTACTGCCCAAAATTCAATTTCTGATATTTAAACAGGTTACAATTAACTATTCACCCTCGTATTTGTATCCAATTATCTGTAATATTAACGACTTTATCAATTTGCAGGTGTAGCCCACCTCCTGTACTGGTCAAAATTTAATTTCTGATATTGAAATAAATTAAACTTAACTATTCACCCTGAAAACTTCATGCAAGTAAGTTTTTTATTAACGATTCTATTGATTTACGGGCGAAGCCCACATTTCTGTACTGCCCAAAATTCAATTTCTGATATTTAGATAGGCTACAATTAACTATTCACCCTCATATTTTTATGCAATTATCTTTAATATTAATGATTTTATCAATTTGTGGGCGTAGACCACTTTGTGTACCAGCTAAAATTTAATTTCTGATATTTTAATAGATTTCACTTAACTATTCACTCTCAAACTTTTAAGCAACTATCTTCAATATTAACGACTTTATTGATTTGCAGACAAAGCCCGCCTTTCTGTACTGGCCAAATATTAATATCTGATATTTATATGTATTACACTTTTAATTCTAACCAATAACTAGTTCCTAAAGACATTCTAAATAATAGAACGAGCACTATGACCCATAATAATTTACTGTCCTGGCTTTAAGGGGAAAAAAATCATTTTCATTTTAGATGAACACATAAATTGAAAATTCATTGAGGGGGAAGGCAAATCTTCCTTGGCACTGTTATACCTCTTAACTCAAATGTGAAATAATTCACAAACTGGTTTCTGCCCCCCCCCCTCTCCGGAATTGAAATTCAGCGGGCTTTGAATACTTATCGCACAGATTCTAAGTGACTAATTCATGGAAAAAAATATATACTTCACAAATCACATCGCCGTATTTTCTCAAATGAACTTCATGTTGATGCTCACTGATCATTTATGCAGCTAGAAAAACAAACTTGTAACTGAGCATGCGGTGATTTGCGATCGGCATCAATTTTGGATAATCCTGGTGCCTAAAAAATTAACGATGCGATCTCTTAACAATGCTTCATGGGAGCGTTGTTTATCCACATCGAAGACCGGAGGAAAAATGAAATCAGTCTTTCCCATGTCCCACCAGTCTCGTTCGCGCATGCGTTGTTTAATCCACTTCGACGATCAGAGGAGAAAACAATCTTTGCTACCGGTCTCGTTCGCGCATGCATTATTTATCCATTTCGAAGATCGTGGGAGACCGTTATCGTTTCACATCGATGTGGTATGATGCATCCCCCCCCCCCCTCCATTCTACCATCACTCCAATCTGCATATTTATATTTCATACATTATTTTCAAAATTTAAAGCATTTTTATTTAGTAAAATTAAAATTTTAAATACATCTTTCTGCGTATACTTAGCTATCAACTATTCCACTTTTTAGTTATAACTATTTCCAAATAGAAATTTCCAAATAGAAATCTTTGCCTAATCTAAATGTTAATTAATCTCAGAATTCTGCAATTAAATATGCTTAGGATTACGATTCAGAAATAGAAAATGAATAGTTTGCAGCTATGCAGAATAGAAAAAGACTGTTTCGGTTTACCTTTTATTCTGGTCAAAATAGAATTAAAATGATTTCAAATGGAAATAAATAAAATTTTGAATTTAAGACAGATTGAGCCTTGAGCCTGCCCACATCCAAAGACTGATATAAAAATTGAGTGTATTTCATCTCCATCTCTTACATGTGCGACACATTATGTCACTTATAAGTGTTTTGATGCAAAAGATTGGAGGTGGGAAGGAAAAGAAAGTGTAATTTAGGATTCGTTTTTTGGAAGTGCTATTGCACTAGGCTCTGGAGTGCAGTGTTTATGAGTTCTGGTGAATTCCCCCCCCCCCCCCCCGAATGTCTGTTCCAAGATTTTAGGAGCGCGCCCCGTATGTTTGCAACTTCTAAAAATGATCGCCCACTCCAGACACTGCTCTCTGGTATATTTAAAAACTTCCTTGCGAAATCAAAAGGATCAGGAAAATTACCGTAATTTTCGGCGTATAATCCGCAGACCAAACAATTATGTTTCGACCCAGAAATTTTATTTTATAAAATGTAACACTCTAGATCGTTGTAAATATTTTCCTTCAATTATAAAATAAAATTTCTATGTCCAAACATGATTGTTTTATCTGCAGATTATACGCCGGAAATTACGGTATTCTTGTTGAGTTGCTACCATTGGAATAAATTGTCTTATTTATTTTGTTTACTTTAATCCCTGCCTGACAAATATATATGGCTGCAATTTTTTTTCTTCTAAAGCCTTCGTAATTTTTCTTCAATTTTAAAATATTTGTTTTATTCATTTATTTTATTAATTCACAGAGGAAGCCACAAAGTTTAAGGTTTTATTAATTAAAAAAGGTTTTAAGATCATCTTAAATAATAACTCTAAGCATTTTTTTTTTTTTTTTTTTTTTTTTTTTTTTTGTAAAATATACTTGTAAAAAGGTCTGGTCTCATCAAAATGGAAGTATATGCATTAAATATGATGTAAAATTGTTTTCAAATGTAACTTTATAATGCCTTTAAACTCTGAAACATAAGGCTATTCAGTCGAATATTCAGTATTTGGCCTAATAGTTACCATTCAGCTTGCCGAACATTTGACATTCGGCACTAACACACAATAGATCAGTTTCAACCAAGTGATCACCAGCCCACCAAATTTTATCAAATCAATCACAATCGTCAATATGCAGCCTGTATTATGAGCTAATCAATCACAAATGACCAAATTTGAGGAGCAAACAAAATGCCCATGTGGTTGGTAGGGTGCGGTGTCAGTTGAAACTGATCTATTACAGTAAAAGAGAAGTAGAAATATTCAATTACCGCTTCGTATATGTAAGGTGCCAATACATAATGGACACCGTCTATCTCTATTCCTTCTTTATATCTCAGCTCTGGATTTGGTTTGACATACCCCGCAGGCATTTCGGGGTTCATATATCGAGAACGATCCTAAATGGGAAAAAAAGAAGTAAAATTCAAAATTCCTGAAAAATGAACACAAGAAAATAGAAAAGTAAAACAATTCAGTTTATAGAATAGGTAAAGCATTACGGATATTACAAACAAATGAAAGATTTCTTTTTTCTTTTTTAAGCATACCATGAAAGACTGTAGTACCGTAATGTACGGCTTATAATCTGCAGATCAAACAATCATGCTTCGACTCAGAAATTTTATTTTATAAAATGAAACTTGCTAGATTGCTGTAAATATTTGACTTCTATTATTAAATAAAATGTCTGGGTCGAAACATGATTCTTTGATCCATGGATTATAGGCCAGAAATTATGATAACTAGCCAGTATTTTGTTTATTTATGTCTAGTTTAAACTCCTTCTGAGGATGATTTAAAAATTGAATGCAAATATTTAATTTCTGACACATAGATCCATCCTTTAATAAGTTCTATATGGATATTTTTGTAAATAAACCAATAATAGTTAATTAATCCTTTTATTTATTTTTTTAGTTTAGATAAATCATAGTAATTTGTAAGATTTTTTTTTTTGGGAGGGGGGGGGGTGGCTGGGGGGAATTATTATAAAGTTTTATTGTTTTAATATAAAAAGTTTGGGAATAAAAAAATTGCATTCTTATTTTCTGGCACATTTTCTCTGCTTTTTTATAAAATGTTTTAAAGAATGACCTCTTACTTGAAAGTGAATATTATTTACACCATTTCAAATAAATGATCGAGTATTGCCACTTATAACCCCAATTGCAAGATTATTTGTAGATGTTTTTTTATTTTTCTTTGTACTCTAAAAAACATTTATTAAAATTGCTAAAAACAAAATTTATATAATATTGAATAACAAAAAATAAAATACGATTTTGATTTAAAAAAAAAAAATCCTTTCTTTTAAATCATTGCTTTGTTTACATTTTAAATTTTATATTGCAAGTTGTATTTTTTAAATTATAAATATTAAATGCTCACAAAATCAATATTTCAAATGAAAATGAAAGAAATATATCTATTTAATTATTAATGTTGACAAATTATAATTACAATTTATTATAAGCTTTTGCAGAACAATAAGAAAATTATGTTTCTTTTGCTTTTGTGATTGTAGATGGCAGCACTAAACAGTTAAATGTAAATTTTTTAGTATTCTATTTAAATGGATAAATTAATCATTCATGCTGATTTTTAATATCTGCCCGGATTTGATTATATTTTCTCAAATCTTTCATAAATTCCGAAAGTAGAATTAAATATTCAGTAATTGCCACAACTTTTATTTATTTATCTATTTATTTTCATTACATTTAAAAAATTCCAATAAATTTCACCGGCCAATCTCATTTTTTGGGGCCATCTAGTTTTGAAATGAGAAAGAATGTTCTTTTTAAATTCATATATGTGTAAATTCGGAACAGCTTTGGAACTAGCTAACATTTTTCTTGCTGTCTGCCATCTTGGAAATGTTTGGCGCGGTTTTCGCCAAGTGGTCATATATAGCCCTTTTAGGTTTAACTATAAAATTTTTTTAAAGTAGATAATAAACAAAAAAAATCACTGACGGCTCGGCCTACAGGCACAGGTAGATTTCGAAGACGCAGACCGTGGGGTGCCTGTTTGTCGGGAATTGCTACTTCGAAACCAAACTTGTTTGCAGGCGGAGCCAGCAAGGATTTTTTTTTTTGCTATAAGAGTTGGTCCTATGAAAAACATGCCAATATAAAAGTTTTAGATAATATTAAGAGGATTTATAATAAATTTAAGCGGATTTGAAATCTTGGGAATTGACGAAGTTATGAATTTTTTTCTTCAAAAACCTCCCCCCCCCCCCCTTAAGGCAATTTTTAATTATATCAAAAATCTGTCATACATAAATTTTCGGCCCTTGTCCTAGAAGTAATAACTTCAAACGGATTAAATACGTATCATAATTAAGAAATTATGGGGTTTTTTCTGTTTTCACAAAAAGTCCCCCCATTCCCCCCCCCCGGTTCGATTTTGCCCATTAACGAATTTGACCCAGATTTTATGCCCCTTGATTTTATGTATCAGTTTCGAAAAGAAGCGGGAGTTGGAACCGCCTACTTCAAAAAATAACTTGTTTGCAGGCGGAGCCGGCAGGGATTTTTTTGTTTTTAATTTTTTTTTTTGCTATAACGGTTGGTCCTATAAAAAACTTGTCAATACAAAAGTTTTAGATAATATTAAGAGGATTTATAATAAATTTAAGTGGATTTGAAATCTTGGGAATGGACGAAGTTCTGATTTTTTTCTTCTAAAACCCCCCTTCCCTCCCCCCCTTAAGGCAATTTTTAATTATATCAAAAATCTGTCATACATAAATTTTTGCCCCTGTTCCTAGAAGTAATAATAACTTTAAACGGATTCGATACGTATCATAACTAAGAAATTATGTTTTCACAAAAAGCCCCCCCCCCACCCCCCTTGGTTCAATTTTGCCCATTAACAAACTTGACCGAGATTTTATGCCCCTTGATTTTATGTATCAGTTTCGAAAAGATGCGGGAGTTGGAACCGCCTACTTCGAAAAATAACTTGTTTGCAGGCGGAGCCGGCAGGGATTTTTTTTTTAAATTTTTTTTTGCTATAACGGTTGGTCCTATAAAAAACTTGTCAATATAAAAGTTTTAGATAATACTAAGAGGATTAATAATAAATTTACGCGGATTTGATATCTTGTGAATTAACGAAGCTATGATTTTTTTTCTTCTAACCCCCCCCACCCCCTTGGGGCCATTTTTAATTATATCAAAAATCTGTCATACATAAATTTTCGGCCCTTTTCCTAGAAGTAATAATAACTTTAAACGGATTCGATACGTATCATAATTAAGAAATTATGTTTGTTTTTTCTGTTTTCACAAAAAGCCCCCCCCCCCCATCCCCCCCCCCCCCCCTGGTTCGATTTTGCCCATTAACAAACTTGACCGAGATTTTATGCCCCTTGATTTTATGTATCAGTTTCGAAAAGATGCGGGAGTTGGGACCGCCTACTTCGAAAAATAACTTGTTTGCCGGTGGAGCCGGCAGGGATTTTTTTTGTTTTTAATTTTTTTTTGCTATAACGGTTGGTCCTATAAAAAACTTGTCAATATAAAAGTTTTAGATAATACTAAGAGGATTAATAATAAATTTACGCGGATTTGATATCTTGTGAATTGACGATTGACGAAGCTATGATTTTTTTTTTCTAAAACCCTCCTTTTTTCCCCCCCCTTGGGGCCATTTTTAATTATATCAAAAATCTGTCATACATAAATTTTCGGCCCTTTTCCTAGAAGTAATAATAACTTTAAACGGATTCGATACGAATTAAAATAAAGAAATTATGAGGGTTTTTCTGTTTTCACAAAAAGCTCCCCCATTTCCCCCCCCCCTTTGGTTCGATTTTGCCCATTAACGAACTTAACCGAGATTTTATGACCCTTGATTTTATGTATCAGTTTGGAAGAGATTTATGCAGAATTTTTCGAGTTATCGTGGTCAGAAAAAAGTGACATAGATAGATAGATAGATAGATAGATAGATAAAGTTTTGAACTGGGGGTGGTTTTGGGTTCTGGGAGTCATGATCGGCGTAGATCTGCAAAAATTTTTCAAAATTTCCAACTTAGGTGAGAATGTAATAGGTAGTATTTCTTACGAAATCTACCTAAAAAGAAGGAAAGCAAAGCAATTAAAACATGAATATTTTATAAAACGTTTACTAAATTATTCATGATTTTAACTGCTTTGCTTTCCTTTTTATTTCTGGATTTTTAATATCTACTTTAAAAAAATTTCATAATTAAGCCTAAAGACATAATAAATAAATAAATGACAACTCCGCGACATGAAGCATAAAAAACTGAAAGTTAGCATCGAGAAAACGGTAAATACTTATGATTCTAAGATCAAAATATTAAAATAAAGCTAATAAAAATCATTTGAAAAGAAAAAAAATGGGAATGGGGGAGGAAACATACAGATAAAACAAATTTAAAACAGCAAAATATTTTTAAAAAACACAGATTTTATGGAAAAAAAAAAAGATTTCACTTACCTAGATTTATTTATTAAACTGAAGATTTTTTAAGTATACCGTAAAATCCTGTTAATCCGTCCCCCTAAATGCAATGGAAAATTGTAAAATAATCAGGGGGGGGGGGTCGTCGCTGGTTGGTTGGTTGGTTGATTGGGGTTTTATGGCACAAAGTCCCTTTAGGGACATGCTGCGCCAAAAAAAAGATTAAAATAAGAACGTCGAGTTGAAATATAAAAATGATTTAAACTTTGTCATAAAAACAAGATGAATGAAAGTAACATTTAAATGAAAAGAATGATATGGTGATAAATGTATAATTAAAATCAATCAATGAAAATATAACACAATGTCTAAAAGAAAATAAACAGAAGTTTTCACAATTAAAATATAAACAATGTCTAAACTAATATTTGGTAAAATATTCTTCCCTTCACAGTTTTCCACTGTGAAGAGGCTTGGGTTGAGGCTCTCTTTCTCTCTTTCTGTGCACATGATTTTTGGTTTGCTTTTTGAGTAAGGGAAACTGGTTTTTCTATTTTGTTTGCAGATGACACGGAAGTTTTTACTGACTCATGTTCGGTTGACTGTTTAAATTGATGATTATTAGGGTATTCTATTTTCACAGGTTCTGAAGATGGTGCCCAACGTTCTAGATCAGGTATGGTTTTTTTAAAAGTCGGACAGCACACATCATGGGTTTTCTTCTTTTTAGTGCTGGTTAGTGTCATAGAAGGATCATTTGGTGGTACAGAGAATTCAGTTTGGGTGCTTATGTGTCTTAAGGATTTTGTTTGTTGCTTAAGTAAACTGGAATAAGAAACTCCTACAGATGGAGTTCTGGATTCAACAATTTTACGAGCTTCAGGATAAGAAAGTTTTTGAGAGATTTTGACTGCAAGAATTTCTTTTTCATGAGTCCAGTTTGGGCAAGAGCGGGAGTATGCTGTATGGTCACCTTTACAGTTTGTACAACGTTCAGGCTTTTCGCATGATTTACCATCGTGGCCGACTTCCACACAACGTGTGCAGGTAACAACCATGACAGGTAGTTGTAGTATGACCATAGCGCTGGCATTTAAAACAACGGAGTGGGTTAGGTATATAAGGTCGGACAGGACAGATCAGGTAGGCAGCTTTGATTCTGGTTGGCAGAGTAGGGCTATTGAAAGTCAGAATGATGTGCTTTGTGGGAAGCACTTGCCCATTCCGACGATTAGTAATATGGCGTGCATCTTATACGGTATTAAAATTGTAGTATATATTTATGGGTGGTGGAAGGAGATGCTAATGGCCTATCGTCGCAAAGTATGCATTATTTTAATAAAGTGACAAAAGAAAAAAGGATATACAAAATAGAAAAACAGTATAACTTCACGATTAATGGCGATTTCAGATTATAGAAAATTCTAGATTTCAGATGCTTTGAAACTGGAATGCATTTAGATAAATAATAACACTATCTGTCATTAATATAACAAAAAGGAACTTAATAATTTAAAGTAATTAAAAAACACTGAGAAATTGCAGTTGAAAATGTCCTTAAATACGTTCTAGAAATAGTAACATTTTATGTGGTGTCGCCATCTGTGGTAAATTGGGGAGATTAAATAAGTTTTTTTTTTGTTTTTGTTTTTAATCATGATTTCGTATTTATAACTGCTAAATAAATAATACAAATCGAAAAAATTGAGAACATATAGAACGTATAGGTAGTATTGGTAAATTTTTAAAACGAAAAACATTGCTACTACAAAGTTAGCACAAAATACGCTACAAATTTGATTGTGGCATCATCTACTGATCAATCAATGGATGAATTTTTTGTGATTGGTTTTCATAATAACATTAAATATGACTATAAACCCTTTGATAAAATAAATAGATTATTTTTTAATCAAAATATTTCACACACAGCATCAAATACACATTTTTTAACTTATTCTATATTCACATAACTTATTACATATTTTTTAACTTATTCAAACTTTCACTATCGATATTTTTATTACCTTCATATCGCCATGGAGATAAATTTACAGCAAAACTAATGTTTGGTTATATTCAGGGTTGGCAAGTTTTTGACAGTGCGACGGTTTTATCCGGTTTTAACCGTCATGTCAAAAACCCCTTTTTGACATAGTTTTTGACAACAACTGTGAAAAACCTAAAATTGGGTCCAAAAACTGCTTTAAATTATTTTTACAACAACATTAAATTTACCATTTTTCATAATTTTTATGTTAGATACATGGGTAAACTTTTTGACATTAAAAACCACATATCCTGTATAAAATCAGGGGTCGATCCAGGAAAAAGTTAAGGTCTATCTAGAACCCCTTCACAAAAATCGATTTAATAAATCAGGTCCCTTCACAAAATTCCTCTTAATAAAATTTGTCACTTCACAAAATTACAGTCCATAAAAACATACTCTCCATTATTTTTTATTTTGTTCGGTTTTAAAATGTATAATTTACAAAGAAAACAATTTCACAAGAAAGGAAAACTTTAACAGAAGGACTTAAAGAAGTTATCATTAAATGCTTGGTTTGAATTTGAGCAGCTGGATTTCATCTTTCATAACAAAATGTTCACAAAAATGTAATAAATTTCACAAAAAAAACTTTTAGTTTTCACAAAATGAGCCTCAAGAAAAAAAATCTGTGTCGACCCCTGAAAACTCAAAACACGATTTTAGTTTAACAAATTACTTAAAAAATAATTGTAAGCTATAAATATATAATTAAAAATAATTAAAAATATCGTTACATTAAAAATATAAACTAATCAAACTATTAAATAGTACTTGCAGAGTTTCCCCCAGGCAGTTTCAGAAGGGTGCTGCACCCTGCCTGCCCTTTGATTTACAAAATAGCACCCTTCTTGTCCCTCAGTAAAAAAGTGTCTTTTCTCCTTTTTGTATTAAAAAAAAAAGCTTTCATAGTAAAAAAAATACTCAATGTTGTCTTAAAAAGAGTTCCCTGACTTTTAAACATTAAAAGTGACTTTAAAAACCAAAAGTATGCCTTTAGCAATAAGTGCCCTTTTCTCACCAGCAGCACTCTGCCCTTTTTTAAACCTGGGGAAAATTCTGGTACTTGTATAATTTAATGTATAAAATTTTATATAAATAATATACTTATTCTTATATTGTTTTAATGTTTGTCCCCAAAAAAAGTTACTAATGAACAGAGCAATGTTTTTTCAACTAGGTAAATCATATTCAAAGGTTGGAGTATCATTGTTGAGATTTATTCCAACAGAGCGAAAAATGCCGGGACCAGGACTCGAACCTGGGTCTGTTCATTATGACCTAATTACATGGTATACAAGAGTCTCCATGTTGTATCACATTTATAATGTAAAAATGTTATAGTTATAGCTCGGATGAATAAAATTAGCACTGCAGTTCACAGCCATGTCCAACAAATAAGACCGAATTATGCCAACCAGGCTACCGTTAGGCTAGCTTAGTAGGAAGAGCGTTGGCACGGCAAGCCAAAGTACCCAAGTTCGAATCAAAGTTTGGTCACAGCATTTTTCGCTCTGTTGGAATAAATCTCAGCTATGATACTCCACCCTTTGAATAAAAAAAGGTATTATTTTATAATGTATAAAAATGAAATTTAACATAAAGAAATAGTTCTAAATAATTAAACTGAAACTAACATAATAAAATGAAGATATACAGTCAAAGCACCTTATAACGAAATCGAAAGTGCTCCAAACATTTGCTCGTTATAACGTGATTTCGTTAAAACGAATTATTTCGTTATACAGTAAGAACTCCAATTATCTAAATAATATGGTCTGAATGTATTATGGGTATTCAGGAGTGTGGATAATGGAGACAATCATAAAAAAAGATGGTTTATTACATATATCTATTAAATAGCTTTTGTTTAATACAAAAAAAGGCTTTATGGAGGGTTCGTACGCCTTTACCACAATTTTTAAATAGATTTTTTTCTATTTAATATTTAAATAGCAGAAATTGTAGACATCTCGTTTAATTGCAGGATTTGCCCTTTTATGTATTTAAATAAGGCAAAAAATGCTATTAAAAATTGTGGTAAAAACGTACGAACCCTGTTATGTATTCATATTAAATTAAGCGTTCAGGAAGGATTACTTTTACTACAAACAGTGAAAAGAAGAAAAGCGTTAATTTAAAAAGATTTTCACAAGGTAATTATATTTCTACGAATATATACGTACAATTCATATCATAATTTTTTTTTTGCGATTATTGATCTGGATTACTGGAATTCAGATAATTAGAGTTTTGTTGTATTTCTTTGTCAAAATCTAAAATCCATTCTTCAAATCGACATTTCACAATCAAAGCTTTGCAGTTATGCCTATACATTACAGGAAAAGTTTTCATTACGTTCTTTGGGATACACCGTGGATACTTTGCGTTTCTCATCTGCATATTTCGCTGTGCGTGTACGTTTAAACGATAAGGAAACTGCACCCTTTTCGAAAATTTTAAGAATATTTTCTCGATCCTTCAACATTGTGCTAAGAGAGCTAATTGGAATGCCAATTTTTTTTTCACTACATCGATTTTTTTAACATTAATCTCGACGCATTTTATAATTTAGACTTTCTCTTCTAAACTCAAATATATATTTTTTTTTTCTTTTGTTAGACACAGCCAGCGTACAAAGAGTTTTAAAAATTAACATGCCATAAATTTACAGGAAAAGCAAATGTCAATGAAATCAGTCATCAAATAAAAAATAACATAATCCAGTTTAGCTAAGCTGTCGCCTCTCTGTCTGTCTTAAAACACTGCCCCTCCCCAAATCTCTCTTGCAAGTATTGAAAGTATGTGATTGGCCGTAGAGAAAAAGATTGACGGCTATATGATGAAAAAAAAAGCTGGTATTTAAGAAATAAAATTCTAATTCCCACGTTAAGTAAAAAAAATAAAAATAAATAAAAATAAAATAATTCGCTATATTGTTTTTATTTCACTTTTCATGCTCGAATTATTTTCGTTATAGCGTGTTTTTCGTTATAAATATTTCGTTAAATCGTTGTGAATTCTGTATTCTTTAACATACAGACCAACTAAATGGTTTCCAGCATTTTGTTATATCGTAATTCGTTATAAAGTGCTTCAACTGTATTATATATATGTAAATATTGAAAATAACAAACCATCTTATTTTAAGTTATTGATTTAAAGAATGTTTAATTATATAAATTTCATATTATAATTCATTTAATTACTCAAAGTACATTTGTGTTGCAATTGTGATTTATAATTAATGTTTATGAACAAAAACAAACATTTCGAATCATTAAATGTCTAGGTAACTTATGATCAGTCATTGAATAGTGGACACTTTAGCTTTACAAACCTTTATTATTATTATTATTATTATTATTATTATTATTTAAAGCATAAATTAGATTGATATTTTTTTTAAATAATAAACTGAATACTTAATAGTAATAAAGATATAAAAAGTACTTTGAAAAATGCATTTAATAGTAGTATCAATATTTTTAGCTATTTTTCCTAGCATGGCAATTGACAGATAATTTGAATTATGATATATATATAATTTTATTACAAGTTAATTACAATATGACTAAATAAAAATTATTTATATAATATAAATTATTATTTAAGCAGTTTTTAGCTTAAGATTTAATATAAAATATCAGTAATGATTGCTAAAAAAAATGTGTATGAGGTTTTTGACACTTTTCGACAATTCTTGACACTTTTCGACAGTTTTTGAAACTTTTCGACAGGTTTTTGACATGTCATGTCAAAAACCACTTTTTGACGTCAAAAACCCAACCCTGGTTATATTGCTTTTTTAGATTGACAATAGTTGAAGTTGTGTATGTCACTTTTATGTTTGTACGCATTTGCAATATATCAAAGAATCGTCATGCCTTTTTGATCGTCAGAAAAAAAAAAACCACTCCTGAGATAAAAATTTTGGTGTTGATTTTGACGTGCATGGCGAAATTTCTTTTGGGGAGAGCGCTTTCGTGGGATGTTTTTATATTTTCAAATTTTTTTACAAAGTGGGAAGGGGGCGCTTAATCGAGAAGGGCGGATCAACGGGATTTTACGGTAAGTTTTAAGGGTCTATAAAAAGGTTTTAAAAATATAACATTACATAAATCTTTTGTTTTCTTTACCTGCCGGTAATCATATTGCTTAAAGCAAGAATTAAAACAGCGAAAATATAGCTTCAAAACATATAAATATTTAAAAAAAACAAATAATTTTTTTAATATTTTTCTAAGTTATTGTTTTTCCATAGCAAAAACCTAGCTTCAGACATAAAAAGGTTTCACTTACCTTACACCTAGAAACATTAAAAACTGTTGCTGTTGAAGGGAGTTTGGGAGGGGGGGGGGGTGTATAAAAAGGTGTTTATTTGTTATAGGTTGAAAAAAAATCCACTTTTCAGAATTTGACAAAGTAATCAAATTGACCTACTTTGAGCAGAGTATTTCAAAAAAACATGCAAATTTAAATCGCGAAAATCAAAATAAATGCAAAAATATATAATTTAAAACATAAAATAGTAAATTAATGCCAAAACAATGTTATAAAAAACATAAATTTTATGAAAAATAACAGAAAACCAACGATCTCACTTTCCTAGAAAAATTTTTAAATGATGATTTTTTTTAGTAAGTTTTTGGGGTCTATAAAAAGTTTTTTTTTTTTTTAAATTACTTAAATTTTTTTGTCCTCTCTTTGCCTGAACCCCCCCACCCCCCCCCCCCCCCCCCACAATCATGTTGATGCAAGAATAAATTCTAAAAAACAATCACTGATAATAAATAAATTGCAAAAATACATCCTGATAAAAAACACGTGTAGTCATAAAATCGAGAAAAAAAGTAGCAAGCTACAGAAACAGAATAATAAAAAAATAGTCAAAAGAAATTATCTGATTTCAAAAATAACAAATCTATATCCCTAATTTCAAAAATTTAATACATTTATAAGAAATAAATCGGAAAAATGAAACCTGGAAAAAAAAAAAAACGGCAACACTCGTTGTTATGCGGCAGGCTGCTATGCTAATGACAAAGTGAGCTGGATTTATCGGGTTGTCTGTGGGGTCAGGGAGGTACGTGGAAGGGCAGAATACTAGGGCTAACAAAAAAGTCGGGGTTTCCATCGCCAAATAACGCGATCGTTAACCAATCAAAAACAGCAGGCTAGTTCCAAAGCTTAGCCTATTATTTATTAAATAATCAGATGTAAACAATGAAATTTTCAGTTAATATTTTGAAGAAATTCTGTACTTTTTTCTTTCTTTTGGCTTTGTAATATAATTGAATTTTTAGTTTTTTTCTTTGCTTCTCTGTGAACCATAAATTAATCAAAAGTTAAATTAATAATTTTAAAAATAACTTTTGATAAAAACAGTCTTATTTATGTATTGGAACTTACATTTTTGCTTAGTTAGCAAGGTAAATCCCCCCCCCCCCCACCCAAAAAAAAAAAATAATAATAATAATAATCTACAGAATTAAATGAATGTTTCACAAAATTAAAAGTAACCGATTATGATGAATGAGCACTGATTATTTTATTGCTATTTAAAATATTGAACAGATATAGTATTGCAAAACTTTTTTAAAGTCTAATGACTTTAAAAATTATTATTATTAAAAATTATTATTATTCTTTTTTCATTACTAATAAATCCTTTTGAATCTGCAAATCTAGTGTATTCAGTTATTCTATTTTATAAAATCCAATAACCACTTTTAAGAAATTCCTTTTAATCAAATGCATCGGACAATTAAATGAAAAGAAATTGAAAAATTCTGCTTTCGCCGAAGAGAATCGAACCTGGGATCTTTTGGTCAGAAAGAACACACTTTACTACGGTACCATCAAGTCTACAATGAACAGGTTGAAATTAAGATTGTTTTGAAATCGCAGAAATGGTTGGATGTCATTAAATTAATTCATTTAATTAAAATAATACAAGTGTTTCAAAATTTTATGATTTTCAGTGTGACAGTAGGTATATTCAGCTGTAAGTACACAAAATTTCAAGTCTCTAACTTATACAGTTTCTGAGAACGGACTCTGTGATGGAAAGACAGAGAAGCGCGGCGAATAGGGTTTCATGAGATGAACGAAATCCTAAAAAAGATGGAAATCTGACATTTGGTGGAAGAGGAGCATCCCTGTAAAACGCATGGCGACTAAGACATGGAATGCTAGTGGCCAAAGCAAAAAATTTAGTCGCCACATGGCACCCGTGAATCTGCACCTATAATGTATATATGGCATATAAGATGTAAATAATACTATATCATGGCATATATGAGCATTAGAAGTGTACAGTAGACTCCCTCAAATCCGCAAACATCTAAAATCTACACATTGTTTCAGATGTAAACAGTGAAACTTACTGTTAAGATGTAGAGTTAAAATTCAAGATTTTTTATTTTTACATCATTTTGTACACATTTTTATAAGTAATTCTGGTTAATATCATTGAACTCTTGCTTTCTCATAGAGGAAATATAAATTTATTTCCGAAAAAATTCAAGATAGTAACAGCACTGATATCAGTGGCAATGGTGATATTTTTATCAAATACACTTATATAGTAATCAAGCTTTTTTGGTTAATAAATCTGGCCAAACATGAAATAAAATTTCCTTGTTTTATGGTTTTGATGTAAATTATTATTGTACCTTTATGAGGCGAGTGTCAATGAATAATTCAAGAAAAAATTATCTCATCATTATTATGTAATTATTTATGTGACCTCTACTTTTAATATTTAAAAATTTTCATAATTATTTTACGCATTCATTGAGTGTCAATTTTGAGTGCATTATTACATTCAAATTACTGTTTAAAAAATGTAAACAAAACAGTGACCAAAAATCTACAAAAATCTAAAATCTGCACAACCTGTGGTCACAAGCTGCATAAATAGGGAGTCTAGTGTATATGTATGCGTATATATGAGGCATATATAAGCTTTGCTGTGATCTTGGAGAAATCATAACTGCAATCTTAGCATAATCATAATTGTGGGTGCACCATAACTCAAAAGTACCTCAATTTTTCATATAGAATTTGTGAATTGTAATATCTTATATTAAAAATGACACTTTTTAAAAAACTTAAATGTAACAAATATTTAAAGTTTCAAAAATCACTGTAATTAATTTTATGCTTTCAATCTTGATAGCAACTAACTCTTAATTCAAGGGATATTAAGGGAGAACTTGATAAAGATTGGGATTTTTGAAAGAAATTTAAACATAACATGGAAGATTGTAGTAGTAACTGTGTGTAATCTCTTCCAAGGTTTGGTTCACCTCTAATATGCTGAAATTTGCTATTAACTAACTGACAATAATGATAGATGTGCATATTTAAACTGCTAATTCTTGTAACTTGTGTTTTGCAAGTTTGCCCTTTACACCTGCAGCACCTCATATGTCCCTTGGCCCCAATACAGCTGAGTTATTTTAAATAAATTTCTAATAAAGGAAGTTATAAAATTTGTTTACATGTACATATGTATTTTTCTAATGTATGACCATAAATAAACAGATACACTGATTTTCATAAGAATTATTTTTCTTTGTTGTTGTTCAAAAGGACTCGTTTTGTAGGTGGTCCTATTTCAATTTCATTAGGGTTTCAAAATAATAAGGTATGTTTGTCTTTCTGTGTGTTTACTTTTTTTTTTTTTTTACTGGGTGGGCTGGGTGCAGGGTGTTAGTCACTACAAAGGGCACACTTGAATAAAAAGAGGCACTTTTTGAAGAAATTGTATTAATGTGTATAGTATTTCTTTATTTTTTTTAATGTAATCTTTATCTATGATAAATAAAGGGTAATTTTCCAATGTAGGGGTATTGACTATTTTTTTATAAAGCTTGGCACAATTTAGGCTTCAGAAAGTAAGATTTGTTGCCAAATGATGTAAACTGCAATTAAAACAAACCTGATGAATTTTTATGTTGGGTATAAACATCTTACTTATAAATATTAGTATTGTTTTTTTATATGTAAATTACATCTGTCTGTTTACAAAAATAAATAAATGGCTTCAATATACTAAATAAATTATATAAACATTGAAAAAAAAAATGTTTATGTTATTTAGCCAGAGCTGTGGAGTCTGAGTCGGAGTCGTGGTCAGGCCTATTTTTGGGCAAAAGAGTCAGAGTCACTAAAAACCAGGCCGACTCCGACTCCAGCTTGTTTTTTAGACAGTTTGAAGTGAAATTAAACCAATTGTATGCAATTTTAAATTTATAAATTGAATTATTATTTTTATATTTGGATTGTATGTACAAGGAAACCAAAGTTAAACAGACCCAATATCATGAACCTCTATACCAGAACTTCTAACGAAATAGCCTTTCCAAGAAGGAAATCGTTCCTCGAAAAAAGCCTCAAATAGGTGGCACATGTGAGGACGGATCCTGCATACGCCACTAAAATTCGTCTGCTTCACCGTTTGACACTGATAGTGACAGCCATGGGCGCTGCTGCATCACGGATTCTGGGCAGCTGCGCAGAACGGTGCACGTAGCTGTGCAGCTGTCATTTAGTGCCGAAGTCTCGACACAATGTATCACTATTGCGTTAGAAGTCCTTCTATAGAGGTTCATGCCCAATATTCTGTTCAGTGTACAGCATATATGAAAACTGTTTTTAATTGAAATCTCAAGTTTAAATTTTAGATTTAGTATATAGTTCATTACAAGATGTTATTTTTCACAAATATATAATACATTTCACAAAAATAACCTATTCTTTTCACAAAATAGGCCCTAAGAAAAAAAACCTGCATTGACCCCTGGGTCGATATGCACATCATATGCTTCAAGGTCAAACAGGAATGTAACAGCAAGTTGCAGTGTTGCCAGTTGAGCTTTTTCTTATTCTGATTGCTGCCACTTTCTTTTAAATAGTAATATTTCCTTTATTTAATGACAAATTTAATAAAGCAACTATTACTATTTCAAAGCAAATGACAGCAATGAAGCTATCTGAGTAATAGGAATCAACAGGCAATACTAGTGCTTTATTAGCCATCCAGGAGTCGAAGTCGGATCCTTTAAAATTTCAGGAGTCAGAGTCGATCATTTTTTCCACAGACTCCGCAGCCCTGTATTTAACAGTGAATAAGTTGCAGAAAATATATTGCCAAATTTCCTTCACCCACAAACAGGGTTGTTTGATTTAAATCAGTATTTTTAACATTGATATTTACAAGCTGAATAAGGTTCAAATTAATCATTTGTGTTAAAATAAACGTCATCTTTCATGTCAGATTAAAAATTACTTTTTAATAATGTTAAATAAAACTTTTATAAATTGAAAATACTATTTTTTGAAAGTAAATGCAACACTGCATTCAAAATATTATTTATCCATAGGACATCCCAAAATAAATACTGATAAATGATCTCTCATTTTAAAACTTTTTTCTTTCCTAAATGATCACTTCATTTTTGCAAGTTAGATGCTGAAGCGAAAGTTAAATACATTCAATATAAAAAATTTTGGAACAGATGTGTTACACTCATGCACAGATATTTGGCGACTTTTTGACTGACGCAATTTTCAAACTTGCGCCAAACCAATAACTTAATACAATAGCCAGGTTACCAATAAAGGAAAAAAAAAAATCTTCAAAATTTGGTGACTTTTTTCCTTTTTATAACGGATTTTTTTTTTTTAAACGGTGTGTGAGTGTTAGACATCATAGCCAAGTATTTAATATAATAGTATTTTCTGTGAAGAGTTACTTCCTATTGTAACATATTAAATATTTGGACTGTTTGTCTAACATAGAATTATCAGGAAGGGGTAGTACTAGCTACTAGCCATAGGTGATATTTCCGGACATGCTTTTTTAGCAATTTCAGGACATATTTGCTTGGCATACTAACAGGGTTGGCAAGTTTTTGACAGTGCGACGGTTTTATCCGGTTTTAACCGTCATGTCAAAAAACCCTTTTTGACAACAACTGTCAAAAACCTAAAATTGAGTCCAAAAACTGCTTTAAATTATTTTTACAGCAACATTAAATTTACCATTTTTCATAATTTTTGTGTTAGATACATGGGTAAACTTTTTGACAGTTTTAGACATTAGAAACTACATATCCTGTATAAAATCAGGGGACAATCCAGGAAAAAAGTAAGTCCTATCTAGAACTCCTTCACAAAAATAGATTTAATAAATCAGGTCCCTTCACAAAATTTCTCTTAATAAAATTGGTCTCTTCACAAAATTACAGTCCATAAAAACATACTCTCCATTAAATTTATTTTGTTCGGTTTTAAAATGTATAATTTACAAAGAAAACAATTTCACAAGATCTTGCTGATTTTTAATTCTGTGAAATGAATTATATCGTCTGCAGATTAATTTCTGTAATAAAATAAGTATCTCGGTCGCTTGACGATTAAACTTCGAAAGCTCCTATAACAAGAAAGCACTGATTTAAAAAAAATCAAATTTTTTAATAAATGTTTTTATTAATGTTTTCTAAAGTTTTGATTAGATTTTTATAAAATTTGAAATGTCTCGACAAAATTCTGCAAAGATAATATATCTTAAATTTTAAACCATTCGGTTGGGTAGTTTTTGCATTGTTATATGCGGACGGACAGACGACGACAATAGGTGCTACGTATTTATATAATTACGAACGCACCTAAAAAAGGTATTATTTTATAATGTACAAAAATGAAATTTAACATAAAGAAATAGTTCTAAATAATTAAACTGAAACTAACATAATAAAATGAAGATATATATATATGTAAATATTGAAAATAACAAACCATCTTATTTTAAGTTATTAATTTAAAGAATGTTTAATTATATAAATTTCATATTATTTATTCATTTAATTACTCAAAGAATATCTGTGTTGCAATTGTGGTTTATAGGGTAAACAGTACAGTTATTGGTACCTAAAATGCAACTTCTCTATAGTGAGTGAATGTGTGACTCAATTTTTATAGCAAAAATGAAACCAAAATTTGACTTAAAACCACTAAAGATGCTATTTTCTGATAATGAATAAATAAAATAACTGAACCTAAAAGTAAATTAACTAAAAAATATAAACTAATTTAAGACAGAAATCATAGTTATTGGCACTCTATTTTTAGTTATTGGCACCTTTATTTGACAGTTATTGGCACCCTCCAAAAAATCATCAGCATGAATCTAAAGACTAAAGAAATCAATACAGTATTTTCATCTACATTTTAATTATAATATAATTTATTATATTAAGTGAAATTGACTTATTTTGTGCAATTTTTAATAACAAATGACTGGAAACATAGAAAAGCTACAAAAAACTGGACAGATTTAAAGTTTTATTCAATGTGTCCTTTAAGTTCTGGAACTTCATACATGCCTCCTTTTCCTAATGACAGATTTTAATGGATACCATAATATAAATCTTTTTTTTTTTTTTTTTCAGGAAACTGCCATGACTCTCTTTTTTACTTACCGATCACACGTAAATGTTTTTGATGGATTTACACATTTCAGACACTCGAGATTCAGAAAAAAAAATTTTTAGAAATTTTATTTTACCGTCCATCTGTCTCTGTGTGTGTCTGTAAACACTCCCAAACAAATTGAGATAGAGACTTGAAATTGGGTATGTACTTAGTATGTCATAATGGGAAGAAGCTTATTGAATTTCAGTCACCTCGATGATCCAGAACTACTTTTTTCGGACTCTCGAAATATTCGTTTTGATAAAAGGTAGATAACAATTTTTGAAATTGCTTATTTTAAGGAGTGAATATAAAAGAAAGTAAAAAGACATAAATTTTGCATAAAGAATGAAGTCGATCGGATAATTAGTTGCAGATATATTTGTAATTATATTTTCCACACTCTTTGATTTTTCATGACACTGTATTTCATTCAAATTTCAATTCAAAGATATATTTTAATTAGAAATGAGACGCTTAATCCGACACAGTAAACCGTAAGTTAATAGGATTATCAATTTTGGAGTTATAGAGCATTTAAAGTTTATGATGTCATCAAGCCAGGATTTTATTCGAATTGCAATGCATTTTATAAACAGTTTACACATGTTTTATTTTCATATTTTATATTATGCATATCCATGATGGGTAAGTATGACGGTGGCCCCCAACGACTAGTTTTGTTTTCACTCTTCTTTAGCAGCTTGTTCTACTTTCTTCTTTTCCTCTTTAGTCTCGAACATTTCTTTCCACTTCTGCTCTGGAGTATTAGGCCAAAAAAGGATATCACTTAGTGGTGCGGCAATACACTTAGTGATTGTTAATTCTGTTGATCTTATGTCTTCACTTTACATTCTTTGCTGCATATCCTCTTCGCCAAGTTGCAAGATAGCAAAGTAAAATCCATCTGGTAAAGATGGTGTAGTTTCCCTTCTGGCACTTTTATTTGTACTAAGACTTAGAACTGGTAAATCTAATGTAGGCTCAGCTAATAAACTAACTGGTGTTTCTTTGACTTTTTGAAATGCTTGAAGTAATAACTTCAGTTTCATTTCCAGTGTTGCTACTTATTGTCACCAACCTGTCTTCTCCTAGGATATTTTTTAATGTTTTGAAACTTAAAATAGCTGTGTCTGGAACAAGAACAGAAGAGTTTTTCCCCAGGCACATTGCTCTATCAAAAACATTGCAATTCCATTGACATATCCCACATTTTTTTAAAGCCGTTTTTTACCCAGTCTTCTTTAATTGAAGTAATTGCTTTTTGAAGAACTGGTGCAAAATATTCCTTTGTAAGGGTGCCATCTAAATGTTTGCTATACCATTATAAAACAGCTGCCTTCCATGCTGTTTTTAAACCCTTGAATAATGCAACATCGCATGGCTGTAGGATAAATGATATATAATATGGCTTTTATGGTAATCCAAAAATAAAATGACGGCATAACAACATTTCTCTTAAAGAATGGTATCAATATATTTGCAATATACTCATAGAAGTCTGTCATTTATCCACTTTCAGATAAAGCAACCCCACCAAGAACTTGGCACAGAGTGGATTATTCGACATCCTTTTATGTGGGTAAATTACCATAGGTAGACATTGAAGTCCAGAGGCTGATATATAGATATAAATGATTTTATTTAATTATTTTTCTATTTTAAAGAAAAATATATTTAAATAAATAACAAATGACAATATGTTGGTATGTTAACTGAAAGTTTGACATGCTAATCATTGAAACAAGACAGTTATTGGCATCCTCAAATGAGTAACTTGACATCGGGGCCAATAACTGTTAAAATTCTATATTTCAATTTTAAAAGACTGGTAGATCATTTTAAAATGTATTACTAAAAATAAAACACACAAAATACCTAATTTGAATTTTTTTGTGAAATTTATAGTTATTGGCACTGGTGCCAATAACTGGATTTGTCAAAGTTATCATACGCAGTAATTGGCACCCACGCCAAATAAATACATAGTAAGTTTTAAAACCAAATCAATATTATTTTAGTTGTAAATATTATATATTTATCAAAAACAATCAAAGTGGGAAGAAAAATTAAAAGAATGTACTATTTTGAATAAAAACTGCTACAGTGTATACTAACAAATAATGAAAAAAAAAGTGAAAATTTCTAAAAGATGAGACACTCCTCAGAACTTAATTTTTTTTAATATGATGCACTTGGTTTTCAGCCCTAATATTATTCATGTGATCTTGAGAAGGAATGAACTATTCATTAAAATTATTCTCACCATCAAAACTTTCTTAGTTCCCTTAATATTTTCATTTAAATACAAAGGTGCCAATAACTGTATATAGTGCCAATAACTGTACTGTTTACCCTAATTAATGTTTATGAACAAAAACAAACATTTTGAATCATTAAATGTCTAGGTAACTTATGATCAGTCATTGAATGGTGGACACTTTAGCTTTACACAAACCTTTATTTTTTATTATTATTATTTATTTTTTTAAGCATAAATTAGATTGCTATTTTTTTTTTTTTTTTAATAATACACCGAATTTACTTAATAGTAATAAATATATAAAAAGTACTTTGAAAAATGCATTTAATAGTAGCATCAATATTTTTAGCTATTTTTCCTAGCATGGCAATTGACAGATAATTTCAATTATGATACATATAATTTTATTACAACTTAATTACAGTATGACTAAATAAAAATTATTTATATAATATATAAATTATTATTTAAGCAGTTTTTAGCTTAAGATTTAATATAAAATATCACTAATGATTGCTAAAAAAAATGTGTATGAGGTTTTCGACACTTTTCGACAGGTTTTTGACATGTCATGTCAAAAACCACTTTTTGACGTCAAAAAGCCAACCCTGCATACTAACCAAAAAAACTCTTAACTCGCTCTTCAATATATTTTATTATAATAAATAGTACACTATATACACAATTTTTTTGTTCTAAAAGTATACATTAAAAGAAAAGTAATTTTACCAAAACTCTGACCAAGATGCTAAAAAATTATGATCTTTGCATTACTGAAAGAAGAAATTCTTGATCTTATTCTTCACTGATCGACGAAAATTGTAAGATTTTTTGTTATACCTGACTGGTAAAAATTGTAATATTTTGAGATTGATAGACGAAAATAGCTTTTTTTAATGACTAATCGATAAAAATTGTGATTTTTGGTAATTGATCACCAAAAATTGGGATTCTTTTGTGCAAATCGACGAAAATCACTATTTTTAACAATAGACTGATGAAAATTGCGACTTTCGTGATCGTTTTGCATCAGAAAAAAGGGTACACCTACGGCCTTCTTTGATGATTTCAAATGACGATATAGCACAAAACTTGCAAAATTCCAGGACTATTAGGACAGACAACCATATTTTAGGACATTTCTATTTTTTTTCAGGAATTTTAGGTCAAGTATGACCCCTGTATTTAATATAATAGTATTTTCCGTGCGCAGTTACTACCTATTGTAACATAATAAATATGTGGACTGTTTGTCTAACATAGAATTACAGAACTCCAGTTTCATGTTCCTTCTATAACTGAAAATAATTTAATCCCTGTGACCTGTCAATAAAAATATTTAAATGTATTTCAAAGCAATTTAAAATGTTGTCATACCTGTCACAAGAATTTTGTCATACCCGTCACACTAAAATTTCACACAAAATAAAACTTTAATGAATTTTTAACATTTTGTAGTTATTCAGACTTGTAATAGTTAGACTTTCCGAAAGTTTCATGTATTTTCATGGAAAAATGCATTTTGTATAATAACTTAAGCATCTTTTTTATGACGGGTGTGACAGAGAGACTGTGTTAATATATTTGTATTAAAAATCGGGTCTTTTAAATTTTTTTTGAAAAATTAAGTGTTTCAAAAGATACACAAAGGTCACAAATAGTAATATATGCACATATATGGAAAATGCTGCTGTTTTAAATATTGCTTCTGGCAGAATGAAAATACCCTATTTTACAGGCTGAAAGTTTTTCAAAATTTTCGAACTTTGAGCCTAGATAAATTATTTAAAAAAATATTTTTAATGCTTAGTTCTCTGTAATTTCATATGTGTCATATTTTTACCTTCAATTTGATATATTATTTGTAGTAATAAAATACATTTGAAATTTCAACCCTCATGTCCACTCTTTCATGGAAATGCCCATACGTTCTATTAGTACACCAATTTTCATGGAAATCTATGGGGGTCAGGTCGGAAAATGTACTTTTTTTGGTTGATTTGACATGGAATGCCCCTACAAGCAAAAAAACAAGTGTAACATTTTTTTCTTTGTTTGGATTCTATGAACCGGAGATGAACATTAAAACAATATAAAAATTATATGAAATTTTATACATTAAAATATACAAGTATTTAATAGTTTTATTAGTTTATATTTTTAATGTAACGATACTTTTAATTATTTTTTATTCTATATTTACAGCTCACAATTATTTTCTATTTTCTAAGCAACTTGTTAAACCAAAGTCATGTTTTGAGTTTTCATGGGTCGATGAAAATTTTCTTTCTTGGGGGGCCCATTTTGTGGAAAAAAAAAATTATTTTTGTGAAATTTATTATATTTTTGTGAAAATTATAATTTTGTTATGAAAGATGAAAGCTGCTCAAATTCAAACCAAGCATTTAATAATAATAAATTCTTTAACTTTTGATTCTGCTAAAGTTTTCCTTTCTTGTGAACTTATTTTCTTTGTAAATTATACATTTTAAAACCTAATAAAATAAAAATAGTCCATAGAGAGTATGTTTTTATGGAATAGAATTTTGTGAAGGGGCCTATTTTATTAAGAGGAATTTTGTGAATTGAACCTAGATTGGTCCCAACTTTTTCCTGGATCAACCCCTGGTTTTATACAGGATATGTGATTTTTTACTGTCTAAAACTGTCAAAAAGTTTACCTACGTGTCAAACACTAAAAATTATGAAAAATTGTAAATTTAATGATGTTGTAAAAATAACTTTAAACAGTTTTTGGACTCAATTTTAGGTTTTTGACAGTCGTTGTCAAAAACTATGTCAAAAAGGGGTTTTTGACATGACGGTTAAATATATGACGGTTATATATGCGTAATAATGATGAAATAATTTTTTCTTGAATTATTCAGTGAAACTCTCCTTATAAATGTACATTAATAATTCACATCAAAATCTTATAATAGCAAAGTTTTATTTCATGTTTAGTCTTACTTAATAACCAAAAAAGCTTGATATAAATTATTTGGTTAAAATATTGTGATTGTCAGCACTTTTCAGAAATAAATTTATACTTCCTTCATGAGAAAACACAAGTTGAATCATATTAACCAGAATTAAATATTAAAATGTGTACAGAATGATATCAGTGCTGTAGTTGGGTGGGAACGCCGTTCTCAGAAATATTTGGTTTGTTACTGTAACAAAAAATAACGTGTACGAGCACAAGCCTTTTTTTTTCTCCAGACTGTGGAAATTATACCCATTTCAATGTCTGAATGTGAAAGAGCATTCATCTGCATGAATAACATCATGACCGATGCGAAAAATTCCCTCCTTATCTACTCTATGAAAAGGTGAGTTCCCACAAATATTTTTTTCCAACTACAGCACTGAATGATATTATATAAAAACTTGAATTTTACATCTACATTTTAACTGTAAGTTTCCGTATTTACAGGGGTCACATTCACTCAGGAAGAATTGGAGCAGGTTTTGGAGCAGTCAAAAATGGCTTTTGGAGCAGGAAAGTGAGTTTTTGGAGCAACAAAAAAACACCTTGTGGAGCAGGAAATTGAGTTTTTGGAGCAGCAAAAGCTCGTCTTTTGAAAATAAATTCCGTATCACCATTGTACCCAACACATATGTTGAAATCTCATACAGTACAAAATCTATACTCCGGACCTCAGCGATTCCAAATTTCGGATCATTTGCCATAAGAAACAAAGAAATGAAATCTAATTTAACGAATCAAGGTTTTATTTCGTGATTGTCTGACGAAAATTGCAGTTTCCATTTGCGATCGTTTGATGAAAATCACAATATTATTTCTCGGTCACATGCCAAAAATCGTGATTTTACTTCAAGTTCGCTTGCCGAAAATCAAGGTTTTATTTTGTGAGAGTCCGATGAAAATCGCCGTTTTTTTTTCTATGATCACTTGACAAAAATCTTGATTTCAGATCGTGGATTTGATTTTTAAAAATAAAAAAAAGGGGAAATTTGCCGTTTGGCGGGAAAATGGCATTCCTGGGAAGAAAATGGCGCAAAGAAATCCGATTTCACCGTAGAAAAGAAAAAACAAAATGCTCGTTTTGGAGCAAAAATAGTAAAAAAAATGCATTTGTAGCAGTTTGTAGCAGATATTTTCATTTGGAGCAGTTTGGTGCAATTGGAGCAGGACTGTGACCCCTGTATTTACATCGGATACGCTGTGCGCCTTTTAGGAATTTGCAGATTTGAGGGAGTCTACTGTACTTTAAATACACACAACACATAGGTATATATAACAATTTAATAGTAGTAAAATATGCTTTTAATTTTAAAGAAGAAAAAAAATCTGAATTTGTTTGCAACAATTTATTTTATTTCAATTTTTTTAAATTTTTATCTAGGAATTGTAATGGATTAATAGAAATGTGTAAATCTATATAGAGGAAATAAATAAATAGATGCACAGTACACAAATAATATTAATAAAAAAAAACTTATTTAAATTTTAAAAAATCGGATTTAGATCAAATAAAGCCGATGTTTTTTATTTAAAAGAAAAAAATCATGATTTTTATCAATTCTGTCTACAAAGGCCATTTTCTCTATTTCCCCAAGACTCCCATACTGAAAAAGTACCAAATAAAGTAACATTAATTTTGAATGACTTTATGAATTATAAATTTAAAAAAATAGTACAATTGAATTACAATATGATTAAATAATCTTTTTTTTTTTTTTCCTAAAGAAAGGAGAAAGTTCTATAATTTTTGGAAACTCACAAATTTTACAAATTCACAAATTTTGGAAATATTGCGATTCCGAAAGATTTTTACGAGAGCTCTTTAGACAGAACTAGGGGAACATTTCACTTTATATAAAAAGCACAGGGTGCATTTTGTTTGATTTTCTTTTTTTTTTTTTTTTGACATTTTGTTGATTTGATTTTTTTTTTCCAAAATAAAAATTAAAAAAGGCGATCAAGTCTCCTCTACTGACTGAAGATGCATGCGATTTATAAAAGAAACAGAAATCATAGAAAATTCTTTAAATGCTTTTAAATATTTAACAACATTTAATATTTGATCGCTTTTAAGTATAACATTAAAAGGGCCAGTATAACATTAAAAGGGGTGGAGGATGCACCACTTCTAAACAAAGAAATTTTCAAAGATGTATACAATATCTCAATACACATTGATGTGTAAAAAACTGTAAATATATATCAATCTATGAAATTCCTTTCTAAAAAGAAGGCTTAGATCGGCCCTAACAATAGGCGGGTGAGAAAATTATTAGATTATTGATGACACTACGATTAAAAACATGTGTTATGAGGGAAATATTTATTGTTAAATAATTCTTACTACCATATCCACAGGATCAGCATCGGCCATTGTGAAAAGTTACTATAAAATAATAATTCAAAGCTAAGATCGGCGTCGGCGTACCGTGAAGTGAAAATAAAACAAACGCCACACTCAGAGCCAGTGTTGCCATATTGGTGAGAGAACAATCCGCCAAAACGTGCGAAATATTCCACCAGATTCAGCCAAGTTTATTTGCAAATCAGCTAGATTTTCCACCAGATCAAAATTTTACGTTACATACGGAACAGAAAACCAGTAGTTTATTCTAGAACATCGAAAATTTTCTAAACATTAGAAATAATATTTCGCATCTAACTTTTCTACATGCACAAAAATAAGTGCCCCCCAAAACACGGATTTCCTTCCCCCAGGAAGATAGAGAGAAGGAGAACAACGATAATGTTTCTACTTATGGAACTGGCTGGGATTGCGGTGCCTCGCTTAGAGCGCGTCCAGTAGAGCTAACCAAAGTGACCAATGTGACCGGTTACTTACCGGGTCGGTAAGTGACCGGTTCCTAACCGGTCGACAGACCCACTGAACGAAAATGGTATTATTTACTTGTAGCGCCATCTGTATTACATCATCGTAACTACATCTGTATCACATCATCCTAAATTTTCAATGTAACCGATCACGTGACCCAACTAACCGAGATTTTTCTTCGGTTAGTTCGGTCCCTTACCGGTCACTTCGGTTACTTCCACTGAACGACGCTGGTTGCGTACCGGTTAGCAGCACTGAACGCTTCGGTAACTAACCGAACTTACCGGTTACGTACCGGTGACAGTACTGGACGCGCCCTTAAAGATCAACTTAGAGACTTACGATATAAACAAAACGTAAACGGCATTACAGTGCCTCGCGATCTTACGACAGCTTCGAAGCAGCCGTAAGTTAAGACGCAAGTGGATGCGCGCGCAACCGAAACAAATGTAACTGCGGCCTCTGATTGGCTGACTGCAGGAGGACTTACACCGAAGCACGAGGACTTACGCTGAGGCACCGTAATACGAAGTTACGACTGATCGCAGGAACGCCTATCCTACGATCGAGCGTAAGATACGGTAGAGCGAGGCACCGTAATCCCAGCCTTAGTCGGAACTACTGATAGTGTAAAAAGTAGAAATCGTTATTGATATCACAACAAAATTTAATAATAAATAATATTAAAAATCGTGACATCAATAAAATTGTCTACTTTATTCATATAATTATGAAAGTGTGGGAGAGTTCTGCTTTTTTCATTTATTTACCGCTACCATTAAGGAGCAGTTTTCAAGAGACAAGCGAATGTCTTTTGAAGCTGAGTCAAAGGACCTGATACCGGTGCTTTTATAGGCGTTTTCGCTCACTGAAAAGCGCCCTTTAATGGACAATAAACCAATTCCTGTACAGATAACTCTAATTAGCGCCCTCTATATACCGATTTAATTTCCATTAAGGGGTCAGGTAACCTTTGAACTCACAAAATACATGAAAAAGGCTCTCTATTGGGAATTCAAGTATTCAAGTGCTCGAATACGCCATCTGGTGGAAAGAATATGACTGTGGTTAGAGCTCCCGCAGCCGGGTGTTTATCATTGTACATAGAGAAAATTGAAAGATATGTGAACTCGAATACGCCATCTGGTGGAGAAAAGGTATAACTTCTCGCTTCATGAAAATCCCTTGCAAGCCCATAGCGTTACATGTATTTTTAAAGTTTTCGTAACTATTAATTTTTTGCACAATTTCAGATTTCATGTGATATTAGTGTTCTGTGTTTATATGACAAGGTAAAAATTATCCGAATTTGAATATATAATACTTTCAAACCCGTTTACAATAAACAATTATGTCAATGGCACTTTAGCATTAATTAAAGGGACAATTATCCTGTACCAAAGGCCGCGATCAGCGCCTCTATAGGCTGTTTTAAGTCCCAATATTTTGTACACTAAGAGATGTTTCCAGAATATAAATAAAATCATATGCAAGCCAAAGCCTTTTGCTATGACAATGGGAACTTTTACCTTAAAGCAGCTTTTTTTTTTTTTTTTTTTTTTTTTTTTGGGGGGGGGGGGGGGTCGATATGGAAAAAAAATCAGATAGTAATGATTTCCGTTACGTCTTTTCCACAATTAAATAACTCGAATTTTGTGATTGCGGCCCGTGGGCCTAACGCGGTGCGACTTGTTTTTCATTACACTTGAAGACGGGACCGGTCTTTTTTTATTGTCATTATTTATTTCATTTTTTCTTTCTTTTTTTTATTAGACTGGGGCTGGACCCAGGCCCGGACTTACTTTTTGTTGGCAGACTCGGAGTGGGCCTGACCCAAGAAACGCCGAGCAGAATTGTTAGTTGTATAGCAAGTAGATTCCTAGGTAGCAGTGCTACAAGCAAACATATTTATTGTAGCCAAAAGTTTACAAATGTCCTTGGTCCTTGAATGATTCTTTATATTTGTATAAAATTAAAAAACAAATATAAAATGTATGACAGTTTATCCCTCTTGTTTTCCAATAAATAAAAGCATCTTTCAAAAAATTCTATCAAAATTAATAATTAAGGCTCGGATTGCAGTGCCTCGTTAAATCTTACGCTCGATCGGTAGGATGGACGTTCCTGCGATCTAACAGAGCTGTGCAAGGTGACGTCACGAACAGGTTTTTGCTGCTGCTGTAGGACAGCTATCGCTTTAGCAATGCTTTTTCTATTTGTGTGTCCTACAGCTTTTTTCATTGTTCTCCGGTAAAAGTCACGTGATGTGAACTACTTAACTTCGTATTGCGGTGCCTCATCGTAAGTCCTCCTGCAGTCAGCCAATCAGAGGCCGTAGTTAGATTTGTTGTGGTTGCGCGCGCATACACTTGTGTTTCGTCGTAAGATAGCTTTCGGGCGAGGCTAACGAAAAAGACAGGCTACCGTGGTGCGTTCCACTTATCTTTTTTTACAGACCGCTAGAGTGACGTGATGCTCTTTTCGTACACCTGCATTGGTGCATTCGAGCATCACGTGACTCCGGCGGTCTGTAAAAAAAGATACGCGTAAAGCACCGCGGTAGCCTTTCTTTTTCGTTAGCCTCGGCTTTCGGGTTAGCGTAAGAACGCGAGGCACTGCAATACCGATTACGCTTTGTTTATATCGTAAGTCAGACTTACGCTCAAGATTGATCTTAAGCGAGGCACCGCAATCCCAGCCTTAAACCGATTTTTGCAAAATAAAATCATGAGAAGACTATCATCCAGGTAGCTATCGATTTCAATAAAAAATATAGCCCATTTATAAAAAAAATGAAAACGCTATTCAAATGTTTAGAATCTCAATCATGCTTTCTAAAAGATGGGGATCCTATAAAAAAATTAAACCAATTTTTTTTTAAATTAATATTTATGGTTTATCTTTCACCTCTTTAAGCTTTATAATTGGAAATTCAAGCGCTCGAATACGCCATCTGGTGGAGTGTTTTGTTTTCTTGCATATTAGAACACAATAGTTCATTAGTCTTTAAGTTATTTATTAAGTATAATATAAGTAAAACTGAAAAATACAATTAGTCAACAACATGACTCTAAAATCACAATATCAGCAACATCATCAAGCTACAAGCAAGAGCATTACTAAAAAACCTCCGGTTGCCACTTACAGATCACTAAATACTTAAAACGATTACGATTACAAAATACGTATATAATGATGTGTCACATCCTCCCTTTTACTACGTTCAGATCGAATAGTTAAGATATCTTAGACCGCTGCACTCACTGAGTGAGTTCCAGAAACTCACTTAGTGAGTTCGAACTTTCCATTGCTAGATACAGTCAGTACCGCTCACTCTGATTGGCTCTGGAGGCCGATTGGCTGTTGAGTTTGCTTTTAACATATGCGCATGCGCACTGGCCACGGTGATGTTGAGTGAGTTATCTTAAATGCGTTTGGCGGTGTCGACAGGTATTCAATTCCGGGGAGGTACCACCTCAAAAATGGCGGTCTAAGTTATCTTAAATGGCTGATGTGAACAGGGTATTTCTTTATAGAGATTCGTTTTTATGTATTTTGTGAGTTCATAGGTTACCTGAATCCAGAATGGGAATTAAATCGGTATATAGAGGGCGCTAATTAGAGTTATCTGTACAGGATTTGGTTTATCGTCCATTAGAGGGCGCTATTCAGTAAGCGAAAACGCCTATAAAAGCAGCGGTAACAGGTCCGTAGACACTTCACTAGAAAAACCCAATTCTATATCTTGAAAACTGCTCCTTAATGGTAGCGGTAAATTAATGAAAAAAGCAGAACTCACCCACACTTAACATATTAATATGGATAAAGTAGACAATTTTATTGATGTCACCATTTTTAATATTATTTATTATTAAATTTTGTTGTGATATCAATAAAGATTTCTACTTATTACACAATCAGTAGTTCCGACCTAACGTGGTTCACGACATTTTTCTCTGCCACCCCTTGTTTCGTGAATATGCCTTCCACCCACAATTTTATGCAAAATTGTTAATTTTCCTTATTTTATTTAGGTTAACTACAATATAATCGAACTCAAGTATCATTTTACTCAGTTTCTTGCTTAGATTGAAATGTAAAAGAAATTGAATGCAGTGTATGTGTTTGAAATGAAAAAAGTACGTAATAAGTGAGTAATGTTTTTTTGTAAGCGTGAGACTGAATATTTAGACGTGTAATTTTATATTTTATACTGAATTTGTGTTTATTTAAATATAGTTGTACAAGCGCTTACGTTTGTATGCTTAGGCCTAATCTTGTTGATGCATTCTTCTATATATATAAAAAAATCTTTTCTTTAGTTTGTGTTTATGCCACAAATGGTTCTGTTTTAATCGGTGAATACAATCGTTTCGAGTTTTGTTTTATATTGAACGTATATTCTGTTGAAACCGGCGTTTATTGTGTGGTTTAAATATTTTGTCATTTGTTTAGCCTGATGTTTATGTTTATTTTAGATTTCTTTCCGTAGCAATTCTCATGAAGTATAAACTTTTAATTTTAGTATTAATATAGTTTAATGACTGTGTTTGAATTGAGATGCTTTACGCTCACGTTTTGTTGATTTATAAACTTTTTTCTAACACTTAAACATAAAGCGATCATGACATATAGCATATACCTTTTCCTCATGAAAAAAAAAATAAAAAATAAAAGTAAGTCAATTTTAGTTTAAATTGGCTAACAAAAATCCAGAGAAATCTTTAAAAAATAGGAATTACGTTTACAACATGATTATTTTCCTTTCGTTTTTTTTGTGTGAAGGGGGGGGGGGGATGGAGCACTCATACATGCATAAATGATTGGGCTTTAACAAATTTCATGAATTTTTCAGATTGCTATATACAATGAGGTTGCTGCATCCAAGTGCAAAGATCATGTGTTAGTGATTACATATTTAGCAAATTTCATGTATTTTTTAGATTACCACACAAACAGGTTGTTGCATCCAGTGATGTTTTTTCGTTTGTTTTGTTTTCATCAGTGCAAATTGCTCATACTTACATTAGTGATTGCAGTTTGGACAAATTTCAGGAATTTTTGAGATTGTTACACAACAAGGCTGTTGCATCCAGTGATCTTTTTTGTTTTCATGGGCACGCTGCTCATAGATATGTTACTGATTGCGACTTTAATGAATATCATGCATTTTTTAGAATGCTACATAAAAGATTGCTGCATCCAGTGATACATTTTTAAAATGTTTTAGTGGGTGTAAAGTACTCCAACATTCATTAGTGATCGTGGCTTTGATGAATTTAATGTGTTTTTGAGATTGCTACACAATAAAGTTGCTGCATCTAGTAAATATATTTAGTTTTTGTTAGCAGTTTTAAAGAAAATAAATGTTAACTTATGTAAATTTTTTTTTTTTAAATCAGGTGATATCGGAATTTAAAATAACTCGCAAATATATCTTTAAAAGTTAATTTTCTTTTTTCCCTATATCAGCACGATTAGTGATTGCGGCTTCGACGAATTTCATGCAAAATTTCAGATTGCTATACAATGAGGCTGCTACATCCTGTGATTTTATTTATTTTATTATTTTTATAGGGGCGAAGTGCTCATACAAAGGATGTTTACACAATTTTAGAGCGATTTCAATAAACATTTAAAAAATACAAATATTTGGGGAGAAAATTTTCTGGCAACATCTTATTTGAAATAAAATTATCTTCAGATACTTCCAAATTTATTATTTTTTCAAAATGGGTGTATGTTAACAAACTGTGGATCAGAGGATATGTTTTTCTGCTTTCCAAGGAGAATATTCTTATTCAAAAATATAAAAAAATTGCGAAATGCAGGGCATAAATGGCATTTGTGTAGCAGAATTGGCATGATGTTTCTGCAATTTATTATTATTTATATGTCAAAATTAACTTTTTTACTCACTGGTCAATCGCCAATACATGATTTTTTTTTACTGGTCAGTTTTTCTAAGTACTGGCTCGTAACAAATTTACAAATACTTTTTGTCAAATGGTCTTGTGAAATTTGTCAGATTGTTGAAAAAATAGCAAAATTCGTCAAATGGTCTCTGGAAAGAAATCGGGAAATTCAGCAAATTGTTTCTGGAAATAAATTACAAAATTTGTCGATCAATTGCTGGAAAAATCGTGACATTCATCAAACAACTGTGAAAAAAAATGATAATCTTGTCAAGAAACCGGTGAAAGAAATAGCAAATTTTCTCAAACTATCGCACAAAAATTCGAGAAATTCATCAGATGGTCTCTGGAAAAGAATAGCGAAATTTGTCTAATGATCGCAGAAAAGAATAACAAAATTCGTCTAACAATCGCAGAAAAGAATCAAGCAATTCATCAAATGGTGAAGAAAAAATTGCGAAATTCATTAATCAGTAGCGGAAAAAATCTTGAAATTTTTCAAATGGTCTCGGGTAAAAAATTACTAATATCATCAAATTGTTTCAAGAAAATAATCTTGAAATTTGTCGAATGATTTCGGGGAAAAAATTGCCAAATTCACCAAATGGTTTCGGGAGAAAAAAATTGCGAAGTTTGTTGAGCAAGAGCAGAAAATAATCACATTTTCTATTCAATCATCGCAATTGGCGAGTGTGACTATTAAGTTTGTCCAGTGGTGACAATAAAGTCAATCGCCAAATTTTTAGTATTACTCACCAAGTGGCGAGTGCTAATTTTGTCCTATATTATTATTATGTATTAGTAATGATGTAATTTTTTTATAAAGAGATGTACCAAATAAAAATCTTTCTTCAAATGTACAGTAGACTCTCTCAAATCGGCACAGCTTGGATCAGAGGTTGTGCGGATTTTAGAATTTTGCAGATTTCTGGTCACTGTTTTGTTTACATTGTTTAAACAGTAATTTGAATGTAATAATGCACTCAAAATTATCATGAATGCTTACATGAAGGTTACATAAATAATTAATAATACCTGACTAAATATGCATAATAATGATGAGATAATTTTTTCTTGAATTATTCAATGAAACTCGCTTCATAAAGGTATACTAGTAATTTATGTCAAAACCATAAAATTTCAAAATTTTATTTGATGTTTGGCCAGATTTAATAAACAAAAAAGCTTGATGAATACATAAATGTATTTGATAAAAAGATCAATCACCACTAATATCAGTGTTATCCTGAAAATTTTCGGAAATAAATTTATACTTCCTTTATGAGAAAGCAAAGAGTTCAATGATGTTAACCAGAAGTAAATAAATCTTCTGACAAACATTCACTGAATCCAAGTTTGTTTGGAAAATATATAATTAATCTATAATAGTAAACATTGTATTAACATTTGAAGAGATATAATCGTATCCAGACTTTTAGAATTGAATAATTTTTATTGTGAGTTGTTAAACAGTTGACCTTAAAAGTTACTGCATCATAAAATAAGATAACCTAATGTTGATTCAAAAACCAAACAGCCATTTACAATTAAATGGAATATAAAACACCCAGCGATCTAATAAATCAGCACAAAACAAAATATTTAATAAAATGTAATTACAAATTGTTATCGGTTAATAATATAAAATCATATGAAATTAATATTGATATATCAAAACATTTTTTTAATGTTAGTGGTAAGTTTGTGAATTACTTAAATTATTAATTTAAGGACACAGAAAAGAAAAAGAAGACAACAGAAACACTTTTTTTACATGTTTGTTTTAATACAAAACTGTTTTCAACTTAGAACTAAATTAACAATATTATAGGTTTTTATAGATTTTTCTCATTGTTTATGTGTTTTTAATGCATTTCAGTAGTTTTTAATAACAGGCAAGGATAAAATTTTCTGTGTCTGTTAAATTTGTTGATGTCTTTGTAAATAAAAAGTGAAATTTCTGTTAGAACAGTAGCGTAATAAAAAAAAAGTATATGACTTTCAAAATTAAACACTAGAAAATTTCAACAGGTTTACTTTGCTTTATCCAAAATACAATATCATGAAAAGTGCTGGAAGTGCATTGTAATTCAGTCAATAACACCATACACTTCATTTCCACTACATTCTGAAATACAGAGCACCTGTGATAACTTCTATCATTTCTCATGATATTGTTCTCATGATATCAATAACGATTTCTACTTTTTACACAATCAGTAGTTCCGACCTAACGTGGTTCACGACATATTTCTCTGTCACCCCTTGTTTCGCGAATATGCCTTCCACCCACAATTTTATGCAAAATTGTTAATTTTCCTTATTTCAAGTATCAGTTTACACAGTTTCTTGCTTAGATTAAAATGTAAAAGAAATTGAATGCAATGTCTGTATGAATGTGGTTGAATGTTTGAAATGAAAAAAGTACGTAATAGGTGAGTAATGTTTTTTTGTAAACTTGAGACTGAATATTTAGATGTGTAATTTTATATTTTGTACTGAATTTGTGTTTATTAAACATAGTTGTACAAGCGCTTACGTTTGTATGCTGTGGCTTTTGTTGGTGCATTCTTTTATGCCACAAATGGTTCTGTTTTAATCGGTGAATACAATCGTTTCGAGTTTTGTTTTGTATTGAACGTATATTCTGTTGAAACCGGCGTATATTGTGTGGTTTAAATATGTTGTCATTTGTTTAGCCCAATGTTTATGTTTATTTTAGATTTCTTTCCGTAGCAATTCTCATGAAGTATAAGCTTTTAATTTTAGTATTAATATAGTTTAATGAATGTGTTTGAATCGAGATGCTTTACGCTCACGTTTTGTTGATTTATAAACTTTTTTCTAACACTTAAACATAAAGCGATCATGACATATAGCATATACCTTTTCCTCATAAAAAAAATAAAAATAAAAGTAAGACAATTTTAGTTTAAATTGGTTAACAAAAATCCAGAGAAATCTTTAAAAAATAGGAATTACGTTTATAACATGATTCTTTTCCTTTCTTTTTCTTTTTTTGTGTGTGAAGGGAGGGGGGGGGGGGGGATGTAGCACTCATACATGCATTAGTGATTGGGCTTTAACAAATTTCATGTATTTTTCAGATTGCTATAGTATACAATGAGGTTGCTGCATCCAAGTGCAAAGATCATGTGTTAGTGATTACAGATTTAGCAAATTTCATGCATTTTTTAGATTACCACACAAACAGGTTGTTGCATCCAGTGATGTTTTTTTGTTTGTTTTGTTTTCATGAGTGCAAATTGCTAATACTTTCATTAGTGATTGCAGTTTAGACAAATTTCAGGAATTTTTGAGATTGTTACACAACAAGGCTGCTGCATCCAGTGATCTTTTTTGTTTGCATGGGTTCGCTGCTCATAGATATGTTACTGATTGCAACGTTAATGAATATCATGCATTTTTTAGAATGCTACATAAAAGATTGCTGCATCCAGTGATGAATTTTTAAAATGTTTTAGTGGGTGTAAAGTGCTCCAACATTCATTAGTGATCGCGGCTTTGATGAATTTAATTTGTTTTTGGGATTGCTACACAACAAAGTTGCTGCATCTAGTAAATATATTTCGTTTTTGTTAGTAGTTTTAAAGAAAATAAATGTTAACTTATGTAAAATTTTTTTTAAAAAATCAGGTGATATCGGAATTTAAAATAACTCGCAAAGATATCTTTAAAAGTTAATTTTCTTTTTTCCCTATATCAGCACCATTAAGCTGGCTTAATAGTTTTTCAAAATTTCCTTGCATATAAACAAAGTTGAGTTGTATTGGTAATGTACCGAAGCTCAATAAACTGTAATAACTATATCTTTATAAAACAACAATATGTCATAGTAGAGATCTTGAAGTGATTATTGCCTGTTTGTTACAGTTTGACGTTACTATGTGATCAAGGTTGTTTTTTTTCTTTTATATTTCTAAGTAGCTTTTTGGCAATTCCATATTTGTTAGATTGTTTGTTTAAATTTTTTATGCATGTATTGTATAAGTAATAGATGTTTTTTAAGATGTTGGCCTCCAATAGAAGTGGGATTTGTGTTAAGTGTCTGTGCCAAGAAAGCGGTGCTGATATTTTTACTGTGGATGCAGCAAAATAAAAGTTAAAGATAGTTAAAATACAATATGAATTAAGTTAATCCTTAGTTTTTAATTTAAATGCTTGTACTTGTGAAGTTGTAAAGCAGCGCTTCCCAACATTTTTTCTTTCACGTACTCCTTGCTTTGGCTTTTCATTTCGGAGTATCCCCATTTATCATAAACACCCATCCACTTCTCTTCCCCCCCACATATTATTAAAATTTTCATCTGTCGTGAATGCAAAATCCATATTTTATTATTCATTATTATATTTTCAATTCATTGAGGGAGCACTGATGTTTTTAGTAATATTTAAAGTATTTATCAGTTATGAGAACATGACTATTAACAGTTGCACTCAGGTTCTCTTGTATTTCAAAATAACCAGATTGTTTGAAAGAACTTGTAGTTCCCGAATCATCAGGTTGAATTTCAATCACAGTTGCAGTAATCTTAAGAGTTCCAGATTTCAAACAGTTATCTGTTTTAAATATAAAACCAAATCATTTGAATAATAAATAAACACTTCAAATTAAATACTATACAATAAAAGGAAGGAAGCTTTCCGATTAGTATACGTTAATGATATTACTCTGCCTATTCGAAAACGAAAATAAGTTCCTGCTTTTCAACACATTTTAAAATAAAACATTAAAACCAGAAGCTCTGGCATAATTTAGGCGTTTTGTAATTATTATTAAAAACGGAGATAAAAATAAGGCGGGGGAAAAGAACATTGTATAATAATCAATGGTAGTATTCGCAAAGATTGGGTAAATATATTAGTACTCATGCAATATGATTAGTAGTGGTCAGAGCTAAAGACATAGAATTATCAATGTTATTAATGTCAATGTCAAATTATTAAGTCTAGTGGACCGTTATGCTCATTTTGAGTGTAACATATTGGAGCATAAGTGACATATTGGAGTTACATCTAAGACTAACTTTGTAATCCAAATCTATGAACTTTATGTGTTTTCAGTTAAACCATTCTTGTGATTTCTGTCATTAATGATATTATTTTCACGTACCCCCAGGGTATAACAGTGGTTCCCAACCTGGGGTTACGCGTACCCCAGGTAGGGAGCCGTTGTTGTAAAGTGTAAAGTATCATTCAGTATGAGGTAAGTGTCTCCAAATAATTTGCCTGTTCTTTAAAAGAACTTTAAGACTTTCACACTGAACTCTGCTGTCTAAACGCTGCTTGAAATCCAGTTAAAAAATAAGAATAGGGGAGAGGGAGGGTCAACAGTTTTCTTGGGCATGAAGTGTTCATATGTGCATTACTGATCATCGCGTTGATGAATTTAATGCATTTTTGAGATTGCTACATAACAATCCAGTGATATTTCTATAGTTTTCCTAGGTGCACAGTAAAACTAGTATGAGCACAGTAAAATATTGCTCATATATACATTAGTGATTGCGGCTTCAGCGAATTTCATGCAAAATTTCAGATTGCTATACAATGAGGCTGCTACATCCTGTGATTTTATTTATTTTATTATTTTTATAGGGGCAAAGTGCTCATACAAAGGATGTTTACACAATTTTAGAGCGATTTCAATAAAGATTTAAAAAATACAAATATTTGGGGAGAAAATTTTCTGGCAACATCTTATTTGAAATAAAATTATTTTCTGATACTTCCAAATTTATTATTCTTTAAAAATGGTGTATGTTAACAAACTGTGGATCAGAGGATATGTTTTTCTGCTTTCCAAGGAGAATATTCTTATTCAAAAATGTAAAAAAATTGCAAAATGCAGGGCATAAATGGCATTTGTGTAGCAGAATTAGCATGATGTTTCTGCAATTTATTCTTATTTATATGTCAAAATTAACTTTTTTACTCACTGGTCAATCGCCAATACATGAATTTTCTTTACTGGTCAGTTTTTCTAAGTACTGGCTTGTAACAAATTTACAAATACTTTTTGTCAAATGGTCTTGTGAAATTTGTCAGATGATTGTTGAAAAAATAGCGAAATTCGTCAAATGGTCTCTGGTAAGAAATCGGGAAATTCAGCAAATTGTCTCTGGAAATAAATTACAAAATTTGTCAATCAATTGCTGGAAAAATCGTGACATTCATCAAACAACTGCGAAAAAAAATGATAATCTTGTCAAGAAACCGGTGAAATAAATAGCAAATTTTGTCAAACTATCGTGCAAAAATTCGAGAAATTTATCAGATGGTCTTGGGAAAAGAATAGCAAAATTTGTCTAATGATCGCAGAAAAGAATAACAAAATTCATCTAACAATCGCGGAAAAGAATCAAGCAATTCATCAAATGGTCAAGAAAAAATTGCGAAATTCATTAATCAGTAGCGGAAAAAATCTTGAAAATTTTCAAATTGTCTCGGGTAAAAAATCACTAATATCATCAAATTGTTTCAAGAAAATAATCTTGAAATTTGTCGAATGATTTCGGGGAAAAAATTGCCAAATTCACCAAATAGTTTCGGGAGAAAATAATTGCGAAATTTGTTGAGCGAGAGCAGAAAATAATCACATTTTCTATTCAATCATCGCAATTGGCGAGTGTAACTATTAAGTTTGTCCAGTGGTGACAATAAAGTCAATTGCCAAATTTTTAGTATTACTCGCCAAGTGGCGAGTGCTAATTTTGTCCTATATTATTATTATGTATTAGTAATGATGTAATTTTTTTATAAAGAGATGTACCAAATAAAAATCTTTCTTCAAATGTACAGTAGACTCTCTCAAATCGGCACAGCTTGGACCAGAGGTTGTGCGGATTTTAGAATTTTGCAGATTTCTGGTCACTGTTTTGTTTACATTGTTTAAACAGTAATTTGAATGTAATAATGCACTCAAAATTATCATGAATGCTTACAATAAAGTAAAATATTAAAATAATTATGGGAAATAATGTAAAGGTTACATAAATAATTAATAATACCTGACTAAATATTCATAATGATGAAATCAATTTTTTTTGAATTATTCAATGAAACTTGCCTCATAAAGGTATACTAGTAATTTATGTCAAAACCATAAAATTACAAAATTTTATTTGATGTTTGGCCAGATTTAATTAACAAAAAAGCTTGATGAATACATAAATGTATTTGATAAAAAGATCAATCACCACTAATATCAGTGTTATCTTGAAAATTTTCGGAAATAAATTTATACTTCCTTTATGAGAAAGCAAGAGTTCAATGGGGTTAACCAGAATTACATAATAAAATGAGTACGGAATGATATAAAAATAAAAAAAACTTGAATTTTCCCCCTATATCTAAACTGTTTCACTGTTTACATCTGAAACAATGTGCAGATTTTAGAAAATTGCGGATTTTAGGGCTGTGGTTTTGAGAGAGTCTACTGTATTTTTATATGTACACATTTTAATATGTAATTCTTGTTAATATGATTCAATTAGTGTTTTCTCATGAAGGAAGTATAAAAAAATTCAAGATATTGCTGATATCGGTGATGATCACAATATTTTTACCAAATAATTTATATATTAATCAAGCGTTATTGGTTATTAAGTATGGCTAAATATGAAATAAAACTTGGTTATTTTAAGATTTTGATGGGAATTATTAGTATACATTTATAGGGCAAATTTCACTGAATAATTCAAGAAAAAATTATCTCATCTTCATTATGCATAATTAGTTATATGCATTATTAATAATTTACTTGACCTTTACTTATAATATTTTAAATGTTTTTGAAATTTTCTTTATTTTTATTATTTTACTTTATTTTAAGCACTCCTTATAATTTCAAGAGCATTATTAAATTCAAATTATTGTTTTAAAATTGTAAAACACTGACCAGAAATCCGCAAGATTGTAAAATCTGCACAGCCTCTGGTTTTAAGGTATGCAGATTTAAGGGAGTCTACTGTATTATTAAAAAAATTTCTGTTTTTTGTGGTTGAAAGTAGGTATTAACTATTATTCACCCCCCACCACCCCTTAAATCTTCTGACAAACATTCACTGAATCCAAGTTTGTTTGGAAAATATATAATTAATCTATAATAGTAAACATTGTATCTGAGTTTCCCCCAGACAGTTTCAGAAGGGTGCTGCACCCTGCCTGCCCTTTGGTTTACAAAATAGCACCCTTCTTGCCGCTCAGTAAAAAAAGTGCCCTTTCTCCTTTTTGCATTAAAAAATTTGCTTTCATAGTAAAATCTGACTCAATGTTGTCTTAAAAGGAGTGCCCTGACTTTTAAGTATCAAAAGTGGCTTTAAAAACCAAAAGAATACCTTTTAATAATTAAAAAAAGTGCCAATAAGAATCTGAAAAGTGCCCTCAAGAATCCAAAAAGTGCCCTTAAGAATAAAACAGTTCCCTTAAGAATAAAAAAAGTGCCCTTTCCTCACCAGCAGCACCCTGCCCTTTTTTAAACCTGGGGGAAACTCTGATTGTATTAACATTTGAAGAGATATAATCGTATCGAGACTTTTAGAATTGAATAATTTTTATTGTGAGTTGTTTAACAGTTGACTTTAAAAGTTACTGCATCATAAAATAAGATAACCTAATGTTGATTCAAAAACCAAACAGCCATTTACAATTAAATGGAATATAAAGCACCCAGCAATCTAATAAATCAGCACAAAACAAAATATTTAATAAAATGTAATTACAAATTGTTATTGGTTAATAATATAACATCATATGAAATTAATATTGATATATCAAAACATTTTTTTAATGTTAGTGGTAAGTTTGTGAATTACTTAAATTATAAATTTAAGGACACAGAAAAGAAAAAGAAGACCCCAGAAACACTTTTTTTACATGTTTGTTTTAATACAAAACTGTTTTCAACTTAGAACTAAATTAACAATATTATAGGTTTTTATAGATTTTTCTCATTGTTTATGTGTTTTTTAATGCATTTCAGTAGTTTTTAATAACAAGCAAGGATAAAATTTTCTGTGTCTGTTAAATTTGTTGAAATGTCTTTGTAAATAAAATGTGAAATTTCTGTTAGAACAGTAACATAATAAAAAAAGTATATGAATTTCAAAATTAAACACTAGAAAATTTCAACAGGTTTACTTTGCTTTATCCAAAATGCAGTATCATGAAAAGTGCTGGAAGTGCATAGTAATTCAGTCAATAACACCATACACTTCATTTGCACACGGAGCACCTGTGATAACTTCTATCATTTCTCATGATATTGTTATATTTGATTTGCCACAATGCAAGTTTATTGAAAATTCTGTTAAAATAGATTCATTATTGTTAAAGTTAGAAACAAGAACTCGAGTCTGGCTTGGAGTGAAACACCCTGTATTTTTGACTGAACAAATGGGTTGCAACTCTGGTTTTCTATATGAAAATTGCATGCTGTAATGTGTTCTTCCATCTCTTAATGTTTGTCTCATCATTTTTGAAATACTTTGTATGAATCTAAAATAGATTTATGTTATTTTTTTGGTGCATTTTACCTTTGTAATTTTACTACAGTAAACACCCTTTATAATAGTCATGTCCAGCTGCTGATTCTGATATCTGGAAAAATAGCATTATAATTGCTGCACAAATATGACTGATTCGATTAACCAATGATTCAAATAAGCGGCAACCACTGGTTTTAACTATCATGTCAACCTCCCCCCCCCCTCCCCTCTAGAGTGGAATTCTGGCTCTACAACTGAAATCATACTGAGTAAAATTATATATACAGCAAGTATTTTTTATCAGAGTTTCCCCCAGATAGTTTCAGAAGGGTGCTGCACCCTGCTTGCCCTTTGGTTTACAAAAAAGCACCTTTCTTGACCTTCATAAAAATAATTAGCACCTTTCTTGCCCCCTCCAGTAAAATAATTAACACCCGTCTTGCCCCTCAGCAAAAAAAATGCCATTTCTCCTTTTCGTATTAAAAATTTACTTTTATAGTAAAAACTGACTCAATGTTGTCTTAAAAAGAGTACCCTGACTTCTAAATATCAAAAGTGGCTTTAAAAACCAAAAGAATATCTTTAATAATTACAAAAAGCGCCAATAAGAATGTGAAAAGTGCCCCCAAGAATCCAAAAAGTAGCCTTAAAAATAAAATAGTGCCCTTAAGAATAAAAAAAATACCCTTTTCTCACCAGCAGCACCCTGCCCTTTTTTACACCTGGGGGAAACTCTGTTTTTATATTACAGTCAAGGATCTATAATCCACACACCGATAATCCACAATTTCCCATAATCCGCATTGCTTACCAAATATAAAGCGTTAAACAAATTTACAGATTCTTGATCCAAAAATGTTTTTAAAAAATAAATAAATGTAGAAAAAGTTCGTAATAAAACATTATTTTTTGTTTATCACCACATATAGTTTTTTTATACACTAGTAAAAACTAAACTGCATTACAGAACACATCCAGGCTAACTGGACATTTAGGGACTAGCTTTGGGTAGATAATATTTGAACTTATTAGAGCAAGAATTTTATTTCTCAACAAGAGTTAATGACTGTTCATAGAATGCCAGATAAACTTTTTAAAGTTTTAAAACAGACAACACTTGGCTCTATTTTTGAAAAACAAAAAATTTTATAAATATTATTCAATATTCCAAGATGCTATTTTCCATATTTCATCATAGCTCACTGAATATTTCCTTTTTTTTATTAATCCATTTTTAACTGTTTCATTTTTTATTCTAATTATTAGATTTCATATTTATCTTTTTATATTATACTGAATGTGGAATTAAAATGTTGTCCAGAAATAAGAAAATGACGCATAATCCATAATACTCCATAATCTGCAATATTCTATAATCTGCACAACCTTTGGTCCCAACTTGTGCAGATTAAAGAACTTTACCTGTACATCTATTATGTGTTTTCTCTGTTTCCAATATAATAATCACTGTTTAAATGAAATACGTTTCTTGAATGGAATCGGATTCAACAAAACAGCAGATTTCGATTAAGCTGGAAGCACCGAAACGGACTTTGTTTTTTATTCTTAAAAGTGTCTAATATGATTAAATAGACAAACATCTTTCTTTTGTTAATATAGATTACACATCTCATGTTAGTTTAATTGTTTATGAAATATTTTTTATCGTTATCTTGTTATTGTATTAATTTAAGTTAGTTTGTTTATTATGAATTTCATTATATTTAAAGAGCTTTACATACATCCCTATTAAAAAATTCCATATTCATGTGTATGTATTTTTTCTTCTGTACAATTTACTAAAAATCAATCTGTATGGGCTAAATTGTTTAATACACTTACATTAATTTATTTATTAAAAAATCTTATATTTTGCAAAAAAATTGACTTATTTGAGCCAAACCGAAAAATTTTAGCATGCATATTTAGAACTTTTAGTTTATTGTCCAAATATGGACAAAACTAGAGATGTAAATTTTCTGAAAATTTAGAGGACTTTTAATCAGGAAAATTTGATTTTTCCTAATAAAAATTTATCACACACAGTTACATTTTCTAACAAAATATAAAATAAAAATTCATACACAATAATTTTCCCATTAATCTAATTTGAAATCCCAGATTATATAGGATTTCTTCCCAAATTTGTCAATTAGCTCACTGTATTGCTGAAGTTTTCACGATATTTGACTGGTCTTTTTATACGTGTTACTCTATAGAATTGACTACCAAATCATGAAAAAAAATCTTTGGTGTAGTTCGTGCATGTGCAGTTATAATTTGTTTCATACAAATGCCCATATCTCATCTAATATTCAATATCTTAATTTTTTAATTGCAGTATACTGTTTTTGAAGTCAAAACATGTGCTTTACATCCTCGAATTTCAAGACAATTTGTCAAAAATTTCAATAAATATTCGACAAACCATGTAAAAAGCAAATGCATCCGGTCACTGCCCCTTAATTCTTGGACAGCAGTGTATTATTTAAAAAAAATAATGATAGTGAAAATTTAACTTTTCAGCATTATAACGTTCACAGAATTTTTTCCTGATTGGTTTAATATTATTGTTTAAAACATTTCATTAAAGTGTTAAAATAACCATTTCAATTGCATTTTCCATTTTAAGTTGCCATTAAAACTAAATAAATAAGTAAAATAAAAATAAATTCCACCTAGCATTACTATGACTTGAAATCTAATTGTAATTGTATTATACCGGGTGTCCCAAAAATGACCGACAATTTGAAAAATCAATTAAAGAAAAGCGGAAGGCGATAGAAATGTACGGTTTGCTGCATTCTGCTTAGGTAACCAGGGAGTTTGTTTTTACTAATTGTCAAAATTATTTACAAAGTTCATCAACAGACAGCGCTGCTGATTAGGAAAAACTATAAAGCATTGTTTTCAAAATAACCATCGTTTGCAGCAACAACATAGTGCAGTCTGGGGACAAATTTCGCAGATTTGACGCTAGGCAATTTTACTTTTCTTTGGGGTACTTGAAAGACCAGGAGTATCGTCACAATCCACAAACTGTAAATGAACTGGAGCAATACATCTCTGCTGTTTGTCAGAACATTCCAACCGAAATGTTTTCATGGGTATCTGCAAATTTTGTCCTCAGACTGCGCGACATTGTTGCTGCAAATGGTGGTTATTTTGAAAACATTGTTTTATAGTTTTTCCTAGTCAGTAGCGCCATCTGTTTACGAATCATGTAACTAATTTTGAAAATTGGTAAGAGTAAATTCCCTGGTTATCTAAACAGCTAGCAAACTGTACATTTCTATTGACATCCGGTTTTCTTTAATTCATTTTTCAAATCGTCTGTCATTTTTGGGACACCTGGTAAATACCAATTATACAGTATGCCTTTTAAACTATATAAACGCCAGTATAATGGAACAAAGTATAGTGCAATGAGTGTATGAGTATAATGGCACTGAAAGAACATAAACTTTCTGACACATTCACAGAGTTCTTTTTATATGTAAAAGAATAGAATTTGAATAGTTTCTCTCTCGCTTTAAATAGGAGAAAAGAATCAGGTAAGTTTTGCAATCATCACAGCGTTTTAAGGCTGTTCTCAAGTCCAAAGAAGCTACTTTCTGACACATTTCTAGATTCACTTTTGTTCAGAAACACATGAAATTGGATGGCCTGACTATTGAAGCGATTTGGATTCGAAATGAGTTTTCCACTTTTTGATAAATAAATTACTTATCGAGTTATATAAGTGTTTTGTGTTACGTTTTTCCCCTTTCTCATGCTGCAGTGTTGGAAATTTGGTTCAAAACGCCAACTGTGACAGTATTTTCTGAAAGATCTTTTAACTTTACCAAAAAATGGAAAACATCTTTCGATTACCAAGTTTCTGAGTAAAAACCCCTGCCAATTTCATACGTTTCTGCACAAAAGTGAATTAAAATATGTTATAAAGTAGCCAGTTTGAATTTGAGAACAGCCTTAATAGGCATTAATGTTAAGATGTAATGTTCATATTGAAGAAAATTTCAAGAAAATTCCATTTATAAGCCCCCTCCCCACTTTTGCAACTATTTCATGTTGTGAAAGGGATTTTCGGAATTTTACAGTATTAATATAATCAATATTAAACATATCTGTTTTTTTAAATTGGTATTATTTTAAAAGCAAGAAAAACTCATTTTAATTATCTTGTTTTATAATAGCATGTATAAAATGTAAATGTATAAATAAGTAACTAAACATATTTGTATATAAATAAAAAAGAGTATTAGAATCATGTTAAATGTGGTCAGTTTTTATATGACTGGGATATTTCTATTTTCTCTGAATGTTTATAATGTATTTTTGAATTGCACATGTTTAAACAAATTACAACATAGTATTCAATTTTTAAGATTTGTATTTCAGGGTAAAATAGACAGAGGTAGTGGTAGTGGTGATGGTGTGTGTATGGGGGGGGGGGGGGGATTTCCAGTAGCAAGGTGAAAGGAGGGAGGGCAAAATTTCCAGTAGCCCCAGGTCCCACAAATGCTTAATCCTGCTCTGACTACATGAGTTTCTTCTATAAAACTATGTATTTGTAAATTTCCGAATTACTATCTTCCTGTATTTACATACCATGCTTCCAATTAATTTGTTAATTGTTAGTTATATTACTTATTTCCAAACCCTTAAAACTAACCTGGTTTCATATGCATAAATTTAAAAAACAAATTTAATAGTATATGAATAAAAATTAGAATAATATGGTCCTCATTTCATTATAATGTATATGGTAATGCCCTTTTTTTTTTTTTGTCAGTTAAATACTTTGATTTCTTTTCTGTATTTATATGATATTCTATTTCAATGCGATTGTAATATGCTGGCAATTTTTAATTTTATCCTAAAACTACCAACAAATCTTTAGTCATATACAGTAGACCTTTATAATGCAAACCTAAAAACATTAAAAACATGAGGTTGTGTGTTATATAGAATTTTGCATTATATAGATCACATTTCACACATCATTAAACTTGCTTTGTAAACATGGCCAAATATGTCTGAAACATATTAAAATACAGTAGAGTAACTTTATATTGCATTCCTTGTTACTGGGAGTTGTGTAGATTATAATTTTTTGTATATTATAGATCATTCCATACATTGTAAAATTTACTTTATAAACATGGTCCAAATATGCTTGGACTAAATCATACATTATACATTACTCCTTTTCAAAATTTGTTATTGTAATGACAATTTTGTATATTGTAATAGCAATTTTTCATTAAAAAGTTCTGAAATAAGGAGATAAAGTTAAACTAATGTATAGAATTTAGTCCTCTAGAGAGAAGCAATATTTTACAATGTGGGAATGCAGGTGCTTCTTAACTGCAAAATTCCTTGTTTATGTCTGAGAAGTTGTACATTACATAGAATCGCATTTTAAAAATCTTCTACTGTAATTAATTTTGAATTAACTCCTTAGTTTTTTTTCTATTTACTTATCATAGCAATCTCTGTACACGACTTTCATTTTTATTCATGAGTTTTAAATTTTAAATGTGTTAATTTTCTCAATGAATCAATCCTAATTTTGTATGTAAATTATTGTGAAGGTTTTCGACTGTATTTAGTTTCTTATTCTCCTCCCAAACAGGGCTGTAGCTAGAAGCAAACAATAGGGGGTGTAAACTAATACTTATAACACATTAACTTAAAAATATTGGACTGTATCTTTATTTTATTTTTACTAACAAAAGGAAGAGCGAATGCTCAGGTCGCCTTCAACCAACCTAACATCAACATAACTTCAGTTCAGTTCGATTTCACTTTCAATCGAGGGGAGTTCGCGACGCCCTCTCACGGGACTTATAAATTCTCAGTTTTCAACAATAAACATTCTCCCCCGGATTGAAATTTACAAATTTCAATAACTTAGAATTCTTACAATCATATAAATTTACATAGCACAATTACAGCAAAAATTATTACACAACAAATAGATATACACAGCATAATAATAAAAATGTAAAATTAACAATTTTAATCACTATATTCTTTCTTAAGTATCAATAGGAAGGACAGCTATTTTCGTAATTGAACGCTTTAATTCACCTGATTTACTGCGAACCTTTACTACCCTGACCTTGCCATCCGCTCCTGTATAAATTTTACTAATGCGGCCTAAGGCCCATTTACATACAGGCAAAAAGTCTTCCTTCACTAATACCATTAAACCTGTAGTTAAATTATCCTTTTCCACAATCCATTTAGATCTCTGTTGTAACGTATTTAAATAGTCTAATCTCCATTTTCCCCAAATTTTCTGGACGACCCTCATAGTTTTCTGCCAACGGCCTAAACGAGTAATATTAACATCAATTAACGACGGTTCGGGTATAGCATTGATTGGTCTCCCGATCAAAAAATGACTGGGAGTCAAGACCTCAAAATCGTCGAAATCATTTGACAAGGGAGTAAGAGGTCGAGAGTTCAAAATACCTTCTACCTGAATAACAATAGTTGCGAACTCTTCATAATTAAATCGCAAGTCACCCATCGCTCTTTTAAGGTGATGCTTCACAGATTTTACTCCAGCCTCCCAAAGTCCTCCGAAATGAGGAGACTTAGGAGGTATGAATTTCCAATCGATATTTTCAGAAATTAAATAATTCGCCAAAATCTCATTTGGAAAATTTATCATTTTGTAAAACACCTTCAGTTTGGAATTAGCCCCAACTAAATTCCTAGCATTATCCGTAAATATCCTAGAACATTTTCCACGCCTAGCCATAAACCGTTTAAGAGTAGCAATCAGAGCATCAAAAGTTAAATCTGAAAGAAGTTCAAGATGGATTGCTCGAGTCACGAAACATATACAAACACAGATAAATATTTTGTTCAAAGAACCTTTGCGCTGATTTTTATAAGTTACTAAAAACGGCCCACAAAGATCCAAACCGGTGCAATTAAATGCCGGTGACTCATTAATTCTCTCATAAGGCAATTCACCCATTAACTGCGAGCATGGAGTTGGTTTTACCTTAAAACAAATAACACAAGAATGTACCGTTTTTCTTGCCAAATTTCTACCCCCTATAGGCCAAAATTTTAACCTCACAGAATTCAAGAGTCCTTGAGGACCAACATGAAAAATAAATTTCACTTAATTTTGAATTTTTAGGCAATATAGCAGGATGTTTCTGCTCATAAGATACGGAAGCTTTGTTAAGTCTTCCGCCAACTCGCATTATACCCTGGTCATCTATAAATGGATTTAAAAAGTTAATATTACCTGTCAGAGCCTTCTTACCACCTAAATTTTTTTGTGAGGCTCTAATTAAAACATTTTCAGCTTCCTTGAATTCTTCTAAGGTCAAATGACCCCTTCTTTTAAGAGGAGATCTGCAGTTAAAAATAAATCTGTGAATAAAAGAAAAAACATGTAACAGTTTGAAATAGTCATTAGTCAGTTCAAAAAGTTTGTCAAAAAAACTAAAACTCTCGTTGATAAAAAATGAAGTCACTGTACAGTTATTTGCCCTTTCGGAAGATTTAATTTCACTTAAATAGTTCTCATTTTCACTTTCACTTAGTAAGTCACTTTCAGAAGAAACCGACTGCAAATAACTTGAAAGTTCTGGATCCATCAAAAATTCAGGGCCTGTAAACCACTTGGAATTGTTCACAAGAGAGTCAGCACTTATTCCTCGTGAAAGAAGATCTGCAGGATTGTCTTTACCAGCACAATGAAACCACGTCTCTGGTTCCGTCAAACTTTGGATTTCATCAACACGATTGGCAATAAAGGATTTCCATTTTTTGCTAGATCCCTTTATCCAGCATAGAGTAATTTTTGAATCTGTCCAGTAGTAGATTTTAGAAGTATTTTTTACATCGATTACCTTTTTAATTTGTGATCCTAAGCGAGATGCAAGTAAAGCACCAAGCAACTCTAGTCGCGGGAGAGTTATTTTCTTTAGTGGGGCAACTCTGGTCTTAGATGCTATTAAATTAACTGACACTTGGTCGAAATCTTGCACTCTTAAATAAACAACAGCACCATAAGCCTTCTGACTTGCATCGGAAAAGCAATGAATTTCAACATTGTTTGTATCAGATGATAGGAATACAAATCTAGGCACTTTAATTTGCGTTAATAGAGGAAGTTCCGAACACCACTGAGTCCACTTTTCACAAATGTCAATGGGGAGCTCAGCATCCCAGGACAGTTTACGAATCCATAATTCTTGGAAGAGACATTTAAGTCTTATAGTGAATGGAGTGAGGATACCAGTTGGATCGTAAATTCTGCCGGAAGTCTGTAAAACAAACCGTTTTGTATTTTTCCTAGTCTTCAAAAATTCTATTAAGCTTGAAATGTCTATGCTAATAGAATCTTGTTTAATGTCCCACGATATGCCCAATACCTTCAATGAATTCATAACCTTATGATTTTGATCAAATGGATAAATTTCGAAACCTTCTTCTCTCCACCGTTCTAGTAACGACTGGTCATTTGTTAACCACTTTCTCAAATTTAAACTGGCTTGACTCATAATCATCTTAGCCTCATGTGAGATCTTCAGAGCTTCTTCAATACTATCAGTACCACTCACTAAATCGTCGACATAAAGGCACGTATCAAGAATTCGAAAGGTTTCAGGATATTGATCTTTAAATCTTTTTATATGTTCCTTTATTGTGGCAGCTAGGAGAAATGGACTAGAATTTAATCCAAAAAGTAAACGCTTAAAACGATATATTTGGATATTCAAATTATCAAACACTTCATCTTTCAGATTTTCGATAACTTCCACAAAGAGAAATCTGACAGCGTCTCTGTCTTTTTCTGATAATGAAATTTGGAGAAATGCTTTCTCCACATCTGCCAAAATTCCTATTTTATTTAATCTAAAATTAATGAGCAATTGGAAAATACCAGGGTTTAAATTGATACCAGGCCACAAACAATCGTTTAGAGAGAGTTGTCCTACATCGTGAGAACTGGCATCGAATACAATGCGCGTTTTCGTTGTAACACTATCTTTTCTAAAAACCGCTCGATGTGGCAAATAGAATATGGGTCTGTCCTTTGGCTTAGTTGGATCTGACACCCTTTCAATAATATCAAAATTAAGATATTCTTTCAAAATTTCTTTGTACTGAGAAAACAAATTATCATCATTACGCATTTTATTAATTAAATATTTGAATCGTTCCTCAGAAATCTTATAGTTATCACTCAAATTAATCCAGTCTTTTTTCCACGGCAGAGCTACTTCGTATCGATTATCTTTACTGGAAACTGTTTCGGTAAAAATTTCTAATGCCTTATCTTCATCATTACAATAAGGGTCATCTCTAATCCCAATTGATTCTGAATCGAAAAATTTACTCAATTGTTCTTCTACATTGCAAGTTAGACCACAATATGCATTATGATTAGCATGGTTCGAATCGGTGAAAGAACCTCCCACCATATACCCAAATACGGTATGCTGTAAAATGACGTTAGAATTTTTTTAACGGATTTGACCATTTCGTAATAAATCGTAAAAACACTCAGTACCCAATAAAATGTCAATTTTATTTGGTTCATTAAATTTTGGATCTGCCAATCTTACATCTTGAGGCAGCTCAGAAAATGGAAATCTAAAGGGGGCTCATACTATTTCTCTCTCTCTCTGACACATGCACACACAAACACAGATATATATGATCAAAGTATATATATAAAAGTTAATTAGTGCATATTAGGTAGATTTTGTAAGAAATACTACCTATTACATTCTCCCCTGTGTTGGAATTTCTGGAAAATTTCTGCAGATCTATGCCGATCATGACTCCCAGAACCAAAAACCACCTCCAGTTCAAAACTTTTATCTATCCATATCACTTTTTTATGGACACGATAACTTCAATAATTCTGCACAAATCTCTTCCAAACTAATACATAAAATAAAGGGGTATAAAATCTCGATCAAGTTCGTTAATGGGCAAAATCGAACTGGGGGAGGGGGGGGGGGAATGGGGAGCTTTTTGTGAAAACAGAAAAACCCATAACTTCTTAATTATGATACGTATCGAATCCGTTTAAAGTTATTATTACTTCTAGGAAAAGGGAAGAAAATTTATGTAGGACAGATTTTGATATCATTAAAAATGGCCTCGAGGGGGTGGGGGGGAATAGGGGTTTAAGAAGAAAAAAATTCATAACTTTGTCAATTCACAAGATATTAAATCCGCTTAAATTTATTATAAATCCGCTTAATATTATCTACAAGTTTTTTATAGGACCAACCCTGACAGCAAAAAAAATTAAAAACAAAGAAATTCCTGCCAGCTCTACCTACAGACACAGGTAGTTTTCGAAGTGGGTGGTCGCAACTGCCGAATCATAGCAAAAAGGTAATTTCTTCTGCAATTCCCAATAAACAGGCGCCCACAGTCTTCGAAATCTACCTGCGCCTGTAGGCCGAGCTGTCTGGGATTTTTTCATATTGTAGGCACTGTGTTTCTTATTAAACTGTTTATAATAACTTTATTTCATTCTAAGAAAAGTAAAAGCTGCAGACAGGGATGTAATGGAGGATTTATGGTGGATATGCCGTATATTTTCTGGATTATTTTAAGGAATACCTTACACCCACTTCTCAAAAACACTATAGCATATACTCTTTAGGGCATAAGCTCTTTAGCATATACTCCCTCTGCCTACAGCATATGCTCTGGTTTTTTTACAACTACATCACTGGCTGCAGAATGAAAATTTTCAGTGTAAAATTATACTAGTGAAATAATAAGTGATGATGTCAGTAAGTAAATAAAAAGCTCACAGTTCAAAAGAGTAGCAACCTTTAATTTTTTTATGAATATTCCCTGCCCTTAAAGATTCTAAAGTTATGTTTTTATATGATAAAAAAAACATTAGAAAAATCAAGGATGTATTTTGCATTTAAAAATTATTCAAATGCTAAAACCACTTGTATTTAAATTGGCTATTAGCTGTTTTCATTAGTATCGTTTATAAATTAAGGATCTCATTTATAAATTAAGGATCTTATATATATTTAAACTAGGACGACTCAAATAGGAAACATAATATTTATCATAAGCATCATATTTACTATCAAACTCATTAGAATAACTTTTATGCTAATAATGGAAAACACTACAAAATGAAAAATTTCAGTATTATAGCGGGAGGCGGTAGCACAGACAATCACCTCATCGAGTTCACTGCTGAAATTCCAGAATTAGTTAAAACTTGATTCGCATATTAAAATGTAATCGGTCTGCCAAGTCATATCTTGGTGGAAAACACCCGAAAACCTGATGGCTCGTAGGTTTACCATTGTGTGTCCCTGCTCCCAGTTCTCCATGTTTTCATACCTTTCGGTGCAGGAAAACACAATGGCAAACTTACGAGTCAACTGCTAAAATCTGGTTTCCACCAAGATGACTTGGCAGACCGATTGCGTTTTAATATGTAAATCAAGTTTTAACTAATTCTGGAAATTCAGCCGTGAACTCGATAAGGTGATTGTCTGTGCTGCCGCCTCCCGGTCTGTATATAACTAACGCAAAAGTCAATGTTTGCATCAGCAAAAGGTTGCTAATTCTGAGTATGTGCAGATAGGATGCACGCATATCGAAGCACTTATTTGCAGTTTTTAAACAAATACTACAATTTAATTTATGCAAAACTGTAAAAAAAAAAAAAAAAAAAAGTAAGTTCAATTTTTGAACAGAGTTTCATTTGGATTTTTGAAACAGAATTTCATTTAGTGACCTTGGCAACTTTCCCAGGTGGGGGGGGGGGGTCAAAATTTTTCAGGGGGTGCTGAGCCCCCCCTGGCACCCCTCTAGCTACGGCCCTGCCTCCCAAACTCAATCTAATGCAATAATTATAGAAATATAAAAATTTAACTTTAGTTAAAAAGAACAAACATGTTTTTAAATAAAGTTTTTATTTATTATTATTTATTAATAAAACCATTCCTTATTCTTTTCAAAATTTTATGACGTTTATTTTGCTGAAATTTTCTTTAATTAATCACTAGTACATTAAAACTGTAAAAACTGCTAAATGAATTTTCTTATCCTCCCCTCCACTCCTTCAGAACAAGAGATGGTTTGTGTTGGAATAATTCATAAATTGATTTTTTTTCAGAAAGTGTTTGAAAAACTTTCTCAACGCATAAAAGGTGCAAGGTAATGATTAGTGTCTGCTGAATCTGCTGGTGGGTCCAGGCAGGATAGATGTATATTTTACGCCAAGTCTGATTGCTCTCAGAAGATCACAGGGTGCGTAGTTTTATTGTATAGTAATAAGCGACTACCATTTGTGATCTTCTGCAAGAAAGTAGAAATTGTCTGATGGATGCCCTTGGACTATGTACTTATTTTTGTTGTTTTGCCTCCAAAATCATCAAGCAGGAACTGTCGTAAATGTTTATTTGATCATTAAAGTATTAACTTGTTTGACTGACTGTAAGTATGTAGTTTTTCAATTTATTTACTTTCTGTTGCATAAGAAAAAGGGATTTTGAAATGTATTCTATATTGTCTATGTTGTTTCTATTAGTATCATTTTTTTAATCACAGAATGTTTTCAATTGAAAATTTGACATTTTCCAGCAACTATACGAATGCCTGTCGATTACTACTTGTTGACCTCACTTTCGCATTTGTAATGCTTATCCATGAAGACACTTTTTACATGCCTGTTGTTGAAGGCAAGAACCTCCAGTAATATTTGTAAGTCCTTTTTCTTAAAACTACATTGTTGTGTATTTATTAATGTTGTTTTATATAAAGTCCCTTTTTCCAAAAAATCAATCTGTATCTGAGAGAATAAGTTAAAGCTATGTCAATTCTCAATACAATAATGATGATTTAATATCATTTAATTTTTAATGAAAGTTTTTTTCACATTAGCTTTCAAATTTATAAAATGGTGTTAAATGATCAATGTAAAAAAATAACCTGTAGTTAATTTGTGTAGTTTTATATAGGTGAACAAGTTATGTTTTATATAAATTTACATAAAACACCTATGTTTCATGTAAACACAATAAGTGTTATGCTAAAAGGAAATGCCTTCCTTCCTCTTCAAGGAATTTGATACTTCAGAAAATGTATCATTCAGACTCAAATAAATAAATAAATCAGAAATTACACAAAAATTAAAATAACTTAACAGATTTGTCTAAAATAAGACCATAACATTAAATAAGCAATTTAAGCACAGAAATTAATTATTAATAGTACCTGCTAATTCCTTGCTACAACAAGTCTCAAAATAAGACATTTATCATTAATGACTGTATCAATTGCTTCTCAATTCTGCTCTGTAAGATCAAAAGAAAACTCTCCTGTACCCAAGAAATTTTTGATATGGTGCCCCTGTATAATTATAATTTATATCAGCTTAATAATCATTAAGCTGCATACATAATTTATTTTATTTAATATTATTAATATTGAAATAATCTAAAATGTGTTATCTATGATATTATCTAGGTTATAATTTGGATTGCTTAATAATTATTAAGCTACATATATAATAATGTATTTGCTTTAATATTTATTAATGTTGAAATAATCTGAAATGTATTATCAAGAGTATTAATGTTTTAATTTGTTTTGTTTATTTATGATATTTTGAAGTGAGATGGATTATTTATTTCTGATAGCTTAGCTAAGTATTGAAGATATATTTTGAGATAATTGCTGGAGCATCATTAGTCTATATTTAAAAAATAAACATTATGAAATATTCATCAGTGTTCGGTTTTTAAATCAAACTATGTTACCTAATGGAAATCCAGTAAAGTATGTGTGTTTTGTAAATGAAGAATTCAATAATTGGAAGCTTCATGTACTTTGCATTAATGATAATAAATTTATCTTATTCTAAAAGCCAAAGAACTACTAATTATATTGTTACGTGCTAATTTGTTTTTATATTTCTCTTCTTTATTAATTAAATTGTTGATTTATCTTCCTAAATCCATGAAAAACTATATTTTTAAGTTATGTAAAGCAGTTAAACACTTAATTTGTTGTTTTGCTTGTAATGCAGGCAACTGAAACTTAATTCTTAAAAATAAAATTATTATTTTTTTAAAATTGAAATGATAATTTTTCTTATTCAGAATCCAAAGAACAACTAACTATATTGTTATGTACTAATTAGTTTTTTATATTTCTCAATTTTTGAAAATTGAAATATATTATAGATGGCAGGTGTGGGATGCTATTAACAATTGGCCATCCCTAAAGTACAGCAGTAAATGTTTTGAGATAATAAATGCAAATGTATTTTAGTACAAGTTTTAAATTTTTGTATTGAAATATCAAGAGAAGGGGAGGGCTAAGAGTGTATTTGTATGGATTTTCAGATATATATTTATTAATTCCATTGTGTGGCATATTAGCCATAGATATTCTGAATAATGAAACATTGACAATGTTCTAAAATAATAGTTTTAAGAAGATATTTAACATTGAATTTCTTTTAAATATGTCACTGCATAGATGTATGGAACCTTGAAAGTACCGTAAAATCCCGAATGTAAGCCCCCCCTCCCACTTTTAAGCAATGTTTATTTTATTTTCCATTCCCGAATATAAGCCCCCCCCCCTTTCCCCTCTCACATACACAAAATTTTTTATGAAAAAAAAAAAAAAAAAAAAAAAAAATTAAGGGAGAGAATTTTCATACTTTTGACATTTTTTGGCAGATTTCCACTTATGTTTTTATATGATGTTAATGAAATCCCTCCCCTCACATAAAATGCCTGTTTCCCTTCTCTACCCTCTCCATCTTAAAAAGTTTGAAAACTTGAAAATATTAAATCCTTGTGTACTTCTTTCTGCTCACTAGTAACATAACAATTAGTAAAAAAATCAATCATCTAAAGAGTGATTTTCAAAATGTGGGAACACTAAATGTTAACTTTAATAAATTTTAAAAATCATGAAATTAAAAAAAAATATATTTTAATCCATTAGTTTACAAGTTCATAATATAGTATATGTTCATTTAAAGACAGGAAATTGCATTAAAAATTAATAATTAAAGTATTTAATTATGGTACCTGTAGGTTACACATTTTGGACATTGGATGAACTGTAGGTTACACATTTTGGACATTGGATGAACTGTAGGTTACACATTTTGGACATTGGATGAACTGTAGGTTACACATTTTGTACATTGGATGAACTGTAGGTTACACATTTTGGACATTGGATGAACTGTAGGTTACATATTTTGGACATTGGATGAACTGTAGATTACATAAATTTGACTTTTCCATACTTTAATATGAATTTAAAAAAAAATGTAATTGACTTATTTTTTAATGCAAATTACAAAATTATATTAAACATTTTGAAAAAAAAATGTTGAATTAGACAATTTTTATTCACACACATTAAAAATATATATGTTTTCTTTTAACTTTTAGTGAAACACTTGACATTACTTTCAAATTACAATTCAATATTAAAATTAATCTGCAATAGATTTTTATTATGTAAAAATTTCTTTACTCTTAGCATTTGAAACACTATGCCATATACTCAAATCACAGGTGTTCTCAACTTGTTTAAATAAGATAAATCATAATTTTTACTACATTATTCAAAATAATAATAAAAAATGTTAAATATTTATTATATTCCCTTAAAAGAGATGTCCAAAATGGCCAACGATCGCGACGGCCGCCATTTTGTTTCCATCGTGCAAGATTGTTGACATGTGGTTAACAAAGTTTTTGCTTTTCCATTAAGTTAATATGACAAATTTCGCCGAAAAAACACTTAATTATAAGAAATAAGACTATATTTTATTATATTTCTGATATTTTAGGACAGTGGAGCTTATTAAACATAAATTAAATCGCGGAAAAAATTGGAATGGCGATCGTTACATGATTGTTGACGTGTGGTTAACAAAGTTTTTGCTTTTCTATTAAGTTAATATGACGTATTTCACCAAAAAAGCACTTAATTTAAAAAAATAAGACTATATTTTATTATATTTCTGATATTTTAAGACAGTAGGGTTTATTAAACATAAATTAAATCGCTGAAAAAATCGGTATGGCGATCGTTACATGTTTTGGACATCACCATTTTGTAAGCAATAAATAAGAGATTTACTACTATTAAAATGTCAAAACCATAAAAAAAACTTTTTAAAATTAATTTTAAGAACAAATAAATAATGATTAAAGTGCTTACCGATATTTCTGTTCATCCAACTTTCCAAAATTAATATTGTTGTGTAGATCGTTACAGTTGGACAAAATATACATCAATACATTTATTCCTTTTTAATTCTACAAAATAACCCTCACTGCTGCCATTTATTGCATGAAAATATAAACAATATGTCCTTTTTTTAAATTTATGTGTTTTTTCTTCTTTAAACTCATAAATAAACCATACAATAATTTTTTGTTTTGTCAGTTAACATTATGGATGTCTAAAAGTGATTATTTATAGGTAATTATATTAAATAATAATAATATTTATAATAAAGTTTTAAAGTAAATGATGTGTATTCTTGTTTTTGACAACACCAAGAACGTTTTTTTAAAAACAGAATGCAATTAAAGAAAATTAAGCATCTCCTGTATTAGATAAAAAATCAAATCTGTGCTTTGCTCCCACCTTTTGAGAATCACCCTAAACTATAATCTCCCTTTCCATCCAAAATATGTGCCCCTATCTCCTCAGCATATAAAGTTTAAAATCTTTAAAACTCTTTATAAAAAAATTATGCTCTATTTGTCGCTCTCTACTAACAATAAATAATGAGCCATTTAAATTATCTGTTTAACACTAAGATGTCTGCTTCCGTCCTTTTGTAGTCCCCCAGCAAAAATTCTGTAAAACTCTATTTAAAAAATATATTCTGTCCTATATGTTGCTCTCTAGTAAAAATTAGTAAATAATCAATCATATAAATTACCCTCCACTCCACTCCACACTCTCTCTCTGAAACTTATACTTCTCCTTCCTTCCCTCCCTCTCCTCTCATGATACAAAGTTTAAAATCGTTAAAAATCTTTATTAAAAAATTTGCTGTCTAGTAACAATAAATAAATAAACCATTCCAATTATCTCTCTATCCCACCAAATGTCTGCTTCCTCCGCTTTGCTAACCCCTATGAAAAAAAAAAAATCTTTACAACTATTTATAAAAAAAAATATTCTGTCCTTTTTGTTGCTCTCTATTAACAATAAATGAATAACAAATCATCTAAATTACAAACTTCTGCCTTCAAAATTCTAGTTCCCCCTCATCCCCCAAAAATACAAAGTTTAAAATTTGTGAAGAAATTTTATGTCCTACTTGCTGTCTTCTAGTAAAAATAAATAAATAATTTGTCACCTAAGTTTTCTCTCTACTCCTAAAGTGTCTGCCCCCTCTCCCCCTACACACATACAAATTTTAAAATCTTTAAAACTCTATTTTAAAAAAAAAATGCTGTATTTATTTCTATTTAGTTGCAATATTAATGAATAATCAATCATCTAAATTACTACCCTATCTCCCAAAAGTTCCACTTCTCCCTCTGTCTTCTCACCCAGCAAATAGTTTAAAATCTTTAATATTATTATTATTATTTAAAGCTAATCTATTTTTTATTTTGTAGTAAGGTAACTCATCTTATCTACATCATCTCATATAAGTATCACTCATCTAAAATCATCATCCCTTTTGAAATTTTTGCTCTGTCCTATTCTCACAAAAAAGATGAGAGGAAAGCAAAAAATTTCATCTTTTTTTGCAGTTTGTCTGTTTTTCCCTGAATCACGCATATATTTTATGTTTTGAAATAAATATGTTCTTTAAAATAATTCCCATCCATTAACAAAATATCAGCTGTGAGAACAGACAAACTACAAAAAGACTAAAATCTTCTCTCTGCCCTATAGAACTAGGATGCTCTGCCCTTACCCTCCTCCATGTCTAGAAATTCACTCCTTTTTCTGGAGATGGAGAATGGAACTTTAAGGGGTGAGTTAGATAATTATTTATTTATTTATTGTTGCTACAAAGTAACAATACAGCATAAAATTTTTAACAAATAGTTTTAAAGATTTTAAGGTTTGTGTGCTGGGGAGGGGAAAGGGAGAAGCAGAATTTTTTAGGTGGGGAGGAGAAGCAATTTAGATAATTATTTAATTATAGTTGCAATAAAGTTATAAAAGATAAAAAAAAACTTTTTAAAAGACTTTAAAGTATGTACTTAGGGGGGGGGGGCAAAGGAAATAAAGAGGACTTTTTGGAAGGGAGGGGGGGGGGAATAATGTAGATTGTTATTTAAATATTGTTGACAAAAAAAATCACAAATAGAGCAGAAAAAATTAGGAATTTTAAGGATTTTAAATTTTACGAGATGCATTTGGAGGGGGGGTATCTTCATGAGATAAGGTTGGGGGGGGGCAGGGTTAGAGAAGCAGAGGTTAATTTGGGTGGTAGGTTGGAATTATTTATTTTTAATATAGAGTATTTACTAAGTCTGAAAAGAAGTTTACAATTAAAAATTTATAAAAGTTAAACTATGCATTTTTGGTACCAGAGGGGGGGGGGGGCAAAGGGGGTACAGTAATTTTGAGGGGAGATTTAGATGATTGATTATTTATTGTTACAATAAAATAAGAAATAAAGAAAAACATTAAAAAATGATTTTTAAAAATTTGATTTGGGGGGGGGGGGGCAAAATTTTAAGGGGAGGAGGTGAGAATTTATTTTTATTTTATTTATTTATTTTTAAATCTGCCGAAATACGGAAGATTCTCGTCCCTTTTTACTTCTAAATTAATGATAAAAACAGGTTTTTAAATGATTTTTAAAAAAAATCCCGATTATAAGCCCCCCTCCTAAATTTAATCCTTTTTCATTTTGAAAAAGGGGGGCTTACTATCGGGAATTTACAGTACACATTTGATCCGTAAAAAAATAACTAAGATAATGCAGTAGCTTCCTATTACATTTCTCATTCAGATAAAGACCTCTTTTTCATGCCCCCCCCCCCTCCTCAACCTGGGGATGGAAATAAAGGTTGTACAGTAACACCACTTTTTAATAACTTTATTTGATTACAATAAATGCTATCTTATATTTATTTTGTTTTAAAATATTGTAATATGCATATACAAATAGTCTTACTTTTTTAAAAACACTTTCAGATATATCCTACTTTTTTGTTGTCTCCTGGCAAATGCAATATGAGAAGCATTGTATACAAAAATATAATTATCAATCAATTTATAATCAGTTTGAAGTTAAAAGTTAGTAGTTTAATTCCCCGCTCTCCTCATTCCTAATTAATGAATAATTTTATTAACTATTTTTTTTAAATATTTAGTATGAGTTTTGACTTTTCTGAAAGCAACTATTTCATGCCAATATTCTTTCTATCAATAAACTTATCTAATTAATGAGTGGCTGTAATACATACAGCATTATAAATAAAATGTAATATTTTTTCTATTTGGAAAATTTGAAGAAACAATGTGTAAAAAAATAATTTGTTTTCTTTTTAATGGAACAAGTTTAAACCACTTGCATTTCTGATAACTTGAAATGCACGGATATTCATAGAAGTTTGAACAAGACTTATTTCTTTTTGTTTCACTGATTATTGTTTATTAATTTATGTATTATTTATTTTAATAATAGACTAAAATTTTCATATTAATTTTTTAAGCATGTCAATAAATATGCTTGGCTTTGATGGCATTATTTAACATTTCTTAATTATACTAATTGAAAATTATTAATTACTTGAATATCCCATTAGATTAAAATATATACTCGTTTCTGGAAACCAATGGAATAAAATTTTCTGCAAAGCATCGTGTCATCATCATTAGAGTGTCATATTTATTAGAGTTTTATCTGTGTATTTTATTTCTAATATGTAGTTTATCATTATATTCAGTAATAAATTTGTTAATGTAATAACATTTATAATGTAGAACAATTTTGTTTTATTTCTGTAACTTATATTTTCATATAAAGGAAGTTTATTAAAAATTTGTTGTGACTGTTATCATTTGACTATAATTTTATCCCAAAAATGATTGATGGATTTTAAAATTCAAAAACTTGCAAATGGAGGCAGATATTAAAAAAATTCTTGCAGGAGGGTTATGTATGATGTCAGGAGTATTCTTACGGTGATTCTTAATTTTAGTTCGAATTTCAAACAATAGATGGTACTGACAGCGATTGGCGCTCAGTCGAAGTCGAAACTGACGCCACTCAGCATTGATGCGCTGCCCCCTGAATATTAGGCCTGTGCACTGCAAAAATGGCAGCTGTTGCAGGCAGATTTTTTTTTTAGTGTTTGTAGAGTTCCTTAGAACTTTAACACCAATAATATCTAAATGTTTTCTTTGACTTATTTGATCTCAGAAAACTTTTAGAAATTATTGGTGATAAAGTTCGAGGGACCGTTCAATTGCTGAAAAAAAAAAGCCGTAATTTTTATCAGATTGCAGGCCTAGTATTCAGGGGACGGTGCATCAGTGCTGGCTTCGACTGAGCGCAAATTGCTGTCAGTGCCATCTATTGTTTGAAATTTGAACTAAAATCAAGAATCACAATAAAAAAACTCCCAACATTATACATAACCCTCCTGCAAGAATTTTTAAATATCTGTCACCACTTGAAAGTTATTGAATTTTAAAATCCATCAGTCATTTTTGGGACACTTGGTAAATGGTATTTTCATTAATGGATATTGAATAAAAAGAAAGCTTATCGAATTTTTACTGTTTAGAAAACTTTTATTTATTAAAAATATTTTTAAGTAAGTGTCTATAATGCTTCATAACAATACATTTTAATACAAAAAAAAGTAAATAAATAAATGAAAAGGTCTCAAATTTTAATATTTGATGATATGATACTTATTTAATATTATTATGAATCCATTTCTTTAATGAATCTTTTTTGAAAGTATAAAATAAATTTGAATTATCAATAGAAATTGTTTTATTACTACCATTACCATTTATTATTACCATTACTTTAAAATAAGTATTGAAAAAAATATCAATGAAGATTTTTATTAATTCCTGAAACATGAAGAGCCATGCTTCATTCCTGAGTCAGTTTATGATCAATATTAAGTTTTTATAAATGTAAATCAAAAATTTAAAATAAAAGATAGCTTGAAAAAAAAAGAAATATTATAAGCAAAATGACTGTAAATCCCTATGTCTTATGATAGTGATTCATAAATATATTTTTGATATTGTACTCGGTTCCTTTAAACTTAATTATAGAAAAACTGTTTGCTCATTGCTAAGTTATTCACAAAAGTAAGTGCTTTTCAAGAATTTCTATATGAATATTCAATTTGCATATTTTATTTTTAATTTATTATTTACCTAATAATGATTATGTACTTGGGAAAAGTATATTTGTATCATTATTATTTTTTTATTGGGAGCTTAAAATGTTTTTTAATATTAAAAAGTTTACTTGCATAAATCTGTAAGTTGAAAGCATATCAGAATTGGAAAAAAATATATCAATCAGTGTTGCATCTATCTATTCTATTTGCTTATAGTAAATGATCATTCTGTATGTATAGTAAACTTCCAATTACCTGGATCTCCAAATATTAGGGTCAATAACAGGAAATAAAAGAATGCCTAAGAAATACTGAAATGCAATATGTAAGTTTTGTTTGGTTAAATAGGAATTATTATATTTTTACAATGTTAAAATTTATATTTAATTTGAAATTTTGTAATGATTATGTGTGAATAATTCTAAATTGGCCTTTTCAGTCTATATATTAGATATATTCAACAAATATCTCTTTTAATGCAAGTACTATATTTCTTTATTTGTAGTAAAAGAGATGTTATTTTCAACCTACAACAAGCCTACCCTTTTATTAAACAAAAGCAATTTTAGTGATTTTTATTTCAACAACATTTTATGATGAATATTCTGCCTATCTGGATTGCATCCAGATAAATGGAGTTTCACTATAATATGCCGAAGCACGATTTGAGTACAATTACTAGTTTGTTAAATCAATAAGAGAAACATTGCCATGTTTTCCTAAAACTTTTCAGCCCTTATTCACATTAAAGCTAACACCAGTATGTTTAATTAGCATGTTATTAGTATGTTACACCAGTATGTTATCATTGTTGCATATTTTTATTTTATTGAGAAATAGGGGAGGGGGTTGTAACAGCAATGCACACTTGGAAAATGGCAAGGCATAGTGAAGTGATACACTAATTGTGTCTAGAATAATCACTACATTAATTTAAAATCAGCAGATTACTATTCTCTAAAATAAATGCCTGTATGAGATTTATAGCTAGATTTAATATTTTTAGTTTATTTTTTAAACAATTTTGTCTCATGAGTTAAACAAAAAGAAATCAGGAAGTTTGACAGCAGTATTTTTCATTGGAAACAGAATTACTTAAATAATTAAAATGCTTGAAAAGCTTGAAAAGCCTCATAAATTAAACTAACAAGTTAGTAATATTTTAGATTTACATAATGCGTTTTATTTTTTGTAGGAAATAAGAATTACATTTAACAACCATAATAAAATAATGTTATGACAATTAATTCATTAGATGATTTTGGAATAACTATATAAAGAACCAACTTGGGGCTCAGGAATAAAGTTTCCTAGCGGCCCTCATATATGTATTCAGTTAGAAGAAGGAATTAAATACATTATTTAAAATACAATTTATTTAATTTAATTTATGTGTTTAACATATTTTTCAATTAGTATTTTTAATAATTTCATTCTTAAATCAAATTAAAATTTAATAAAGAATTATATATTATTTTTGACTTTAATGCGAAATACTATTTAGATAATAATATGCAATGCACATGTAACTGCATGCTTTATGAGCTATAGAGGCAAATTGGATGTAATTTTCTGTATCAACTTAGGCGTTATTATTCATGGTGTGTTGCATTATTTTTTCATGGAATGTTTCATCGAGAAGCTTATAAATCTTGAAATACAGTTTTAAATCAGATTAAACTGATAAATTTCCTGTTTTAAGTACTGTATTTTTTCATTCCTATTCTACATAAAAACTGAATTTAAACTTTGAAAATTTTAAATCAGAAACTGAACTTTTTTGTTCTGAAAGAATATTTTTTTCCACAAAATTGTAAAAAACTTACAGTAGCAAGGAAACCCAGGGATTTTTTAATACCAGTGCCCCCTCACTTCATCTAAAACAGCAAAGGCTTAATTTTGAAGCTCAATATTGTTAAATTACATTTCAGCAAGAAATGTTTAAAGACTACAATCACTTGCAGTTCAAATCCTGTTATCAAAAAGTAGGCAAAACCTTTCAAGAATTGCTACAATGTCAATAGGCTCGGTCATCTTGACTGTACAGCTAGAGTGCATGAAAATGCTTCTCTTCAATATATATTTTTATATACTTAGATATCCGGAGATCCAAAAAAATTTCAGAATGACAGATATGAAAGATCTTAAATCTGGATTGGTTGTCTTGGTCTCTGAAGTCTGAAGTTAAAGGTGATTTGGTTAGCTGAGTAGGATATTTGTAGTTCAAGTTTGGCTTCTGAATCAGATCAAACTATGCTGTGAAGTTGTGTATCTGAGGCAATTTAGGTCTCTGTTTTGGGATTTTTTTTCCAATGAAATTTGCTGTATTGTTTACAATAAATTCTATTTATTACAAATGATTATCCATTTCTGTAAATTCCTGTTATTTATGGAATCTTCTTGAAATAAATATTGCTATCCTATGGATTTTTTATTTGACTTTCAATCTATGTAAACTCCTAATTCAGAATAACATATACAGGATATGTCCAATAAATTGGTAGAAACTTTGCATTCCTTAATCTTATGAATTTTGAAAAAATATGTCTATAAAGTTATGATTTAACTCAGGGGTCAGAAAAACTACTTTTTTATTGTAGCAAACTACAACTACTTTATCTAAAATGTAGTTAACTACAACTACAACTACTTGTTGTAAAAAGTAGCGACTACAAACTACTTTTCAAAAGTAGTCACTACTTTGCTACTTTCAGATTTTGTCAAAGGTTCAATTTACACTAGAAATTGTGGCACAGATTAAAAAACAAAGTGACCTCTCATTATATCACATCTGCCGAGATACAATTAAATCAATGTGACATTACTGAGGACATTAAAAAATTAAGAAAAATAAGAAACAAGAAAATGTTTTGTGTTTCTCTCCAAAATGTTAGTTTTATAAGCTAGTTTACAAATTTCATAGCAAAATTAAGAGAGCTAAACTATCTAAAGATTATCTATTAGATTGTACTATCTAAATTATAGATAGCATAATCTAAAAAATTACTGAAAAACAACTCTGAATGCAAACAATAAATAAATCTGTAAATAAAACAATTTGGTATAATAAGAATCCCGGCATTAAAACATGAAGACCTAATAACGAGTAAATAGATAGATGTTGCCAGCAAGAAAATTAATTCCTTTGGTGGGTTGCTGTATTACTGGGGGGGGGGGGGGAGGCTAGAAAGCCAAAGCACCGCGACCAGAGGTCTATTGTACTATCCCCCCAGGTCTCCTAATTTTGAACCAATTCCAGATGAGAGATCTGGATTGGTACCCCCAGAGGTAGCGCTTATACAGAACTTGGAGGACTTTGGAGCCACGAACAGATTTAACATGCACCAGCTCCCATTAACGTACACAGTCCCACAGCAGAGGCAGACGAGAGAGGATAGACGATGCACCCTCCCAAGCAGTGACCGTGGTCGATGCTGCTTAGCTTTCGGCGATCTTACGAGAGCCGAGCTTTACCGTCCGCGCCACTGCGGGACGTGGGTTAGTATTTGATTTTAGCAGCAAGTGTTGATGGGGGAAAATCTATGCATTAATGCAGTGCATTGCTAATACAAGTAAAATTTGCCTAATTTAATGACAGATTAAATAAAGGGAAAAGACGACAATTTATACCATTTCAAAAAAGTGGTGCCAATCAAGCAATCTGAATTTTAAAAAAGTAGCCTACTGGCAACACTGCACTGCAATTGAGATTTGCAAATTGTTGAGCATAATAAATTTTGCACAAAAGAAGCAAGTTTCGACCATGTGATTTGCAAAATGACAGATTTTTTTTAATTCCTGAAGTAGCGGTAAAAATAACGACGGTTCTCGCTACAAACTATTGATTTTTTGTATTACACTACTTGCTACACTACATTGTTCAAAATATAACACACTACACTACAAACTACTGTAAAAAGTAGCGACTACTGTAGTTTTGCTACTTGTAGCGCACTACTTCCGACCCCTGATTTAACTTTATTTTTTCGAGATATAAATGCTGGTAGTAATCATCATTATGTTGAAGGAATACCAATTTAGAGCAAACATAATTTCAATTAGAGCTGCTGAAGGAATTTCAGACTTAATATGCAATATTATTCATTCCTTTATGCAAAGTTTACAGTGTGAAAAGGTGTAAATAGCTGATCTTAATTTTGCCTTAGAAGTTAGAAATAAACATACAGTAATCAATGATAGCAAAATTCCAGGTTGTAAATTATATGTAAAATTATGTTATTGAAATCCACAATTTCCTTAGCAGTTCCATAGCTGCCAACTCGTACATTTTTTTTATTCAATTCATAATGTATCGCTGGCTGTACAGGCGAACAGTAAGATTGTACTGTTTTGCACAAAAATTAGTAATCAGAGTCATCTTTAGGGGTGTGCAACAAGTGCGACCACACAGTGTCCCAAAAGGCCATGCACCCCAATTTAAAAAAAAATATTTAAATAGTTAGCATTTGTTTGCATAAATGTTTTAATATTTAGTATTTGTTTAGCAATTCACTTTAATTTGCATAAGAATTAACCTCTTACGCAGTGCATATTATATTGTGTGTTTTCGTGTCTAAACTTAACACCAAAAAGAAAAGTTAATTCTGCTTTTTTCTCAGTAAGTAAGTTATTACACTAAAAAAGAAAATATATTCTTTGAGTTATTAGAATAGGCTTAAATTTTTTTAATTAGTAATAATGCTTCATGCCTTTCTCTGTGTATGAAAATAAATGAATAAAATTTTCTTACATTCTAAAATAATATTTTAAGATCGAAGAGAATTTTTCTTTTTCTAAATCAATTTTATCTATTTTATGAATTAGCTCCTACTCCCCTTTTCTTTAAGCTAATTATAACTGACTGAAAGGAATCTGAAGGAAAATTTTGTCATATAGTTTTCATTCGTCAAGTGTGTAAAGTAAAAAAAAAGAAAAAAATCTATTTAAATGGTGGCCACTGAACAAGAGTAACATTCCTGCTCCTGTTGATTTAGCAAGGAAGTTTTTAAGTATACCAGCAAGCAGTGCCTGGATTGAGCGATTATTTTCAGGTGTAGGGTATTTCTAAAATAATGCATAACTGCAACCAGGGCTTGACAAATGCAGTCGCCACTGGCGACCAAGTTTATTTATCTGGCGAATAAATTATTTAATCTGGTGGGTTTTTTTCTTTGTTTGGGAATAACTATTTTTGTTGTACAAAAATTGAACCTAAATTTGGACAAACAGCATTTTTTCTATCCCTCACCCATACTATTGCATGGCCAGCAGTGATATTCCTTTTCTCTTGTACTTGTAATGGAAGAACCAGTTTTAAAAAGCATTTTCCATCTCATGCACAGTAAACGTTATTCTTTTTCGCTCTAGTCTAGCATGTCATGTAATTAGAATGTAAGGGGGAGGGGGCAAGTTTCAATAAAAAAGTATGAAACAGTGTTAATCCAGTCTTTGTGGCACCTAAAATTGGATACAATGTGAAAATATGTCCATTATCACACATAGATTTTTTGTAGCACTCAACTACTCAAACATTTGAAGCATTCGACAATAAGCATTTCCTGAACATGCAGTTAATCAAGCCTTTACGGTATTTTTTTTTTTTTTCGAGATGTTTATATTATCTTTCTAATTTTGTACTAGTCTCAACTATTAACTAATAATTCTAAACAGTGCTTGTCAATATTGTTTTCTTAATTAATTCATGAAAAACCTTTTGTGCTTTTTGAAAATCAATGACAGCGATTGGGATAAATATTTTTTTACTGGCAACTAGAATTTCTTGCTGGCTACCAGATGTTATCAAATTTGTAAAGCCTGCAACCTTCCATTGTTTTATTCAAGTCAAATAGACACACTTTAAACCACAAATTTTCTGAAGAAATAAAATCAAATAAGTACCATATAGGAACAAGCCATATTATTAAACAATTTTATTAAATACAATTTATGGTATCATATATATGCTCTTTGACTTGGAAATAACCCAGAAGGTTGACAGCTATGGATAATGGAACACACTTTCAGTGGTGATAATGCATGTCAAGAAAAACAGTATTTGTACAAAAGTGTCAATCCACTTATTCGGTCAAAATTACAGGATGCCTCACTAAAGCTGAATCCAAATTTTTGTTCACAATTTTAACGATAATGAAGATATTTTAGTGAGATTTTAATCAGATTAACTTTGTATTGTATAAATGTAATGACATCATGAGAAAGGCACTGAACTTTAAATGTGACACAGTATGTACTGTCAGCATGTCGGCTGCATTTTAAATTATGAAGTATCTAGCTCAGTGTTGGAGGGAGATATTCTATATTTTTGACTAAAAAAGTGGATTGTAATCCTGGTTCCCTATACAATCGAAATTAAACATTCTATTCATGATGATGGAGAGTAGTAGCTCTCCAACTATCATCGATTATTTTTCAGGGTGTCTATTCCAGATCAGATCAGCAATGAATTTCCCTGACTTTTCCAGGTTTTCCATACCAATAAAAGAAAAATTCCAGGTATCGAGGTTTTCTGATGTTAAACACAAAAATTCTTAAAAGTTGTCAATTTGAAAGTGAAACTTTCACAACTGATTCTGAGGCTCAAATTACTGATTTGTTACATAATTTTTTACAAAATTGTTGAACTTTTTACATGCTAAACATTTTGCAGACACACACTTTTAGTATCAGGTTCTATCCCTTTTGTCAAATGAGGATGAATTTGATCAAATTGGATGTAATTTTCTGTATCAACTTAGGTGGTATTATTCATGGTGTGTTGCATTATTTTTACATGGAATGTTTCCTCGAGAAACTTATAAATATTGAAATACAGTTTTAAATCAGAATAAATTGATAAATCTGTTGTTCTAAGTAGTGTATTTTTTCATTCCTATTCTACATAAAAACTGAATTTAAACTTTGAAAATTTTAAATCAGAAATTGAACTTTTTTGTTCTGAAAGAATATTTTTTTTCTACAAAATTGTAAAAAACTTGCAGTAGCAAGGAAACCCAGGGATTTTTGACTACTGGTGCCCCCTCACTTCATCTAATACAGCAAAGGCTTAATTTTGAAGCTCAATACTGTTAAATTACATTTCAGCAAGAAATGTTTAAAGACTACAATCACTTGCAGTTCAAATCCTGTTATCAAAAAGTTGGCAAAACCTTTCAAGAATTGCTACAATGTCAATAGGCTTGGTCATCCTGACTGTACAGCTAGAGTGCATGAAAATGCCTCTCTCCAATATATATTTTTTATATACTTAGATATCCGGAGTCCAAAAAATTTTCAGAATGACAGATATGAAAGATCTTAAATCTGGATTGGTTGTCTTGGTCTCTGAAGTCTGAAGTTAAAGGTGATTTGGTTAGCTGAGTAGGATATTTGTAGTTCAAGTTCGGCTTCTGAATCAGATCAAACTGTGTTGTGAAGCTGTGTAGCTGAGGCAGTTTAGGTCTCTGTTTTGGGAATTTTTTCCAATGAAATTTACTGTATTGTTTGCAATAAATTCCATTTATCACAAAAAAATTCCATTTATTACAACAATTTCTGTAAATTTCTGTTATTTATGGAATCTTCTTGAAATAAATATTGCTATCCTATGGATTTTTTATTTGACTTTCAATCTATGTAAATTCCTAATTCAGAATAACATATACAGGATGTGTCCAATAAATTGGTAGAAACTTTGCATTCCTTAATCTTATGAATTTTGAAAAAATATGTTAAGATTATGATTTAACTCAGGGGTCAGAAAAACTACTTTTTTATTCTAGCTAACTACTTTATCTAAAATGTCGTTAACTACAACTACTTGTTTTAAAAAGTAGCAACTACAAACTACTTTTCAAAAGTAGTCACTACTTTGCTAATTTCAGATTTTGTCAAAGGTTCAATTTACACTAGAAATTGAAGGCACGGATTAAAAAACAAGTGACCTCTCATTATATCGCGTCTGCCGAGATACAATTAAATCAATGTGACATTACTGAGGAAATTAAAAAATTAAGAAAGATAAAAAACAAGAAAATGTTTTGTGTTTCCCCCCAAAATGTTAGTTTTATAAGTTAGTATACAAATTTCATAGCAAAATCAAGAGAGCTAAACTATCTAAAGATTATCTATTAGTTTGTACTATCTAAATTATAGATAGCATAATCTAAAAAAATACTGAAAAACAACTCTGAATGCAAACAATAAATAAATCTGTAAATAAAACAATTTGGTATAATAAGAATCCCGGCATTAAAACATGAAGACCTAATAATGAGTAAATAGATAGATGTTGCCAGCAAGAAAATTAATTCCTTGGGTGGGTTAGTATTTGATTTTAGCAGCAAGTGTTGATGAGGAAAAATCTATGCATTAATGCTGTGATTGCTAATACACTGCAATTGAGATTTGCAAATTGTTGAGCATAATAAGTTTTGCACAAAAGAAGCAAGTTTCGGCCACATGGTTGTCAAAATGACAGATTTTTTTTTAATTCCTGAAGTAGCGGTAAAAATAACGACGGTTCTCACTACAAACTATTGATTTTTTGTATTACACTACTTGCTACACTACATTGTTCAAAATATAACACACTACACTACAAACTATTGTAAAAAGCAGCGACTACTGTAGTTTCGCTACTTCTGACCCGATTTAACTTTATTTTTTCTAGATATAAGTGTTAAATGCTGGTAGTAATCATCATTATGTTGACGGAATACAAATTTAGAGCTGCTGAAGGAATTTCAGACTTAATATGGAATATTATTCATTCCTTTAGGCAAAGTTTACAGTGTAAAAAGGTGTAACTAGCTGATCTTGATTTTGCCTTAGAAGTTAGAAATAAGCATACAGTACTCAAGGATAGCAAAATTCCAGGTTGTAAATTATATATAAAATTATATTATTGTAATCCACAATTTCCTTAGCAGTTCCATAGCTGCCAACTCGTACATTTTTTTCAATTCATAATGTATGGCAGGCCGTACAGGTGAACAGTAATATTGTACTTTTTTGCACAAAAATTAGTTATCAGTGTCGTCTTTAGGGGTGTGCAACAAGTGCGACCCCACAGTGTCCCAAAAGGCCACGCACCCCAATTTTTTAAAAATATTTAAATTTTGAGCAATTGTTTGCATATTTGTTTAAATATTTAGTATTTGTTTAGCAATTCACTTTAATTTGTATAAGAATTAACCTCTTATGCAGTGCATATTATATTGTGTGTTTTCGCGTCTTAACTTAACACCATAAAGAAAAGTTAATTCTGCTCTTTTCTCAGTAACACGTTTGTTACACTAAAAAAGAAAATACATTCTTTGTGTTATTAGAATAGTCTTAAAATTTTTTAATTAGTAATAATGCTTCATGCCTTTCTCTGTGTATGAAAATAAATGAATAAAATTTTCTTACATTCTAAAATAATATTTTAAGATCGAAGAGAATTTTTCTTTTTTCTAAATCAATTATTTCTTTTATGAGCTAGTTCCTTCTCCCCTTTTCTTTAAGCTAATTATAACTGACTGAAAGGAATCAGAAGGAAAATTTTGTCATATAGTTTTCATTCATCAAGAAGGGTGTAAAGTTGGTCAAAAATAACATTCCTGGTCCTGTCGATTTAGCAAGGAAGTTTTTAAGTGTACCAGCAAGCAGTGTCTGGAATGGGCGATTATTTTCAGGTGTTGAAAATATTAAGGGTATTTCTAAAATAATGCATAGCTTCCATTGTTTTATTCAAGTCAAATAGACACATTTTAAACCACAACTTTTTCTGAAGAAATATAATCAAATAAGTACCATATAGAAACAAGCCATATCATTAAAAAAATTTATTAAATGAAATTTATGCCATCATGTAATGCTTTTTGACTTGAAAAAAACCCAGAAGGTTGACAGCTATGGATAATGGAACATACTTTCAGTGGTGATAATGCATGTCAAGAAAAAACAGTATTTGTACAAGAGTGTCAATCCACTTATTCTGTCAAAATTACAGGATACCTCACTAAAGCTGAATCCGAATTTTTGTTCATAACTTTAACAATAATGAAGATATTTTAGTGGGGTTTTTATCAGATTAACTTTGTCTTGTATAAATGTAATGGCATCACGAGAAAGGCACTGAAGTTTAAATATGACTGTCAGTGTGTTAGCTGCAGCATTTTTTTTTTTTTTTTTTGAGTAAGATATTCTATATTTTTCACTAAAAAAGTGGATTGTAATCCTGGTTTCCTATACAATTGAAATCAAACATTCTATTCATGATGATGGAGAGAAGTAGCTCTCCAACCATTGATTATTTTTGCTATAAATGTACAGCAAAAATGTATGGAATATTGATATTTCTGAAATGAATATATTATATTTGAAATCAATATTGCATTAACAATAAGAATCGATTAACAATTATTAGAAATTACCAATCAATAGTTTTTATAACATTATTTCATTTATATGTTCATAATCACACAAGGACTCTTCAGAGATTTTATGACTTAATTATAGTTGATCCCAATACTGTCCCATATGATTTACAATCAGGCATTTATCTAGAGAGAGTCAGCTTGATTTGGTCTCATGAGAAGTGGGGTGAATTTTCACTTCCAGAAAGTGACTAGAGACAGTAAAAGGATGTAAATGAATCATTTGTCACAAGCAGCTTATGGATGCCCAAGAGGAGTGTCCAGAATAATGATCTAGACCAGCGAGTTGCTCTAGAAAGAGAGATGTTGAACTAATATGCATATATATATATATATATATATATATTAGATATTTTAAAGTCTTACTGAAAGGCAGCTGTATATTTTGTTCTCTCAACAACAGTCGGGTAAAGGATAAAAGTACTATAGTGTGATTAACAAGAGATGTTTTAAAAGCTGAATAGGCTATTAGTACACTGCTCAAAACAATTAAAGGATATTTGAAGTTTTATATAAAATAAAGATATAAACGAAATTTTTTTTGCCGAAAATAGAAGAAGAGAATCACAAATGCAAATTTTTCTGGTTTTCAAACTGTGGAGTATGCAAATTTTGAGTTCGACGTCAAAAACGTCGCTTCAGTGGCAGCGAATGAAATTTGACTTTCAACTGGATAAAAGAGAATGAAGACAAGGATGATCGGCATTCAGTGATTGCATTGTTTCAATGAGTACGATGTCTCAGCGAAGTAATTTGACAGATTCAGAAGCTTGGAGAATTGTTGGTAGGTTAGAAGGGGGCCAAACTCAAGCCGAAGTAGCGCAAGCCATTGGAGTGTCACAAAGTGTCATTTCCAGGATCTGGAACCGTTTTTTGGAGAGTGGATGTGCAGGCCAAAGACCAGGGCAAGGTCGTAGACAGGCAACAACGCCCAATGAAGATCGGTATTTAGTGTTAACAGCTCGGAGACACCGAAACATGAACGCTACTCTTCTCCAACAACACCTTCGCTCGGCTACAGGCACCACGATTTCAACTCAGACTGTCCGAAACCAGCTCCATGCTGTAGGTCTGTATGCTCACCGACCAATGGTATGTGTTAGATTAACATCAAGGCATCGTTGCGACCGCAGGGAGTGGGCAACCGAGCATGTCAACTGGAGGAGAAATGAATGGAGCAATATTCTGTTTTCTGACGAGTCCCGTTTTTCTGTGCATCTGGATAATAGGCATATTTTCATCTGGAGGGACCGTGGCAGTAGGAATAATCCTGCGTTCGTGCACGAAAGTGTCAGATTTGGCGGTGGAGGAGTGTTGGTGTATGGTGACATCTCCATTGACGGGCGCACTGACCTCTACATCATTCGAGATGGAGCTCTGACTGGTCGCCGATATAGGGATGAGATCCTCAGACCTATTGTAGTCCCTTACGCTGCAGCAATCGGAGATAACTTCATTTTAATGGACGATAACTGCAGGCCACATCGTGCAAACCTGGTGGAGGATTTCCTTTTCGAGGAAGGAATCGTTCGAATGGAATGGCCAGCGTGTTCTCCAGACATGAATCCAATCGAGCACGTTTGGGACGCTCTAGGAAGACAAGTTTCTGGCCGCCAACAACCCCCACAAACTCTCCAAGAACTGGAAAGAGCTCTTCTGGAAGAGTGGGGCAGAATACCCCAACTCATCATTAATAGCCTCATTGAGTCCATGCCTTAAAGGTGTTCAACGTTGCTGGCCGCCCGTGGAAACCATACCCCCTACTGAAAATGATTTTCTTTGAAGAAAACACCTTTTCTTATTCTTTTTTTCTCATATGCACAAATTGTGTTTTTTTCCTTTTGTACACAAATGCGCAATAAAATGCATTTTTTTCTGCCAAACATGTGTAATTTATTCTCATATAACCTACTATGTCTGTCGACCATGTATCAATCAGCTAAAAAGTTTCCCAGATACAAAATCCACCTAAAACTGCAATATCCTTTAATTGTTTTGAGCAGTGTATATAATAATTTTGCTTTAAAGATGGAGTTCTCTATTAATATATATTTAATTAACAAACCATGAGTGTAAAGTATCTCAACTCAAACACAGTCATTTAACCATATTAATATGTAAAATTAAAAGCTTATGCTTCCTGATATTTTTCTTCAAAAATTTGTTACAGAAACAAATTTAAAATAAACACAAGCATTGGGCTGAACTAATTATTGAAACCACACAATAAACGCAGGTTTTAACCGAATATATATTTAATATAAAACAAACTCAAAGTGATTGCATTCAATGACTAAAATAGAACTATTTGTGGCATGAAGACAAACTAATGAATATATTTTTTTAATGATACATAAAAGAATGCTTCAACAAGATTAGGCCTAAAGATACATAAGTAAGAACCTGTACAACTACATTTAAATAAATACAAATTCAGTATAATATATAAAATTACACTTCTAAATATTCACCATTGTCTTGAGTTTACAATATATTGTAAGTATTTTTTTCATTTCCATTACATTCAATCACTTTCATACATTATATTCAATTGCTTTTACATTTCAATCAAAGCAAAAAACTGTAAAATGAAAAATATTTGAGTTGTTTCATTATTGTGGTTAACCTAGGCAGGCATTCAGGTGTCTGCTCATTTACCCGGTAATTCTCCATGAACTTCAACTCGTGAGTGCATGTACAATTGAAGCAAAGATGGTGGTCGCTTTGAAGTTTATTTTGTAGCCAACGCTATTTGTGATGCAATAAGCAATCAAAATGTAATTTTAAAAGAAATTAATATGAAAGACGATGTTACTTTTAAATTTTAGCCCTTTTTGGATATTTTAACTGTGTAGTCAAGATTATAGTGATTTGTGACAACCATGAACCTCTATAGAGGTTCATGGTGACAACGCTTTCAAGGCATAATATATCTACAGTGAATTTTTGATAGTGCCATCCACCGAATGTGAATAAAAACAAATGTTCTTACATCACAAATATTGTATCTATGATTCAGATCCTTTTTTTTTCTTTCAAAGAATAATTAAAAAGAAAGCAGTTTTTTTTATATTTCAGATTTATCCCTATACTTCATATTTGTTTAAAGCATAAAATCATAGAAGAAGGAATTTTCTGTTAAAGTATCACGTATGTTTATCCGTTTGTAACAGATAAATAATTTAAACTAATATATACAGCCGAGCCCATTTATAGCGAGCCTGCATTTAACGAGATTCTGGATATAGCAAGGAAAGTGGAGTCTTTTGCTTGGTATAAGGTTATTAATGTATTGAAGTATACTCTTTTAGCAAGCAAATTTTTGTACTTCCCTCGGATTTAACGAAGGAAATAATTATGGAAGTATGAAATAATTACAGAAATAGTGATTTTAAAAAAAATAGAAAACACACAGTTTCCTTAGAATTCCCCCAATCCTCTTGTGAAGAAAATTAACCATTCTTTAAAGTTATCCAGCAACAGGTACAACCATCAGAGGCAGGTATTGATTCTTGGAAGGGCGGTGGTGTGAAATGGACGGCAGTCCTATTGTCCCTTTTCCAGGAATGGTAAGGGAAGAAAATGAAAGAATCCCAACTGATAAGGAATGGAATTCCAATCCACTTGGTGCTTTACCGCTGTTAAAGATGGCGAAAGCAGGGGTGTAGGGATGGCGTCAAATGACATCATTTATGACAACTCTCTTCAGTGGCTTGATCAAATCCAAATCAGGTGTAATTACGATTTCAGAACTATGTGTAAGAAAAACTTATTTTCGGTTTGTGCCTTTTCTTGAGAGCATGTTTTTTATTCTGCTGTTTTTAAAATGTCAAAAAGAAAAGTTTTATTCATAAGAGAAAAAGGGAAATTATAAAACTCATGGATAAAGGTGAAAAAAATGTTGCAATATGTAAGCAATATGGGCTTTCTTCTTCAACTGTGTCAATTCTTTTGAAAAAAAAAAAGCAGTCCTTAATGAAAGCATATGAAGCGAATGTGACCGATTACAAACGGTTGGAGAAGTGTGAAAAAAAAAGACTGATGAAGCTCTGTTAAAATGGTTTGTTCAGCAATGTAATTCTTGTTTGCAGATAACTGGGCCCATCATTAAAATCCAAACTGACAAAATTTGTGGCTCAGCTAGGTTACACAGACTTTTCATGTTCTAATGGATGGCTACATCGTTTCAAGAAACGTCGCAACATCTGTGCAAGAAAAATTATCAGCGAGGTCTCCAGTGTGAATAAGATGTGAAAGACTGGTTGGATTGCACATTGAAAGATTTACGTGATAATTATGCTGAAGATAACATCTACAATGCCATTGAGGCAGGAGTCTTTTACAATCTAACTCTTTATCAAACGATGAAGTTTAAAGGTGAAAAATGTGTGGGTGGTAAGTTTTTGAAAGGTCGCTTAACTGTGTTAATGTGTTGAAACATGTCAGGCAAAGACAAGAAATTTTTTTATTCATCAGTAAAACTGCAAATCCAAGATACTTTTAAGGGGTAAAAAGCCTACCAGTGACTTATAAATCAAACAAAAGAGCATGGATGACTTCAGAATTACTTTTATCCTATTTGCACGAGTGGGATAAGGTGCTTCAAAAACAGAAAAGAAAGATTGCACTCATCATTGATAATTGATCTGGTCACCCGAAGGTCAGCAATTTAAAAAACATAAAACTTGCTTATTGTACAGCTTAACTCATCCTGAGTGTTATAGCCTCTCGACCAAGGTGTTATTCGCAGCTTCAAATGCTATTATCAAAAGAAATTGATTCTCATGATGTTAGAGAGAAATGAAAAAGATCAGGATCTTAAAATTTCTGTTCTTGACGCTATACACCATACACCTCATGACAGATGGATGACTAGGGAAGTGTGACTCAATCTTGCATCCAAAACTGTTTCAGGCAAGCTGGATGAATTGACAGAAGTGATTGTGACTTCAAAGTTGAAGATGACTTGCGACTCTCAGTTTTGTTGCAACAAAATAAGATTGAGCAGTTTAATGGTGTTTTAAATATCGATGAGTACAATAACATTGATGACTATGTTTTAATATTGGCATATTCTCCAGTGAGGATATCATTGGGGAAGTGAGCTCAGGAATAGGAAAATGCAAGTGATAGTGACTCGGAAGAAGAAACTGTACTTAAAATGCTGACATGTGATTGTGCTGCAGAGTCATTACAAAATCTTGAACAGTTTTTTGAAGCAATGAAAAATACTAATGATGCAACATTTAACCCTTTCTGGCACAGTGGTCCCACTCCGGGCAGACCTAATTTTAATTCCAAACTTGCATCCGACACCAAGAATATTTTAATAAAATTTTGTTTCTACAATGAAAGCTTAAAATAAGGAGTTCTTATTTCTAAAGAATTTGTTTGTAAATTCCGGTGTCAGGCAGTAATTTCTCATTTTACAAACAGAATTTGTCTGTGCCAGAAAGGGTTAATGCATTAAGTGTTTTAGGATGAAAATTAAATGATGCAAAATTTTGTAAAGTCAAACAATGAACTTTGGATGAATGTTTTTCCACTTGTCAATGAAGATTATCAAGCAGCAATTCACATAAGTTGGTTTTTTGTGTATATACTAGTGGTTAACTTGGATTCAGATTTAGTGAATGACCAGATTTAACGAGCATTTTTCTTTGTCCCGAGTTCCTTGTTAAATACAGATCCTACTGTACTTGTTAGTTGAAAATAATTATTTTTGTTTAAAAGAAATATTTTTTGGAGTTTTTCTTGAAAATTTTTTCATTTCATGAGAATTTTTTCAAACATCTTCTAAAATTATTATACAAGGAACCATGCTTGCAATTTTATCCAGGATAATTTATTTGGATCTGTAATCAATTACTTTAGTTAAATAATTTATATATTAGAAATAAATATATGAAAATGTCTTTTTATATAATATCCTCTCAAAATAAATAAATCTAGTTCATTATTTACTTTTATTCTACTTATTACTGTTACCCTGATCACAAAATTGTTTATTAAACTTATAGATAAAAAAGATATATGTATTTTTTCATTAATCAAGTAACTTTTATAAAAGAATTTTACTGCAACATAAAAAAAATTTTAAATGACCATCTTTTGACTATAACAGTATTTCTAATCTTTGGGCCTAATTTTGTGAACAAACAAAACCACCAAATCAAAATGGTAATTCAAAATTTATTTGTAATTTTATTTATCTAAAAATAAACACCACAAGTATGCTTTTTCAATACTCTGTTTGGTTTTGTTATTAAAAACTGACACAGAGGAAGACACAACTCATGAACTCATGCTATATCATGTGATCCCTTTGACCAATCAGATATACACATTTGAACCTTAGGTTGACTAACCATGGCTTTGAAGTTGTCAATGAATTCAAAATATTAACCAGTGGTTCGATTTGCTCAATTGAGGTTACTCAACTGGGAGTTGAATGGCAAGTTGAAGGTTGTCAGAGAATTGACTGGTTAGGATCTTAAAGTAAAGATTCTTACTGAAACTTAGTGATTGCTACTGTAGAATCCTTAAAATGCTATTCAGATTGGCCATTCTAAACAGCTTTTGCTGTCCTTATGAGTCAGATGTATGAGTAAGATTATGTCCTTATGAGTCAGAGGCAGAAGCCTCTGACTTTAACAATCTTCAGAGCATGATAGCGATTACACAAACAATAGACCAATCAACATACAGAATTGATTCGCTCCAGATCAATTAATCGTGCACATTATTTACCGCTGATCATTTTTCATGCTTTTTAAATTGGATTTTCTACTTTTCTGACCATCAAAATCATTGAAAAAAAAAGCAATAAGCAATAAAGAATTAAATACTCTGTTTGTATTTTAAATGTAATTAAAATATGCAATACATGCACTGTTTTTGTTTTATTTCCTGAAATAATTTTTGATCATTTTCATGTATTTTAGCACATATTTAAAATTTTACACCAAAATGTTTTGATTCTTATAAACCACAGCTAAAGAATATTTAAGAATCAAATTTATATACACACACACATAAGCATACGCAGGATTTTCATTAGTGCACAGGTATGTGTGTGAAGGGGTATCTCGTTCGTATATTCTCTTGTAATAAACACTGGTAAGGCGGGCAGGGGAGAACCATTACACTCGCTCGATTTAGAAGTTTAATTAACTATTTTTATAAAAAAATCTCTAGTTATTTAAAAAAGATGATAAAATTTAGAAAACTAGAATAATTAAAAGATAAAAGAAAAAGTAACTAAGAATTTTCATCACTGTGGGGGGGGGGGGGTGAACATCTGGTGATAGACAATTTTGAATGTTTAATATTTTTTAATTGTTAAATTTCTGTATTGCTTAATGTTGATATGCTTAAAATTGTCTTGCGTAAAAAAAACTTGTTCTGTCAAAAAAATCTTAATTTAGTTTATTTCATATTTATACCCAACATTTAAAAAAACAAACTAGGCTGTGGGCAACAGACATATTTTTTCCAAAATTTTGTCCCTCACTAGATTTTTTTCAACCAGCACCTGTGTTTCTTAATATTTCAAGTTATATCTCACTATTTTTAGAGACTTGCAGGGGGAGGGGGAGGAAGGCACTTTCTCCTGCATATGCTTATGATATTTAACCCGTTTTCGGCCAAAGGTGCATAAACGCACCATTTCAATAAATATTTTTTTATTATCACTGTAACGTATATTTTTCACTAATTTTATTTTTCTGCTATTTTTAAGGGTTCTGGAGACATCTATAAAATATTAGTAATTCAATTGAAGTAATCACTTTCTGTTGAGAAATTTTCAAAATATGCTGGTTTTTTACTTGAAACGGTTATTGACAAATTCGACTTTTTGAAAATTTATAATTATTCCACTTGAGATTAATCATATGTTTTTATAATGGAGTAAAGTTGCAAGTTCTGTAAATAAAATAAAAATAAAACAAATGCCATAAGAAAACTTAATTTTTTTAATTTAAATTTAATAATAAATTAATAATAATAAATTAATAATGGTAACGTCAAATTAAATAAAATATTAATTTTCATGCACGAAAATTTTTTGAAGTCTTAATGAATGTAATTTAAGCAAATTTCTATGCAAATAATACCAGATTTTATAAAATTTCTATGCTTGGCCGAAAATGGGTTAATTAGCTTGCTGTTCTTAAAGTTCATCTTGCATACATTTTTTTTTTTTTGGGGGGGGGGGGACGGAAATGGGAGTTTTTGATTAAAAACTTATTAAAAATACACAATGTATTCTTTTCTTTTTTTTTTTTTAAATATAACCTACTTTAAATAAGCAGTACTATTTTAATGTTGATCTTAAAATAAATGTACTAAAGAAGTATACACAAACCTTTCTAAATTTTACTTGTATATTGATACATATTTTCTGAGACGTAGAGGAAAAATAAGTTTCTTTTTTTCTACTTAGACATTTGCAACCTTTGCTCTGCATAATAAAAAAACATGTAAATATTAACATATTAACCTGTAAAGGCTTTCAAAAACAATTTTACCAATACAATAATGGGATTTTATTCAATTTAGAAAATTTAATTTTCTATAATTCAGCACATGAAAAAATGCAGTGTCTATTTATTATAGGAACAATTATATTATTAATTTCATAAAGAGGCAAAAATTTTTAAATATAAAATTAAAATTAGCAATGATGAATTCTTAAAGATTTACCATTTTTTAAGAGGAAGGGAGAAATTAAAATAATTTTTTAAATGATTAAAAATTGCTGTTATTTATAAATATTTTTAAATGAATCATCTGAATAATGTTTAAACTTGATAATTTTGTAATATTGTAAAACTTGCTTTTACATTATAAATATTGTAAAATATACATTGAATAAGCAAAATTAATGAAAACATAGTGGCATTGCTATAATTGGCAATTATTTGCCCAAATTTAGCATGAGCACATTTTTAGCTTTTCGTTCATCTCAGGAAACCCTATTACTCCCGCTTCGTTGTCTGTCCATCACAGAGCCAGTTCTCAGAAACTATTTAACTTAATGGCAGGAAATTTTGTGTACTTATAGCTGAATACCTGCTATGAAACTCAAAATCATAAAATTTGAAAAAACCGTATTATTTTAATATATAGAGATAAAAAAACCAAAAATCTAACAGCCTTTTCCTATTAAATTTAAACATTTTTCGTTATAGCAGTTGCCAACAATTAAAAATCCCCAATAAAATTCTTTCTACAATAATTAATTTTCTATTGAAAAATTTACGTGTGAAAAATGAATATGAAATAAAAAGTTTCACCAATTGAAAAAAAATATATTAATATGGCGTCATATTGGTAATAAAACGGAAATTTTTAAACATTTTTCAATAATACAAGGAGTATGTGTAAATACAGAAAGCAGCTTAATATGACGTCATTAGAGAATTAAAAAGAAAATTAATTTGACGTCATAACAGATTTTTCAAATGTTTGAGAATAATACAAAGAGAGTATCAATATGAGTAATAGAGAATAGTAAATATATGAGTTTGAGGAACGTATTGAATCATGATAAAAACCAATTATGGAAATATTGGCATATTTTAACATTTTGAAGGTCTCTATACAACATGTTTAATTTTGGAATTGATTTATTTTTATGTCGCATTTAGTCCACATGACAGATATTATTATGACAGAGTATAATAGCGGCTGTTAGCAGGCCGGTTCAGATATTTGAAAAAACAAGAAAAATAGACCAATAAATTTTTACTTTATAAAAACATGACTTTTTTTAATCTGATGTCATAACGGATTTTTCAAATGTTTGAGAATAATACAAAGAGTATCAATATGAGTAATAGAGAAAGCAAGTAGATATGCTGTCCTCAAGTGATTATAACATCATATGAGTTTGAGGAACGTATTGAATCATGATAAAAAACCAATTATGGAAATATTGGCATATTTTAACATTTTGAAAGTGTCTATACAACATGTTTAATTTTGAAATAGATTTTTTTTTTAATATCTCATTTAGTCCACATGACAAAGTATAATAGCGGCTGATAGCGGGCACACTATCGGACCAGTTCAGATATTCAAAAAAATTAGAAAAATAGACTGGTAAATTTTTACTTTATAAAAAACATGACTTTTTTTTTTTTTTTGGAAAAGGAAATTTTTTTAGATTTATTAAAGAAAGGATAAAGTGTTTCGAAAGGAATATTAAATGAAACACTTTGTGCAATCTTCGATCACACTTACCCACTTGTTTATCTTCCTCAGTATTTTTAAATACAATATAATTGTAATAAGACAAAAACAGCTAAACTACAGAAAAAAGAGAACATTTTCTATTTTGCCTTCTCTTCCCCCCACCCCCTTCCCCACAAAGCCAGAGTATTTCAACAACACTCATTTTTACTTTCTTCTATATAACATAAGAAAACTGTTAGAATCATGAAAATTTTTAACTTCCATTTTTTGGATGCTTTAAGTACGATTTGATTATTTTAGGAAAATGTCTGTCTGTGATATCAATTCTGTGGATTTTCTAGCTCCAGAACTAATGGACAGAACTTCACCAAGCTTTGTTTCAGTTAGAATTAGATTCAAATTGTTGCTGATTAAATTTCAATGTATATCACTGAATAGGTGGCACTGCTATGTTGTCTTTCTTGATTAAAATGGAGCAGTGGCCAAGGAACAAAGATATACACACACACAGAACCAGATTTCAAGATTACCAAGTTCCTTAATAACTGTTGTTCGATATATTACATGATATATTATTATATATGCAGCCAGAGATTTCTGTGAGTTTTGTGCCATATTTGCACTTCGCACAAAGTGGTGTTCCATCTAATGGAAAATAACCAAATATTTCTGTCAGAGCCTCACACTTTTATAATTTTTGTTTTTGCATCCAGATTTTTGATAAAATAACCATATTCTATTTTTTTAAGTATTAAGTCCACTAATAAAAGGGTGCTATAATTTTTTTTTTTTTTTAATTTATGGTTATTTTAGCATTGTTTTCTCAAACAATCTATTTTTACATAAAAGTCTTTTTAATCTAAGTGATTGTTCTAACTAATATATACAACTGACAGTGACAATTACCCTTAAAAATTAATTAGAAAACAATAAATTGAATTTATTCTTACATTATATAGTTGTATATATTAGAAACACAATTTGTAAAAAGCAATAAGTGACTTACTTTTCATAAACATGGACAATAAAGTAAAATATAATCCTCAGCAAAAAAAATGAAGTGGCATCCATGCAGCATGCAAAATGTGATTTAGCCTGCAAGTTTGCATCCTAAGAGACTAAAGATTATTTCTAATCTATAGCCTCCTAGGCGCATTCCAACGGGCCAACACAGAAGTGGAACAACCAATGATTTCTGCATTGATCGTCATGATATCAGTGACAATAACTGACACTGCTGATAACAGATTATCCAGCATATCTACTCGCATCACCCTTGTTGCATCTCTCTCATCAACTGTAGCAACTAAGAGAGAAAAGAAAATCTACTAATACATATACAGAAATTAGTTTTTGAAATGTATAACTTCAAAAAACAAACATTATTTACTAATGAATAATTAACTTTTAATTAACCAAGAAATTTAAGTGTGCTTGTTTGAAATAATTTGAGAAAAAAAGAAATCACAACTACATTATTGTACCATGTAAATATTTACGAGCAGGGAAGACCAAGCTATGCTCGGTCAAAATTAGATTTGAGTTCAAATGTCATGACCCATGACCAAAATGACCCACTAATCAAATTTTCTAGAACATGTCAAATAGCCTAACAGTCTTCTCGTGCCCGAAAACCATAGGATGCAAAATTTAGTGTAAATAGTCTGAGCTTTTTTAAGATAAAATAGCTTGACCCATAATGACCCATGACCAAAATGATCCACTAATCGAAATTTCTCGAACATGTGACCTAACCTAATAGTCTTCTCATTCCCTAAACCTGTAGGATGCTAAATTTATTTCAAATCCTCTGAACTGTTTTTAAGATAAAATAGCATGACCCATAATAACCCACTAATTGAATTTTCTCGAACATGTGACCCAGCCCAACAGTCTTCTAGTGTCCAAAAACCATAGGATGCAAAATTTAGTGTAAACAGTGTGAGCCGTTTTTAAGATAAAATAGTTTGACCCATAATGACCCATGACCAAAATAGCCCACTAATTGAATTTTCTCGAACATGTGACCGAACCCAACAGTCTTCTCGTGCCCGAAAACCATAGGATGCAAAATTTAGTGTAAATAGTCTGAGTAGTTTTTAAGATAAAATAGCTTGACCCATAATGACCCATGACCAAAATGACCCACTAATTGAATTTTTCTCGAACATGTGACCTAGCCCAACAGTCTTCTCGTGGCCGAAAACCATAGGATGCAAAATTTAGTGTAAATAGTCTGAGTAGTTTTTAAGATAAAATAGCTTGACCCATAATGACCCACTAATTGAATTTTTCTCGAACATGTGACCTAGCCCAACAGTCTTCTCATGGCCGAAAACCATAGGATGCAAAATTTAGTGTAAATAGTCTGAGCTGCTTTTTAGATAAATTAGCTTGACCCACAATGACCCAGAAATGACACCCTAATCGAATTTTCTTGGACATGTGACCTAGTCCAATGATTTTCTTTAGTCCGAAACTCGTAGGATACAAAATTTTATCAAAATCGTTAGAGCCGTTTTTTAGATAAAATTAATTTGATCCGCGTTGACCCAAAAAAGACCCACTAATCGAAAGTTCTCGAACATGTTTCCCAGCCCAATAGTCTTCTCGTGCCCGAAAATGGTCGGATACAAAAGTTCGTCAAAATCGTGTGAACCGTTTTTTAGATACAATTAGCTTGACCATGACCCAAAATGACCCACTCATCGAATTTTCTTGAACATGTGACCTAGCCAATGGTTTTCTGGTGCCCCAAAATGGTAGGATACAAAATTTCGTCAAAATCGTTAGAGCCGTTTTTAAGATAAAATTTGCATATATATATATAACCACACACAAGATTTGCTTGTATTAGAATATATGATATAGGATGTTAACTATGAAATAATATTTTTAAAATGCTATAGATACAGTAGACTCTCTCAAATCCGCAACCCTAAAATCCGCAATTTTCTAAAATCCGCACATTGCTTCAGATGTAAACAGTGAAACTTACAATTCAGATATAGGGGAGAAATTAAAGTTTTTTTTTATTTTTATATCATTCCGTACTCATTTTATTATGTAATTCTAGTTAATATCATAGAACTCTTGCTTTCTCATAAAGGAAGTGTAAATTTATTTCCGAAAATTTTCAAGATAACACTGATATTAGTGGTGATTGATCTTTTTATCAAATACACTTATGTATTAATCAAGCTTTTTTGTTTATTAAATCTGGCCAAACATCAAATACAATTTTGTAATTTTATGGTTCTGATGTAAATTACTAGTGTACCTTTAAGAGGCGAGTTTTATTGAATAATTCAAGAAAAGATTATCTCATCATTGTTATGCATATTTAGTCATGTATTATTAATTATTTATGTAACATTTACATTATTTCCTATTGTTATTTTAATATTTTACTTTATTGTAAGCATTCATGATAATTTTAAGTGTATTATTACATTCAAATTACTGTTTAAAAAATGTAAACAGAACAGTGACCAGAAATCCGCAAAATTCTAAAATCCGCACAACCTCTGGTCCCAAGCTGTGCGGATTTGAGAGAGTCTACTGTATTTAATAATTTAGTGCATGATATTTTATAAAAGGATAATATGCTGCATAAAAGTTCATTCCTTAACTTTTTCTACTTCAGAAGCTTCAAAAATAATTTTAACCACTTTAATTAAAATAAGAAATCTATAGCATCTGTCCTCAATTGACAATAATGAAAGGTACATGATAAAGGTAGAATTTTCTTCTGTAACAGCCTGCCTTTTCTCTCTATTTTTATAATTTTCTACAGCTCCAGAGGTCTGTAAAATTTTTCCAGTCTTAATATCTGAGAATCCTAAGTGATTGATAACAAAACTACACATGTAGGAGTCGCTGCTAAATTGTACGGCAAAATTAATCATCCTTTCAATCACCCAAAATGAGAAACCTGTAGCATCTGTCCTCAGTTGATGAGGATGAAAGGCACATGCAAAGTAGATGTACCTTTATCAGGGTGTCTATTCTAGATCAGCAACGAATTTCCCCTGACTTTTCCATACCAAAAAAAAAAAAAAAAAAATTCCAGGCATCAAGATTTTGTGATGTTACACACAAAAAATTTTTTTAAAGTTGTGAATTTGAGAGTGGAGCTTTCACAACTGATTCTGAGGCACAAATTACTGATTTGTTACATAATTTTTTGCAAAATTTACAAATTGTTGAACATTTTACATGTTAAACATTTGACAGATACACACTTTTAGCATAAGGTTCTATCCATTTTGTCAAATGAGGATGAAATTTTTTATCACATCAGTCACAGTTAAATATATATTGCTTTGACATATTTTAATACAAATAATAAATATCCAATAAATTAAGCTAACAAATGTTCAGTTCCCAAACAAAGATAAGTAAGCAGAGTGAAACACCTAATCAATCCTACAACATTCAGTAGAAAGTTTCAGTGAAGCTGGAACTGAAAATCTCTGAGTTACAAAGAAGGAATGAAAAGGGGTAGACAAAATTATTTGCATGAGAGTTTGAAATACTCTTTACAGCAGCGATGAAGAGCAAAGTTTGATTTTAGTGGTGCTGCAATTTCAAATCCTTAGTTTTATAAGAAATATTTTCCTTTTTTTTTTTTTCCTTCAAGATTAAAATTTTTGGACTTTTTTTCAGAATTTTCAAATTTTCCTGACTTTTCCTCAGAAATGGTAAATTTCCCCTGACTTTTTCAGTCCATATAAATTTCACTGACTTTTCCATGTAGCTAGACACCCTGCTTTATAGTGGTTATATGGAGAAAAGTTACTTGACCAATCATTAATTATTTGAAGAAAAAAATAGTACTTATGTGTTATTCAAGCCAGTGAAATTGATTGCCAAAAAAAAAAAAAAAAAAAAAAAAATCAGTCATCAGATGTGTTTAAAACAGCAAATTAAGTGCATAACATTGTTAAAAATGACCAATATAACTGCAAACTAAAGTAATAAAAAGAAAGTAATGATGTATGCATTTATTAAATACATACTATCATCATGTTGGAGACTATTAGTGATAAAAGGTTCTTTTACTTCCAGTGGGATGCAGCTACTGTATAACCATTATGAATATATCACAATTTTACATAAATACTTCTGCAACTTCATTTAATATTGCAGCTATACAATAACAATGTAGAAAGTGGGGGGGGGGGGGGTTTAGTGCAATTAGTATTAGCATTATCATTGTTGGTAAAATGTACCTTTCTGGCATAGATAAGTGAATACCCGAAAAATATCTGGCAAGTTCACTCACAATACAGCTGTAAAATTTATCCTCATAACTTTTTAAGTTTATAAGAAAAAATCAGTTCACCAAATACACTTTTAAAAAACTGACACAGTGTGCATACTGATATAACAGAATGTAAATAATTTGTTGGTTTATCTTGATTTTAAACTTAAAAAGCTGAATTCAGTTATAAATAACTGACATTAAACAACATATTATCATCGTTAAGATTTAATATCTGTTTAAAACGGCATAGGACCTAATAAATAAACATTATGCATATAAAATATTTTTTTATTGTACATATCATTTTAAGCGAGTATTCGTGAACAAATATTGCGAAAATTTTAAACAATTTCACCAACGGTACAGAAACTCGAGGAAAATAAACGTAAGATAAAATCAATATTCTAAAAAATTAATATGGTTTACTCTGATATTACAAAAGCTTACCTGCTATAACATTATAATTGACGGTTTCTATGGATTTTTAATTCCAATCAGTATTAAAATACTATAAGTCCCATTTAAAGTTGAGCAAAAGCAGCAGATAATAAAAAAATAATTTTCACCTACATGTAAATTAAAAATAAAATACACTAAAAAATCGATGAAAACGAAAACATCCCATTACGTGGTGATACGATGCCAAAAATCTTGAAGATATTCTCCAATAACGATTGAAAGAGAAAAATAGCTTAATGAATGTAATTTATTACTAATAATTTTACTAATAAATTGACACGTATTATATTTCTGTGCGAATTCTACGCGAGTCAAAATAACAATCTTTAAAAATGCGTGATGAAATTAATGGCGTGGAATACTAACCATCATTAACTTATAAAAGACAGCATTTTAGCTGTCCTTATAAATCTGGGAGCTTTTGACACTAGTTTCCTTATTTAACTATTCTTATTCGGAACTGAGAATAGCGATTTTGAGATAGAAACCTTTGTTGATATTACTACAAAATTTAATAAATTATATTCATAATGGTGGTGTCTATGGTGAGTGAGAGTGTTCTATTTTTGCTTTATTAACCACGACCATGGTCGCAGTTTTCAAGAAAAAACGAAGTTATTAAAGAAATGGCATTTCTGACAGCGATTTCACGGCTTTTATAGCACTTTTTTGAAGCCTGCGCCCTCTATATTATCAGCGCCACCTAGATTATTAATGATATACGTCGGGATCCAACTAGATTTTGCGCTGTTTGCGAATAATTCACAGTGAGGGACTCTCGTTAGAAAAATTGTGTTCGAGATTACGGAATCATAATCATGACAACTGATTACCGTGATGACATGTGATCATACCTGATTACACATAGATTACAGTTGTTTACACTTGATTACGTTTGATTATACTTGGAAACACGTGATTAAATTGCTAAAGATTGTAATTTAACAATTTTACTCGATTTTACTGCATTTCAAAAGCTGTTTTTTAAACATTTTAACTTTTTAAAGTCGTCTAAAATAAGAAAATAGTATAGTTCTAAATACAAGCTTCCATATATAATAGCAAACAAGGAAAAAATAAAACAGCCGTACAAAATACTCAAACAACAATAATTTTTAATTCAAAAACATTTGTATTTCCGTATGTCAAAAAATCAATAGGTTACTATTTGTAAGTGGTTGATGACATAAAAGGTACGTAAACAATTGGAGGGCATGAATTTTTCTCAAAAAATTATGTTCAATATTTAAAGATTAGTTATACTGGATAAAATTGGACAAGTACTATAATAAAATAACGGTTTGACAAATACTTGGAAATACATCAATCGCTTCACACAAGCCATAAAGATTTATAACATGCCTGAATATATTGCTTTAATGTCACTAGGTAGTACACGTCTAGTTCATTATTAAAACAGAAGCAGAAAGTTGTCTGGTACAGACGTTCAGAACAGCACGTGCTGCGTGCAACACCCTTGCATTTGAAAACAACATTTTTTGTAACAACGGTATACTTTAAAAATAATGCTGAATATATATTTTGGAGTTTTTGCACATAAACAAAACTTTTGATAGGTGAAAGATAGAAGTAGTACGACTCTATAAAATTCAGTGTTGAGGTGAAAACAATTATTGAACGACTTGAATACAGTTTTAGCAACAACCCTCCCCCACAGAAACCATATGAAGACCCTCCATTTGCTTTAGGTACAAATAAAAGAATTCCAGACAGTTTCTGACATACATTTTCTCCATTACTGTCACGTTTACTTTGAGCTAGTTACTGAAGTTTAAACTTGGACTCTTATTAATCGATCTGCTGAAACTCGTTCTTTACTTCCAAGCAACCATAAAGCAGTAGTCTTCTGAATAATCGCGGTGTTCATATTCAATGAAAGCACAGTTCTCTGGCAAAGGACCAGTGGCGTAGCTAAGGGTGGGGGGGCGGAGGGGGCGGTCCGCCCCGGGTGTCACCCTCTAAGGGGTGACACCCGATCTTTATTTGCAAAAAAAAAATATATCTAATCTTATAAGATTTTGGAAAATAATTCTGAGGTAAAATTAAATTCTGGCGCACCACGTAATACAGTTAATTTTCTTTTCTTGGGAAATTTGAAATTTTACACAGATGGGGGTGTCTAAATTAGATATGCACCAGTGAACAAAAACCTAACTATCCAACGAGTGGGTAGGGAAAGCAGACTTTAAAATAAAAGAATTTTCTTCTACATTATAGGCACCGCATTGACTTATGCGGACTATGGGATCAGTCGCCCCCGAGGTTTCTTACATGGGAGGACAAAAGGCAACGTCTGCATTTGTGAATGGATTTTGAAAGTGGTGGAAGCTAAATCCTAGTGTTTGAACATGATGTCTCAAATGAACATCTCCAAAATCTCGAGAAATAGAAAATTTTAGAAACAAGACTCAGATTTCATTCAACAATAGATCATACAACCTTTCAACAAATAAATGCCGAAAGAAAGTAATGGAAGGATTTGTTGACTAGATTATTAGATATCACACTATTTTTAGCTAAACAAAATCTGCCATTTTGTGGCCGCGATGAAAGCAATATTTTCGCAAATAGAGGTAATTTTCTTGAATTGTTTTAGTTGCTTTCAAGGTATGATGCTGTATTGAAAGAATATCCATTGAATTTGGAACATTGTTCTCAACTCAAAACGTTTCTTATCTGTCCCCAGTTATATAAAATGAATTCATATTATCAAGCTACATTAAAAGCAAACTTGTTGAAGAGATAAAATCCGCTGTATATTTTGACATGATGTTTGACAGTACATCAGATATTGCTCATACTGATCAAATGTCTCAGGTGATTTGTTGTGTGAAAATTGATGACAGAAAAGTTGAAATAAAAGAAGCATTTTCAGGATTTTTCCTTTAAAAGGAAAAAAAAGCTGTTGATCTTAGTAAAGAAATTCTAAAAAAAGCTTGATAATGATGGTTTAGATGTTATGAGGTGCCGCTCTTATGACAATGCAGAAAATATGAGTGGAATATACGGTGGGGGATACAAGCCATTATCAAGACTAAGAATAAAAAAGCTGTTTTCTTCGGATGTATTAATCATTCCCTTAACTCATGTGGCCAAAATTTCTCTTGTGTTCCTTTTTTGGAACTTTGGAAGCAGTTTATTCATTTTTCTCTGTATCAATGGTTTTAATAATCAGTGGAAAGTATTGATAAAATACAGTGGAATATCAGTTAAGAGAGTTTCAACAACTTGATGGAGTGCTCATTATGAAGCAGTTAAAGTAATGGCAGAAAAATTTGATGAAGTTTGATGAATAGCAGCAATTGAAGAATTGTGCGATTCACGAGAAAATTTGAACATCACAGAAGCTGCACAAAATCTTCTGCCTGCTCTCCTCAATTTCACTTCCTATGCTATCTTGCTGCTATCTTTTCTTGAATGATGTATTAAAGGAAGCGAATTGTACCCAGGAATCATTGGAAGCCAAAGCCTTAATGAAACATTAATAAAATTAGAGACATTTTGTCTTTGTACGAGGTTTATTTTTAAAATAAGGTCCGATTGTGAATGAGAGGGAGAATGGCCATGAAAATAGCCGCAGTGCTCATGCACGTCTGCTCCCAGCATACTTTGCGGGCGTTTAGACGCCATTTGCAGCCATTTTGTTTGTATGTGTGCTGAACTGTAGAAGTTTATAATGTTTAAGAAAATTGATTCGCCCGACGACTATGAGATACGATCTGTAATTCGATTCTTGAGTGCAAGAAACTTAGCAATAACGGAAATTCACCGTGAGATTTGGGATGTCTAAGGTGATAATATGAGTGATAGTAAAGTTCGAAAGTGGGTGAGAATGTTCAAGGACGGGCGGGTTAATGTGCATGATGACGAGCCTCTCCCAGGCCGACTTTCTCTGATTTCTGAAGATGTGGTTCCTGATGCGGACATCAAAATTCGAGAGATCTGACGATTCACTATTTCACAGTTATCAGTTGATTTTCCCCAGGTTTCAAGGTCAATTTTGTGCACCATTGTTTCGGAGAAACTGGAGTATCGGTGGCAGATTTCTTTGACGTCTGAATTCAAAAACTTGTTGAACGGTATGACAAATGTTTGATAAAAAAAAAATGAAAATTGTGTAAAAAAGTACATGAAAACATGTAGAATATGGAAATAAATATATTTTAATGATATTTACAATATTTTTCTTTTTATTAAAAAACGGACCTTATTTAAAAAATAACAATCGTATATACGGGAAAAAGGACTGAAATTGTAGAAAAAGCGATTGAAAATGCATTCAAGACATCTGAATATAACGACATTCCAATTGAGCGCAAAATACGCCGCAAAAAGAAAATGGCTGGGGAACAAGGTAGAGATGAAAGAGATTGAGGCTATGCAAGATGAAAACAGAAAAGACATGTTGGAAAACCTCGATCGATTTCATTCTGATATTCAGACTCGTTCAAATGCCATTCAAGATATAGCTTGAAGTTTTGAAGTGCTAAAAATCAACAATTTATTATTGACAAGTGGGGAACAGTTAAAAAACCGTGTACCAAAACTAACTTCCTTCTATGACGAAGTGTCTGTAAGAGAAATTTGCCTTCAAATACCAAGGTTAAGAAGACATTTCATAGCTGCCGCTCTTGATGTTCCAAAAACCAAAGATTGGGTTGCCTTAGACTTTTTGAAGTTTATTCTTGAATGGGGATTTATAGAATCTCTTTCAAACTTAGTTTTATCGTTAAAGTTATTTTTAACGAAATGCGTGTCAGTCGCATTTTGTGAGAAGAGTGTTAATAAAATGAAGCTGATTAAAACTATTTGTGGTCAACAATGAGTGACAGCTGGTTGAGCAACTTGGCTACGTTGACCATAGACCATGAGTCCGCATAAAATATAGACTTCGACGAAGTAATTTCCAACTTTTCTTGTATGAAAACAAAGACAGAGAATATTTAAAATATATTAAGTTGTGCACAGTTAATTACTTTTAATTTAAGATTAGTTAAACTGTGTTTACAGCTGTTAATTTGATTATTGTGTAAAAAAAAGTAAACATAAATAAAAGAAAATTAAAGTTGAGATTTTACTTTTATTTTTGTTATAAATAGTTACATTACTATGTAGTGTTAATTATTGTAACAGATAAATTTTTTACTGTATTTGAAATTTGAAATATAATAAATAATTATTTTCTTTCTGCTCGTATTGGTGATATTGGTGTGTGGGGGGGTGACACCATTTACATCCGCCCCGGGTGTCACCCATCCAAGCTACGCCACTGCAAAGGACCACCTGAAATTGTATACGTAGGTAGAAAGCTATTGCCCACAAGTTTGCAACGGGTAAACGTGCAATGACCACCTAATATACTAACCTCCTCTTCTTGACAAATATCAGTTTCATCATAAACTGTAGTACTATCTGTGATCCCACGTGTCTCCTCTTCTGCATCTTCACCAGTACCATCTTCCAGGTCTTCAATGTCATCGTCTACATGTCGGTCAATGTTCCGTTTCCTGAAACTTACTTTGGGAATTTGTGCATTACTAGCAATGATGCTGACTGTAGAAAGAAGTTGTTTGGCCTTTGGTCGTGCAGCTATCAGAGCTTGTTGAACTTCTTTATAGAAGTCTTCACTTGTTGTTTCAGTGATACAGACTGACACAGGTGCATTTAGATTTGTTCGATGAGAAGAATTGCAAGTTTACTTGTTAGTTTTTTTTTTATTATTCAGAACATACATCTGACTTGGACTTGTTAGTTTATAGACTAAAATAAAATATATGTAAACAAAACAGGTAAGACAAATTCATGTTCTCCCAAATTCTATAAGCCATTAAAGCAAACTTTTTGTTCCAAGCCATGCAAATTTCAGAGTTGACTGCTGACAAAAAATTAGAATGTAAATATTTGTTCGCTACATAACAAAATTTATCTATAATGGAATTTTTAATTTTACATTAATTTCTTTTATTGTTAAATGCTTAAATCTAAATTGCTTGTCATAAAAAATATAACATAAATATCAACTCCTGAAGCTATTAAATAAATTTAGATAGCATTTGAGTGGTTTTCATTTATGCATTTTTTGGGACGACTTTACCTATGCTTGACCCCACCGAATAGAGTCGCCAAGCATTGGCGAATGACGCATATGGTTGCCAGAATGATACTTGTGATGTTGGCATATTGTGCCGCTGTATTAAGCCAATTGTGATTTTTCAACAGTGGGGTCTTTTCAGCAACCCCAAGAAGAAGGTGTGGGATGTCAATCATGTATCCACAAACAGTTATTTGTTATCGTTATTTCGCTTCCGCTTTAATAAGTTATAGGAAGCATTTCGCTTTGTATTAGATTCTTTTTTTTCTTTTTCTTTTTTAAGAATGCAAAAGCCAGAAAGAATGTATATTAAAATAGTATAGCGTTTAAATGTTTTGTATTTTTCTGTACATATATTTAACTGTAATGAGGCTTTCATTCTGAAAATTAATAGCATTTAATATATACTTAAAAGCGGGAGAAATGGGGGGGGGGGCTTTTGTACGAGTTCATCCGTGTTAATGCGGTTTTCTGCGGATAGCTGGGGTGATTGTGTTCCGGTATTTTGTACACCACTAAATTTATATGGGAATATTCTTAATAGGTCATCGCAGAATCCATCGATTAAACAAGAAACAGATTGCTATATAAATTTAGTGGTGTACAAAATACCGGAACACAATCACCCCTGGGATAGCAAAGGAATATTAATGTTATTTTATCTTGGAAAAGAATAAAATAATAGACCTATTTTTACGTAAATAGTAATGATAGAATGAATAGTCTTCATTCCTTTTCCTTTTTTTTAACACTTTCCAACCTAGTTGAAAAATGTTTATGATTTCAGTTTGTCTGCCGTCTGTCCGTGCTCTAACTCCCGTAAATATGCTCGGATTGCTCTGCAATTTTTATATGTTATTGTCGTTATCTATAGCATGTTCCCTATTTCAACTGAAGTGTGTAGCACTTATAGTTTCTTTACAGGGACACTCAAAAGAATTCCGTTACATTACGGTCTATGGGGAAAATCATTTGCGGTTTATTTTAATGATGTTACACAATTTTAAACACATTGTAATTCATATAGTATATCACTAAGGTGCATTACAAGAAGTTTAATATGGAATATGCTGTGCATAGCACTTATAGTTACTTTACAGGGGCAGTCAAAATAAATCCGTTACATTACGTCTATGGAGAAAAATCGTTTCCGGTTTAATTAAATAATGTTTACTATTTTAAACGCATTGAAATTGATATATATCACTAAGGTGCATTACAAGAGGCTTACTACAGAATATTGTGTGTATAGCAGTCATCGTTCATTTACAGGGACACACGAAAGAATTCTCTACTGTCTGTTAAAAATAATTTCTGGAAGTGCGTTTTAAGTTGCTGAACGCGATTTTAAATTGAACTCACTTTTTGTCTATTATTTGGTGTGTATAAATTCTGTAGATTCTATACAGGGCAGCACAAAAGTTCGCGAACACATTTCCGTTTATTGACAGAAACTCCAGAATGTGAATTTTAAACTGTGCTACGCGTTTCCTAACTAAACTGAAATTTAGCATATACACAAATATATATACAAATCTATAGATCATATACAGGGCTGAATAAAAGTATTCAGATATTTTTTCTAATATTGTATATGTTGGAAATTCCTGAAATTACGTTTTTAAATATGTTATGCGTTTTCCAAATTGTTTACTTAGATGTTATCTTTCAGCTTATTAAACGGTGATGATTTGTAAAATTATTTTGGAAAGTGTTACATAATCTATACTTGATGCATGATTTTTCGTTCTTGTTTATGTATGTTTCAAATTTATAATTAATTTAGTTTTTTTTTCTTCTTTAAATCATTGTGTTGTCGTCTAGAGTCCTGCACGATGTATTCCCGAAAATTTATTTTCAAATCAACTCGACCCCGAGACCAAAAAAAAATTAAAAATTCATGTTTTTTTTTTTTTTTTTTTTTTTTTGTCAGCTTTTTAAATCATTGTATTGACGGTGGTCTAGAGTCCTGCACGATACTATACCGGACTTATTACTGTTACTCGACTTACTGTACCCGTCTCGTATTAACACTGATGTACTGTAATGTACCCAAAATTTTCATTTAAAATCAATCCAGCCCGAGCAGGGAAAAAAAGTTTCGTCGATCCGAACCCGACAAAATAATTTTCATGATGAAAATAAATTAATTAATCTTTTAAAGCAATTGGGAAATGTAATCTCTATATTTTTTTTCCTGCTATACCAATTTTATCTTTTTTATACAAAAATGGACGGATTTATTATTCAAATATAGTTAATAGAGGAAACATCGATGAAATCCTGCATCAGGTCAGATTGTCCCTTTTTTTTTTTTTCCGTGTCAGGTTTATTGGCGTAGAATTGTATGAGCTCGTGGAGTTCAAGCCCTTCAATAATTTCTAAAATGAACATTTTTTTTTTTTTACTTTTATTTATTTTTATTTTATTTTGTTTACTTTCTAGTGTTTTACAAAATTTTTAAATGTTCCATTTTTTCTTATTTTTCTTTTTTTGTTATAGGCATAAACGACATTAGGAAAACTTTTTCACTTTATTTTCAATTTTTTTTTTTTTAATTAGAATAAAATGATCAACGTTTGAACTTTTTATATAAAAAATGAAAATAGAAAGAACAGTAGTTACCATCCCCTCAAACCCAATGACGCAAATCCCCCCCCCCCAAAAAAAAAAATCTTCATACATTAACAATGACCCCCCCCCCCCCCTAAACAGAACATCAATTGTAAAATATATTCTACTGATAATTTAATAATAGTATTCTTGCGTACTATCACACAAAGATGAAATAAAAGTTTTAACAGCGTAATAAAAAATGAAGATATATATTTTATTATTAGCAATCTGATTGTTTCCACATTCCTGACTGACAAGCCCGTGTTAATACATTCACTAAGCTCCAGTTTTCACTGCGATACAAGCCTTGTCTCAATTAATATAATTCTAAAGATATAATGCAATATTAATGACTGAAGTAATGATTAATACTCTTAATGATTACATTCATATACGTAATAAGTTTTTTTTTTAATGTGTTAGAAAAATCAATTCTTTTTAGCATTTAAGATAAAATACAGAGAAAACAATTACAATTTTGCTCGTTAGCAGGAGGCAGTGCCGAAACTAACCTTTTTTGCACCCGTGGCAAACATGGATTTTGGCGCCCCCCCCCCCCCCCAAAGGCGTATCCAGCTCTCCGTTCAGAGGGGGGTCATGCCCTTTTTTTGGGGGGGGGGTCATATGTCTTCATTAGCAGTTTTTATATATTAAATCCACATTGACTGTTTTCTGACGTATACCCGAATTCATAAGTTCATTTCTTTCATAAATGCATAAAATTTGCTGGTATATTCGTAAATATATAATATTTGCATGTTTTAGAAAGATACCAAGAAATTAATTTCCCATTTTCTTATTCATGCAAAGAATCTTACAGAAAGTTTTCTCAATGTTCGCATTTTAACATTTTAAGGCGATTTTCGAGGGTCGATAATCATGGAAATATCGTCTTGAGGGAGCAATCAAATACAAATCAAAATGTACCACATTTATAGGAAAAATAAAAACGATGTTCGATTGTTTAGTACTTAAACAATAATGCCTGCTATTTAAATTCATATCTATTTAAAAATAACAATGGATGAGATAATTTAGAATTTTTAAGCAGTAAAAAAAAAAGAGAAAAAATGAAAACATCTTTAATACTTATTTATATTTAAAACAAATGTATTAGTCGATAGAAATGTTTTTCTTTTGGAGGGGGGAGTGAGTCATGACCCCCATGACCTCCCCCTTGGATCCGCGCTTGCCCCCCCCCCCCCACCTTGCCAAATAAATTTGCAAAGATAATTTTATCAAGTTTCTATAATAGCTGACTCGACTTGTTTTAAATTTAAAATATGTAATCACAAAATACATAATACTGAACTGCGTAATCAGCTTTGTCAAATATTGATTCAATAAAACCTTCAAAACGGAATAGAAAGGAACAGGAAAAAAAATCCACTTTATACAGGTTTTCACCTTCGCAGGTATATTTGTTGGTATTTTTTCTGTTGAGAACATGTGATTTTAAAATTCAAAACTGGATTTATTTCATTTTCACAGATTTTACGCTCTGTGCATCATTACAAATGAGGCGTTTAAGGTCCAGTGATATGAATCACATTGTCTTAAGAGTTTACACTAATCACGCGAAGACATTCGGAAGCTAATGTTAAATCTGTGGGAGCGTTCTTAATTACTTTTTTTTTCTTTCATGGGATACATGCGGTCGATATCTAATGTACATGCATTTGTACATTTTCGGGATTTGTTACTTTTTTGAAAGTGTCCTCATATAAAAAAAAAACTGCAACCAAAGTCAAAAAAGTTAAAACGCACAATGTTAGATATCGAGATCAAGTATGATATGAGAAAATAAATTATTTAAAAATATTTAAATGTAAGCGAGAATTACGAAAAGAACGCTCCCATAGGTTTAACATTAGCTTGCGAGTGCTTTCGCGTGATTACTGTAGGCTCTTAAAAGCATTTAATTTTTTTTTCCTTAGGATAGCTGAGGTTGATGTTCCGAAAGAGAAAGTAACTTTATATATATATATATATATAATATTAAAATGCAAGCGAGAAATTTTATAAGAATGCTCCCATAGGTTTCATATTAGCTTGCGACTTTCTTCACGTGACTATAGTGTAGGTTCTTAAGAACTCAAAAACCAGGATTTTCTGCAAGCATAACAATGCCAGCTTTACTAACTATGTCACCATATGCGAGATTTTTTTCCTGCACCCCTACAAATGATAAATCCGAAAAAAAAAAAAGGTTTTACTAAGTATTTTATTTTGCGTATGTTTTAACTCCTTTGTTTTTAGTATCTCGAGCAGTCGTCCAACCTCTCTCCCTCTAAGCCAGAATCTGGTTGCAAAAACAAAAAAAATCCCTGACGGCTCGGCCTACAGGCACAGGTAGATTTCGAAGACGCAGACCATGGGGCACCTGTTTGTTGGAAATTCGGGGAAAAATGACTTTTTTGCGATGATGCGGTAGTTGGAACCGCTCACTTCGAAACCTAACTTGGTTGCAGGCAAAGCCGACCGGGTTTTTTTTTTTTTTTTTTTTTTTTTTTAATATAAGGGTTTGTCCTATAAAAAACTTGTCAATATAAAAGTTTTAGATAATAGTAAGAGGATTTATAATAAATTTAAGCGGATTTGATATCTTGTGAATGGACGAAGTTATGAATTTTTTTTCTTCTAACCCCCCCCCCCCCCCCCCACCCCTTTGGGCCATTTTTAATGATATTAAAAATCTGTCTTACATAAATTTTCGTTAAAAGTAATAATAACTTTAAACAGATTCGATACGTATCATAACTAATAAATTATGGGTTTTTTTCTGTTTTAACAAAAAGCCCCCCCCCCCCTCCATGTATTCCCCTTGGTTCGATTTTTCCCATTAACGAACTTGACCGACATTTTATGCCCCTTGATGTGCGATTTCCATCTAACCGCATATCATTTCGGGCACCTTGTTAAAAGCGAAAAATTTCCAAATTGACTGGCATAAAACTGGCAGGCCTGAATAGTGAAGTGATTTGAAATCGAAATGAGTTTTCCATTTTTTGATCAATAAATTACTTATCGAGTTATAAGCAATTCATGTCACGCGACGACATGTTCCCCTTTCTCATGCAGCGCAGTCGGGAATTAAAAGATATGTCAAAGTAACCAGTTTAAATTTGAGAACAGCCTTAAATTGTTTTAAGTCCTTTGTGAAAAGTACATTCTGTTATTATTATTATTTTTTTTAATCCTCAGAGTAAAAGAAAATTTGGTTACCTAAATTTTAAAATCCAGGGAGGGCCATTGTCCCTTCCTCCAGGCACTCTTAATTGCGCCCATGATAAACGGAATATCGGTGAAAAATTGCAGCATTTTGACGCAATTACGTATATAATATATTAAAAATAAATCACATGTTTAAAAATAAATGAAAAAGATAATACAAATAATAAACACGGAAAATTGAAAATGCACAAATAAGATTATGGTATATGATTAAAGATGTACGTTTATGGATTTTTCAGTGAAGGAATCGTCACGTCACACGCCGCGCCGTTTTGAGTTTAGGGCTCAATATCTTGATAATTGTCAGGAAACCAACTGCTGTGGTGCCATATGCTTGGCTGTACGTAAGCTAATATTGTATACAAACCGCAAAGGATTATTCGGAGGAAGTTGGAACAAATTAACAAAAGAAATGGAAAGATGAGGATCCCCGTCGTCTAATTCTTTACGAGGGGTTACTACCATCTGGACAGACATCTGGTGGTCAGTCCAATTTCCAGAAGTGGAATTCAACAGAACCGGAGTCATAAACCTGTCACAGCAATAATTAGCAGTCAGCAATGAAAGCACACGAGTGGGACATCCTACGGGTAATCCATCAATTGCTTCATCTTCCCACTTACGTAATTTGATCCTTTTAGGCTGCTGACTATTCTGCTCAGATAAAAAAAATACATAAAAAGGCGTTCACGAGGTCTAAACTTATTTGTGGCGCATTTTACAATGTCTTATTGAAGCAAGGACCGGTGGAGGGGAGGGGGGGGGGGTAGATGTCCTGGGCACAAGAGTAGAAGGCGGAGCCAAAAGAATATTTGGTTCGTCCTTCGGTACAAAAAACAAATAACGAAATTTTGGGAAAAATGTCATGTAATCGGACGACCCAAAAGAGAAACGTATTCTTTAATTCTATACTCTTTGTTTTGAGCAAGGCGCTGTTATTCCATTAAGGGACCGCCGAGGGGCGCCAGAACAATATTTGATTAACGAATTCATCCCAGATACTTGCAACATTAATAGCCCGCCCAATTATGTTTGAATTGGTTCAATATTTCGGACATCATCGTGATGACAAATTTTGCTTTTGTGTGTTGCTGTAAAATGGGGAGGGGGGCTGGGCGTCACAGTCGAAGAGGGCGCCAAAATAAGATTTTGTTCGTCCTTCGTTACAAAAAACAAATAACGAAATTTAGGCAAAAATGTCATGGACTCGGACGACCCAAAATTAAAGATGTATTCTTTAATTTTAAACTCATTCTTTTGAACAGCGCGCGATTACATTATTAAGTGACCGCATAGGGGCGCCAGAACAATATTTGATTAACGAATTCCTCCCAGATACTTGCAAAATTAAAACACTGTCCAATTATATTTGAATTGGTTCAATATTTCGGACATTATCGTGAGGACAAATTTTGCATTTGTGTGTCTTTGTAAAGGGGGGGGGGGGAGTATGCCCTGGGCCCCAAATTCAGAATTTATTCATTCTTCGTTACAAAAAAACAAATAACGAAATTTAAGCCAAAATGTCATGGAATCGGACGACCCAAAATAAAGATGTATTCTTTAATTTTATAATCTTTGTTTTGAACCAGAGCGCGATTTTTCCATATTATACTTTTTTATTTTATGTCGAGCGTCCCCTTACTTTTTATTTTCAAGGGGGACGCTAGAGACGCGAGAGGACGCCATCTTTTCAAACTTACTAATTTTTTTAAATTATGAGCACACCAATAAATCAGATTTAAGAGATAAGGCATTGATTTTTAATACTTTTCAACAACAAGGAAAGTGTTTACGGTGTCAGATCGCTTGTCTGTCTCCATCTGTTCGCATTCTACTTGTAACTTCCGAAAGTTTGCTTGAATTTCGACAAAATTTTATGTATATTTTTTCAATGTAGCCTTATCACTATTGTGAATTATGTGTATAGCATCAGTATTTCGTTTACGAGTGATCAAAAAAGAGTTCTTTCATATTACTGTTTACTGGGCGGAGATTGTTTGAAATACACATAAATGAAGTAATGCCATATGTTATTGAAATTCGTTACAACATATTCCCTATCAAAAATAGCATTTATCGTTCGTTTACAGGGACGTTAAAAATATTTCGAAACACCAAAACACCATGAGCTATTAACAGTAATTGTTTGCAATGCATGGAAAACGGTGCACGAAACATTTATAGTTATTTTACAAGGCCAAAGAATCCGGACACATTGTCAGGCGTGGGTTCAGTTGCTCGAAACGTGTTTTCGGTTATATTTTGTATTTTTCAGCTGAAGAAAATATCCATTTGCTAAGTGATACGTAAATGATATTCGTATACAGGGCCACACAAAAATAATCCAAATACACTACCGTCATTGCCGGATATTTCTTGAAATGCGTTTTGCAGCTGGTTTAAATTTTAGTGTGTTAAATGTGATGAGCATATTATCATTAATTTCTATACATGACCACTCAAAATAATTCGAATGAATAGGGACCATTTATAGATAATTATTGCTTGGTATGTATTTAAACTGAACGAAATTATATTTTCGATTAAAAAAAAACGCTAGACATGCTTTTCCTTCACACATTGTTGCATCAAATTAATTTTACAAACATTTGTGTGTAATGAATATAATATATATTGGCCGGTATACAGTGTGTCTGTGTATTATAAAAGTTGACACGCACTTTAATTTGTTACCTGCTGGAGATAAGTAGATAACGTAAATCATAAAAAAGTTTAAAATAAAGTAAAAAATAATATTGAAATAATATTGTCAATGAAATAATTATCTTGTTAATTTTCAAACATTTATACAATAACTCTTTATGCGACTCTCCTATTCAAAATTTGTCATTCAAAAAAATTTTCCTTTTTGCTGCAATAAAATCATTAAAAATCTGCATACCTATATATTTCGAATTAAATTTAAAAATGAAGGAAGAAAGCTGACTTATAAAACATTTTCGAACCATTTAAATATTACTTTATCAGTGAAAATGGTCCTGTGCACATATTGGCGATAGCATTTTTAGAACAAAATTAAATATTAATAAGTGTAAAAAGGGAAAAAAATGCATCGCCAGTGTATCTAAATAAAAAGCTGCACGGGCAGAAATCATGTAAAGATATAGTGTAGTTTTAAAACTTACAAATTAAAAATAACAATAAGAAGAATTGGCTAAGCATACTCTATGTATTTTCCGTCAGCTGCAGTACATCTGGGGGACAACCGCACATGTTTATTATCATCCACGATACTGTTACCTTCTTGTAATACTTCATAGCTTTTCTAATTTGATATATAGTCGTTGTCCCCTTCCTCCCCCCTGCATATTTCCTAGCTTATTTTGAACTTTTTTGCATCTTACATTGACTACTTATCTTCAAGTTTAAATTTTTTCGGACGCCCTGTAAAAGTCGACCTTAGCTCAAACTTGAAGACTTTGTCAAAAAAAAAAAAAAAAAAAAAAAATGCAATACTTTGATAGCAACGTGGTTCAAAGTGGTTTTTAGCGACAAAACTTGATGCTTTAAATTTATAATAGTAATTTAACTTTAATGAATAATAATCTGTTTAATCTTCTAATTCTAATCTTTAGCAATTCATCCTTATCTAAGTGAAAACCACAGCCTTACTCAAAATTTGGAAAGCGGTAAATCATAGAATGGCTACTGATACAAAATCTAGAAAATATAAAGAGGTGAAAATTTTTTTTGAAAATAAGTATTTCTGTAAAGTTCACTGAAAGAAGGAAAATAATACATATTATTAAACTATGAGAGAATTAAATATATTGCTGTTGTTTTCAACCCATTTTCCCCCTTTTATTTAAATATTTAATAAATAAAAGAAATTAATTTGAGCCACTTTTTTACCCGCTTTCTTTTATCTTACATTTCTGTAATGTATGTGACAGTCAAATCTTGTGATTCATTTTTCACCCACTTCCTGTTGACGTAGAGCTTTGAAATTTGGAATATATATATGTCTACCTGAGGAAAATACATGAATTGGAGATTCATTTTTTAAAAATTGGATCCCTAAGGGGGGGAGGGGGGGTCAACGTCGGCACAAAAATGGCATTTACTCCCATAGAAATAACATTACGATTGTGATGGAAAAAAAAATAGATCCATTGTTTCAAAATTCATCCATTTTCACCACATTGCTGCCCGCATCAGTATGACATCATTGAGCGGCGCACACATTTGTGCTTTATAATGTAAGTTGACTTTTTGTGAATTTTAATGAAAGTATGTTATACAACAGAACTACTACAGAACTTAAATACAACAGAACTACTTTCTGACAGTTTTTTTAAATTCAACTTTGTTTATAATAGCCAATTCAAAAACTATGTAATCGAATGGCGTTTTTCACTTTTTGGTAAAGCAGAAAATCTTTCAGAAAATATTGTCAAAGTAAGTGTTTTGAACCAAATTTCAAGATGCGGTAGCAAGAAAGGAGTAAAACTTGTCGTCACTTGACAATAATAGCTTATTACTCAATAAGTATTTTTTTTTTTTAAATGGAAAACTTTATCCTATTCCAAATCGCTTCAACAGTCCGGACTGTCATTGTTAAGCTCGTTTGAAAATTTGTCAGAAAATGCATCAGAAAGTTTCGCGTTGTTGAACTGAGAATTTGAGAACATGAGAATAAGGAAAAAAAAAGAATAGTGTGTAAAGCTATTTAAATAATGAAATTCTTAAGAGGCTACGCTAGTCACAGAAATTTTCGGTTCAATATGGCCGCTGGCGTTGAGAAACAAATAAGAGGATGGTTTAACTTCAAATGATTGACAAGACAACTCCTCCAATTGAGAAAAAGAATGAATTCAACAAAAGATAACTGACATTTCTGTCACTCTTGGGTAGTTGCCAAGATTTTAAGTCTACAAAAAGAAAGGATTTTGCATCTTATCTTTGCATGGAATTAGAAAAGAAAACTGTTAAACAGATATACAGATTTAAAACATTGTGTATTTTGTACTAGGGGAAAGGGAAAATTAAATCTAAGTGAAAAGAGAAAGCGATGGGCCGATCCCCATTTTTTGGAAAATTTAAAGTTTAGAAAATTACATTTTTTTAGAAATTTGCCCCCACCCAGGGCTTAATTTCTAAAAAAAAAAAAAAAAAAATTACCCGAGCCCTAATATTCCGTAGTATTAACAACCGTAGCGTACCGTTCCCCTCCGCCGTCACTCCAGTCTGCATATTTATATTTCATATATTATTTTCAAAATTTGAAGTATTTTTATATTATTATTTTTTCACATAATAAAAAATTTAAATGCATCTCTCTGCGCACACTTAGCTATCAACTATTCTACTTTTTAGTCATTATTACTTCCAAATATAAATCTTTGCCGAATCTTAGTGTTAGTTAATCGCATAATTCTGCGATTAAATAAGCTCAGAATTATGATTCAGAAATTGTGTTAACACAAAAAATGAATAGTTCGCAGCTATGAAGAATAGAAAAAGACTTTACTTTTTATTCTGATCAAAATAGCGTTAAAATGATTTGAAATGGAAAAAAATTAAAATTTGAAATTTAAAAACAGATTGAGCTGGAGTCTGCCGAAACCCCAAGACTGATATAAAAACCGAGCCCGTTTCATCTCCATTCCTTACGTGAGCGACACTTTACGTCATTTATTGGTGTTTTGATACAAAAGAAGGCAAAAGATTGGAGATGGGAGGAAAAGGAAAGGGTAATTTAGGATTCGTTTTTCGGAAGCGTTATTGCATTGGGCTCCGGAGTTTCTATCTTTACAAGAAGAAAATATTGGATTCGTAAAAATTTTCGACTTCCGATTTTAAACGGATTTATACGTTTTAGAAGACCTGAATACGCTATGACTGTTTTTAGAAAATGTCTGTCTGTATGTATATGACAAAAAAATTTTGGGGCGGTCTATCTCAAGAACTAAAACACAGAATTTAATCAAATTTTAGATTCATTTAGACCTTGATATAAATTGGTGCTGATTAGTTTTTGGTGCGAACCATTTATGCTGCTTTTTTCACGATTTCCGCAATAGCTCTCTCTCAAGAACTAATAAGGAAAGGGCACCTGACGTCACTGTTGGTTAAACTACTGTTGGTTTGGGAGAAAAACCTGTTCATTCTTTACGGCTCCTACAGTACACATGAGATGGAGGGATTTGATTGGTCTATGTTAAACCGGTCTATGATATGATTGGCCTACGTCGCCATGACGTTTCCTGTAATGATAGCTGCGACAAAAATGCAGTGGTAGATTGGTTGATGGAACTGTTTGTTTGTAAACATGCCCTTTCCTTATACACAGATGTTCACCTACCTTCCGATTCAGCTAGGCGTGGATATAAGTTGTTGCTGATTAGGTTTTGGTGTAAACCGCCCAAACTGCCATGCTGCATTCACGATTTTCATATCTCAAGAACTAATGAATGAATTTTCATTAAATTTCAGATTCAGTTATTACGTTGATATAAGTTGTTGCTTATTTGGTTTTGGTGTTAACTACCCAACAGGTGGCGCTGCTATGCTCCATTTTTTAGGATTTACACTATTTTAGTGATAGTCATATTTCGAGAAACTAATGCATGGAATTTAATAAAACTTTAGATTCAGTTAGGTATTGATGTAAATTTGTGCTGATTAGTTTTGGTGAATATCGCCCAAAAAGTGGCGCTGCTATGCTGTATTTTTCACGATTTCCGCATTAGCTGTATTTCAAGGACTAATGCACAGATTTTCATCTACCTTCAGATTCAATTAGAGTGGACATAAGAAATTTCTGATTAGGTTTAGCTCTATACCACCCAAGAGGTGGCGCTGCGAAGCTGCATTATTCAGGATTTTCAAGAAAGTTATATCTCAAGGAATAATGCTCGAATTTTCATCAAATTTTAGATTCAGTAAGACGTTGACATAAGATGTTGTTTATTAGGTTTTCGTGTAAATTGCCCAACAGGTGGCGGTGCTATGCTGCATTTATCAGGATTTATACGATTTTAATGATAGTCACATCTCAAGAACTAATGCATGGAATTTAATAAAAGTTTAGATTCAGTTATGCCTTGATATAAAATGGTGATGATTAGTTTTTGGTGAATATCGCCAAAAAGTGGCGCTGCTATGCTGCATTTTTCACGATTTCCGCACTAGCTGTATTTCAAGGACTAATGCACAAATTTACATCTACCTTCAGATTCGGATAGATGTGGACATAAGAAGTTTCTGATTAGGTTTAGCTGTATACCGCCCAACAGGTGGAGCTGCGAAGCTGCATTATTCAGGATTTTCAAGAAAGCTATATCTCAAGGACAAATGCACGAATTTTTTTCAAATTTTACATTCAGTAAGACGCTGACATAAGTTGCTGCTTAGTATGTTTTGGTGTAAATTGCCCAAAACATGGCGCTGCTGTGCTGCAATTTTCAGGATTCCCACAATAGCTGTACCTCAAGAACTAATGCACAGATTTTCATATACCTTGAGATTCAGATAAACGTCGACATAAGATGTTGCTGATTAGGTTTTGGTGTATACCGCCCAACAGGTTGCGCTTATACGCTGCATTTTTCAGGATCTCCACAATAGCTTTATCACAAAAACTAATGCATGGATTTACAATAAATTTCAGTTTGAGTTTGACATTCACAAAAGTTGTTGCTGATAAGGTTTCGGTGCATACCGCCCAAAAGGTGGTGTTGCTCTGCTGCATTATTCACGATTTTCAAGATAGCTATATCTCAAGAACTAAAGCACAGATTTTCATTAAATTTAAGATACAGTTAGACGTTGACATAAGATGTCACTTATTAGGGTTTGGTATAAATCGCCCAACAGGTGGCGTTGGTATGCTGCATTTTTCAGGATTTCTGCAACAGCTGTATATCAAAACTAATGCACAGATTTTCATCTACCTTCAGATTTAGTTAGACGTATACTGTATTTTTCTCGATTTCCGTAATAGCTCCATTTCAAGAAGTAACGCAGGGAGTTTCAACAAATTTCAGATTCAGTTAGACATTGACTTAGGTTGTTGCTGATTAAGTTTTAATGTATACCGCCCAAAATGTACGCTGCATTATTCATGATATTATATAGCTATATCTGAAGAAATAATGCACGGATTTTCATTAAATTACAGATTCCGTTAGACGTTGACATAAGTTGTTGCTTTTTAGGTTTTGGTGTAAATCGCCCAACAAGTGGCGCTGCTATGCTGCACTTTTTCAGGATTTCCTCCATAGCTCTATCTCAAGAACTAATGCACAGATTTTCATCAAACTTCAAATTCCGTTACATGTGGACATAAGTTTTTGCTTATTAAGTTTTCGTGTATACCGACGAACAGGTGGTGTTGCTATAAGTTACATTTTTCAGGATTTACACGATTTTAGCGATAGTCATATCTCAAGAACTAATGCACGGAATTTAATAAAATTTTAGATTCAGTTAGAATTTGATAAATGTGTACTGATTATTTTTTGATGTAAATCGCCAAACAGGTGGCGCAGTTATGCTGCATTTTTCAGGATTTGCGCACTAGCTCTATCTCAAGAACTAATATACAGATTTTCTTCAAACATCAGATTTATTTAGAAGTGGACGTAAGTTGTTGATTAGGTTTTGGTGTATACCGCCTAATATGTAGCGCTGCTAAACTGCAGTATTCATGAATTTCAAGATAACTCTATCTCAAGGACTAATGCAGGGATTTTCATTACAGTACAGGTTTAGATAGACATTGAAATAAGTTGTTGCTTAATTGGTTTTGGTGTAAATCGTCCAACAAGTGGCGCTTCCATAATGCATGTTTCAGGATTTTACACGATTTTACTGATAGTCGTATCTCAAGAACTAATGCACGGAATTTAATAAAATTTTAGATTCAGTTAGACTTTGATAAATGTGTACTGATTATTTTTTGATGTAAATCGCCAAACAGGTGGCGCAGCTATACTGCATTTTACAGGATTTGCACACTAGCTCTATCTCAAGAACTAATACACAAATTTTCATCAAACATCAGATTTAGTTGGAAGTGAACATAAGTCTTTGATTAAATTTTGGTGTATACCGCCCAACAGGTGACACTGCTATGCTGCATTATTCATGATTTTCAAGATAGCTCTATCTCAAGAACTAATGCACAGATTTTCATCAAACTTCAGATTCTGGTAAACGTGGATATAAGTTGTTGCTTGTTATGCTTTGTTGTATATCTCGCAACAGGTGGCGCTGTATAATGCATTATTCACGATTTTCAAGATAGCTCCGTCTCAAGAAATAATGCATGAAATTTAATAAATATTTGTATTCAGTAATGACCTTCATATAAGTTGGTGCTGATTAGGCTGATTAGTTTTTGGTTTAAATCGCTCATCTGGTGGCGCTGCTATGCTACATTTTTCACGATTTTCACGATTGCTATATTTCAAGAACTAATGCACAGAATTTCATAAAATTTCAGATTCTGTTTGATCGTGATATAAATAGACGATGATTACATGCTTTGGTGTAAATAGCCCAAAAGATGACATTGCTATGCTACATTTTTATGATTTTCACGAAAGCTAAATCTAAAACACTAATGCACAGAATTTCGTCAAACTTCAGATTCATTTAGACGTGCTCATAAGTTGTTGCTGATTAAGTATTGGTGTATAGCGCCCAACCGGTAGCGCTGGTATGCTGCGTTATTCAGGATTTTCAAGATAAGTCTATCTGAAGGACTAATGCACGGATTTTCATTACATTACAGATTCAGTTAGACGTTGGCATAAATTGTTGCTTATTACGGTTTCGTTTAAATTTCCCAACAGGTGACGCAGCTTATGCAGCATATTTTCAGGATTCACACGATTTTAGCGATAGTCTTATTAATGGATGGAATTTAATAAAACTATCCAATTAGACTTTGATATAAATTGGTGCTGATCCGTTTTTGGTGTAAATCGCACAATTTTGGTGTAAATCGCGTTGCTGTTGCTGTATTTTTCTCGAATTCCTCAATAGCTCTTTCTCAAAAACTAATGCAGGGATTACCAACAAATTTCAGATTCAGTTAGACATTGGCATAGATTGTTGCTGATTAAGTTTTGGTGCATACCGCCCACTGGGTGGTGGTGCTATGCTGCATTATTCACGATTTTGAATATAGCAATATCTCAAGGACTATTGCAGGGATTTTCATTAAATTTCAGATTTAGTTAGACGTTGACAAATGTTTTACTTGTTAGATTTGGGTGAAAATCGCGCAAGAGGTGGCGCTGCATTTTTCAGGATTTTCGCAAAAAACTTTCTCTTGAGCAAATGCAAAAATTTTGATCAAACTTCAAATTCAGTTGGACGTGGACATAAGTTGTTGATGATTATGTTTAGGTGTATACCGCCCAACAGATAGCACTGTATGCTGGTCATTCATGATTTTCAAGATAGCTATATCTCAATAATTAATGCACGGAATTTATTAAAACTTTATATTATGTTAGACCTGCATATATATTAGTGCTGATTAGATTTTTGTGCAAATCTTTCAACAGGTGGCTATACTGTAGTCGTTAAAATATAGTAGGATTAAACCATATGACAGGTTCTATCAGAATTTGGGGATATTTCGACGAAAGGGGGCGCTGCGATCGATATTTTTGTTCCAATTTCACTATTGTACCATCTACGAGTGTATGAAGTTATGCATCAAATTGAACCAGATTTTTTTTTTATGTTTTCGGCTATGGCAAGCAGGTTCTATCAGAATTTGGGGATATTTCGACGAAAGGGGGCGCTGCGATCGATATTTTTGTTCCATTTTCACTATTGTACCATCTAAGAGTGTATGAAGTTATGCTTCAAATTGAACCAGATTTTTTTTTATGTTTTTGGCTATGGCAAGCAGGTTCTATCAGAATTTGGGGATATTTCGACGAAAGGGGGCGCTGCGATCGATATTTTTGTTCCATTTTCACTATTGTAATTTCCACAATGTTAAGTTAATATTGTATTCCAATTTCACTATTCAAACAAGACAGCAAAATTCATCCATAAACGGGTTTAACTTATGAGTTTTAGTTAACATGGTTTTGGCAAATTTTCTTTCATTGTTGTAACAATTAATCCTATTATATGCTTATCACTATATATTTATATTCGCCAACGTCAAATTCTCGCCAAACTTGACGACAGTTGGCGAAATATCGCCGAATTTGGCGACCAAAATAGGTTGTCATAAATGAAGCCAACTTGGCTGTAGAGGACTAATTTGGCGATATTCTCATTCAAATTCAATGTTGACGAGAACTGGGATTGAATCTTCTTTAATTAGGTTCCACGCATTTTACCTTCATGTTTTCCAGTAAAATTAGCTAAAATCGAAAAAACAAGAAATAGGGAGGCTATCTGTTCCTGTCGGTTCAGACCTGAAGGACTTTTCGTAGTTTAGTATTATACATCAGTTGATCGCATCCCGGTAACCCGACGATTCGAAAGCAGCTGACGTACAACGGAATAACGAAAAATATTGATTTTATTGGGGATATGATAACGAATTTTGAAGTATTAACATGACTGAGATAGAAGAAAGTTTTGGGATTGGCACATCCGACTAGAATATTCTAGTCATATGGTTAATCCTACCATGACTAATCCTAACGTTCTATCCTATAGCTCTATTTCCAAAGGGTTCGTTGTTCCTTTGGGAATTTTATTACAATGTGCAATTCCTCCATTGAGTCATAAGCGATGTTACTGAGATGTGATCTCACCCTGTCTCTCTCTACCCACTGGTACCTCTGTATGCTGGGCGATAACATTTAACATCGCATCCAAGTGCGTTCCGATCACATTCTGGAACGGCTGCCCTTTTGTCACCTTCTTTAATGTGGGGAGTATTGTGTCGTTCTAGAACGGACGAGAGTCCTGACATGGTTATAACTTACCCTGCACTGTTAAAATAAATCCATTAATTCACGGTAAAATTACTGGCAGCAAAGTTGCCGGACTTTTTCCATTCCGATAATAGATTTTTCGTTTTAAGAGATAAAAAAAAGGAAAAACTCCGTTTGAAGAAGCGGTTACTTTCCGTTACTCTCTCAGAAATTCTTCGAATCACAGAAATATTCCTGGCATTACTGTCAGGAAGGAAAATTTTCCGTTATGAATAACCTCGGTTATAAAAAAAATTACATCTTTGTGCAGCCATCTGTAGATATTTATTATTTGATATATCTCAAGAATATTTTATGGCTGACCTTTGACTCGAACTAGGGACCTCAGTGCCTTCAGCCTTAGTGTTTTACATGTAAGACCATTGGGCTCTTTCTAGAATAGGATTTTGAATGATGATACTGGATTTCTTCAAATCGCGGCTTAGGACTTAGAAACCTGGTTATTTTTAAGTTAAATGCGGGGAGATTGCGTAATGAGAAAGTGGTGAAGGTTTCAAAATTTAGTATTACTAGAGGATAAAACATGAATTATATATATTCTTAATTGGATTGTTAGATGTAAAATATGAATATTATATTTAGAATAAAATTCGGTAAAAAATGTTTCCTTTCTTGAAAAAATCGATTTTTTTCAACTCTTAATTATTTTTAAATGTGTTCGTTTAGAATATATTTTCTGCGCGAGTGTTTTTTATAACTTTAAAAAATAAATTGTGCATAATTTTAAAGGAATGGGAAAGTTTATTTGTTACATATATTTCTTTTAAATTCTAAAGCATTATTTTAGTTTCTTTTTTGAGTAAAATCGATTTTTTTACCTAATTTAACTAATATATATATATATATATATATATATGTAATAACAATAAATTTTCGCTATTTTAGTTTAATTAATTTAATCCAAATTCTTACAATTCTACTTTTTTTCCTTTTGTTTAACAATATCTTAAGTACCATTTATATTTTAATTCCGTAACTTTAAATCAACATCTTCTTTTAATTCTTAATCTAAAAACATTATTCTATTAAATGCAACACTTCTTGTAAAACACACTTGTTTTATTTCTTGATACTTTAAGACATTGAATTTTTATTTCTTTGGAACATTTTGTAACACCATTTTTTTTTAAATTATCATTCCATATATCATGATTCCTTTCAACTCCCGCATAAACTATTCACCTTTTTTAAATTCTGCTCTAAAAGAAAGAGTTACGACACGATGTCAATGGCACCCCCTTTTGGCCCACTTTTTCAATCATTAGCAAGCGCTCCACCTCTTACTACCCATTTTTTCTCCTAACACAGATTGCGTTGGTTTCTTAGAGAGCACAATGTAACTTAGATTTTAGTTTTTTTTTTATACCTATACCGCATACACTGACTTGGACGGCAAATTTTTACGCATGCCGAAGTGTCCAAATAACCTCGTCACTTGAGAAGTCCTTCCTCTACGCGTCGATAGATTTTCATCAATAAATTTTAATAGATCTAATTGGGTCTGAAGCTTCTATTGAAGTTGTGTTTATGTGGAGTTGTGCATTAGTATAATTTAGTATGGAATAAACTGTTTGTCTCAAACCCAGTCTCCTAAATGCTTTGGAGAAACAACTTTCGGAACTGTTGCCACTACTCAGCTCGATTGTACGACTGCAAATACTCTAAATATTTCAACTGCTGCTTACACTAAGAGTGTGAATTATATCAGCCATTTAGTTAACGTTTTGTGACACAGTCAGCGCTTGTCTTGAAAAAACTTTCATTGATCTCTTAACCAATGCTGCAGTTAAAACAGGATTCAGGCCTGATCATACTGATAACGTGTTATATATAATTTTATATTACACACACACACACATATATATATATATAGACCGGTTGCGTCATAAATTCGTGCAAACTTAAAAAAATCATAATAAAAGAAGTAATGCTCGGAAAATTTTTCGTTTTAAGCGAGTATGATCAGAAGGATTTTGGATTTTTTCCCATGTAGTATAAGAAAAAAATGATTCCAAAAGTAACCAATAGAGGGCTCTCATACGTAAAACTGAGGCGTTTTATGCAAATCAGGCTCGCAATAAAACACCTGCCTGGAAATGGATTCGTCATTTGATCTCGACAGCATGCTATCGTTACCAGATCGAGCGCTGGTGGTTAAACTTTTTTACAAGAATGGTGAATCGAGAACTATTGCATTGCGAAAGTTTCGCACGGAGAAAGAACTTCAGGCGCAAAAAAAACCTATTTCATTGAAAGGGATACTCAATTTAGTACGACATTTTGAGAAAACGGGGAGTTTGGAGGATCGTCCACGTAGTGGCAGACCATCCTCGAGCACGGATCGCGTCAATGTTGTAAAAAGTGTCATGGAAGAATTGGAAGCCGAGACATCAATGGGGAGTAGCAGTGCTCGTGAAGCTGGGAGAATAACGGGGATTCCGTAATCGTCGATTCGACATATTCTGAACGGAATCTTGGATCTCTATTCGTATAAGATACAGGCAATTCACCAGTTATTACTGGCAGATACATATAAAAGACTAAAGTTTGCTACATGGACGCTGGCAAAATCGGAGCGGGACCCACAATGGTTGTTGACCGTCAACTGGACGGATGAAGCACATTTTTCATTGCATGATGACGTCAATACGCAAAATCAATAAAATCAATGAAATCGTCAATACGCAGTCGTATTTTGAACAACGTCAAACCCTCGTGAGTACCTGACCAAGCCACTGCATGCTCCTCATTTGACTGTTTGGTGTGGTTTCACCGCGTCTTTTGTTCTGGGCAGTTCCCAACTTATGCAGGGGCCTGTGGGGCAGCTGCCCCAGGCCCCCAATCTGAGAGCCCCCCTCCCTCCCCTCTGCTCTTAATTAGGATTTTTGTTAAACGGATACAAAATGGTTTAAATTGGCCAAAAATGACAAAAATTATTACATTTTCAAAGATTTAGGAAAGGAGTGTAGCCCTCCACTTCCACCCTCTGCTTCCTGTGCCCCAAGTCCCCTCCTCCCCTAAAAAGAACAATCTACAACATCAGAAAACTAATGTTATAAAAATTTATATAAAGGTATTTTAGAGCATGGGGAATGAAGTAACAACGTAACAAGTGTTGAAATTTGTTGCTATTAGTATCAGGGCATGCCTGCACTTATCTTTCCATATTATAGAATCGGCCAAATACATGCTGATGCACAACAAATATTAAATTTTATAATATAATAGAAAATTTTACATTATAACAAATAACCAAGAGTGATTGAAAGATCTGCATTTACACTTCAAACGTTCACATCCGTCATTAAATTCCTATACCAACTAGTCGGATGTGCCAATCCCAAAACTTTCTTCTATCTCAGTCATGTTAATACTTCAAAATTCGTTATCATATCCCCAATAAAATCAATATTTTTCGTTATTCCGTTGTACGTCAGCTACTTTCGAATCGTCTGGTTACCGGGATGCGATCAACTGATGTATAATACTAAACTACGAAAAGTCCTTCAGGTCTGAACCGACAGGAACAGATAGCCTCCCTATTTCTTGTTTTTTCGATTTTAGCTAATTTTACTGGAAAACACGAAGGTAAAATGCGTGGAACCTAATTAAAGAAGATTCAATCCCAGTTCTCGTCAACATTGAATTTGAATGAGAATATCTCCAAATTAGTCCTCTACAGCCAAGTTGGCTTCATTTATGACAACCTATTTTGGTCGCCAAATTCGGCGATATTTCGCCAACTGTTGTCAAGTTTGGCGAGAATTTGACGTTGGCGAATATAAATATATAGTGATAAGCATATAATAGGATTAATTGTTACAACAATGAAAGAAAATTTGCCAAAACCATGTTAACTATAACTCATAAGTTAAACCCGTTTATGGATGAATTTTGCTGTCTTGTTTGAAAATGTCAGCCACCCTAAAATTTCAAACCGCTATATCTCAGGCATTTTTAAGATAGAGGCAAAACAAAAATTGTTCCGGATTCTCTGAACATTTAACGAAAAAAAATTGTAGGATTTCTAATTTTTTTGCACATCTTTTTGAATTTGAAATTGAGTTTGGCTATTTTGACCTTTTGAATTTGGCTATCACAGCACCCCCTTTCGTCGAAATATCCCCAAATTCTGATAGAACCTGCTTGCCATAGCTAAAAACATAGAAAAAAAAATCTGGTTCAATTTGAAGTATAACTTCATACACTTTTAGATGGTACAATAGTGAAAATGGAACAAAAATATCGATCGCAGCGCCCCCTTTCGTCGAAATATCCCCAAATTCTGATAGAACCTGCTTGCCATAGCCAAAAACATAAAAAAAAATCTGGTTCAATTTGAAGCATAACTTCATACACTCTTAGATGGTACAATAGTGAAAATGGAACAAAAATATCGATCGCAGCGCCCCCTTTCGTCGAAATATCCCCAAATTCTGATAGAACCTGCTTGCCATAGCCGAAAGCATAGAAAAAAAATCTGGTCCAAATTGAAGCATAACTTCATACACTTTTCGATGATACAATAGTGAAAATGGAACAAAAATATCGATCGCAGCGCCCCCTTTCGTCTAAATATCCCCAAATTCTGATAGAATCTGCTTGCCATAGCCAAAAACATAGAAAAAAAATGTGGTTCAATTTGAAGCATAACTTCATACACTTTTCGATGGTACAAAAAAGACCCACACAGACGGACAGACGGACGGACGGACAGACGGACAGACAGACATTTTGTAAAAACGTGTTTTTCGGAATCTCTGACCCCTAAAACGTGTAAATCCGTCGAAAACCGGGAGTCGAAAAAAATTTCGATTACAATACTTTCTTCTATTATAGATAGAAGAAAGTAAAAAACAGTGTTCTGTCATTTGTTAAAGTTGTGACCCTTTCTTGTAATACACTGTATATGTATAAGATGTAAATAGCACTTGGTTCGAAATTTATGTATACATAAAATAGGTATGGAGAGAGAGAGAGAGAGTTTAATACTAGTGACTTCAACATAATTCCCGAACAATTTTCATGGATAGATAGAAGGGGGCCTTCCAGAATGATGCTTGCCCCGGGCCCCAGATAGTCTAAGTCGGTCCCTGGTTCTGGGTCCTTTCTTTTTTGAAGAGTCTTGTCCTAAATTCGGCTGGAAAACCTGTACCGTCACTGCAGAACGGTATTTCACGCTTTTGCGTGACCACGTTTTGCCTGCATGCAGGATGATACCCCGCCCCAGGTTGCACGTGAAGTCAAGACGTTCCTGTTGAACACTTTCACTGAAGACCGAGTAATAAGTTGAGGATGTAAGTTTGAGTGGCCCGCACGATCTCCAGACATGACCCCGGCAGGTATTTGGGTGTGGGGATACTTAAAGTGTCGTGTACACCGGGGTTCCCCAGAAACTTTGGTGGAACTGAAAGATGCCATTCGACGGACCGTCGGTGGCATCGATGCCGACATGCTACATTCAGCTGTAACAGGTGTATTGACGCGCCTCACTTCCCTAATACCTGGTGATTGAGGTCATGTTGATCATCTTTTACTTTAAAATAAATGCACAGTGTCATATTATTGTGATTTGTTTTATTGTCTATTTGTGTTTGCCTGATTTGCATAAAACGCCTCAGTATGACGTGTGAGTGCCCTCTATCGGTTACTTTTGGAATAATTTTTTATTATACATGGAAAAAAATCCAAAAACCTTCTGATCATACTCGCACAAACCGAAATTTTTTCTGAGCATTACTTCATTTATTATGAATATTTAAAGTTTGCACGAATTTATGACGAGCCCGGTATATATATATATATATATATATGCCATGTGGACGTGGATATTATGCAGAAGTTTCTATATTATTTTATTTACAATTTAAAGGTTCTAATTTCCAATATTATTTCAAAAATGATATCTAGTGGTAATTTAGTGAGGTGATTTATAACGTTTTTAGGATAATCGATGTAAGTGAATTATATTATATATTCTTAATGGTTTTTTATTTCCAATTTAAATATTTCCAATCTTATTTTTTCCAATTGTTATCTGGTAATAATTCAGTATACTTGGTTTTGATTCTACTGTTCTTAGCATCATGCCAGTAGAATTATGAAATACTGAATTATTTTTTAAAACACATGTGGGTGCAACCAAGCTGACGAGTACATCTACATGTGTTTTTTCATATCCAATTCTTGTTTGTTCTCTTGTGGTCCAGTTTTCCATTGTATAATGTTCATATTTGATTTATTAATCCATTTGTGTTTACTTAATAGCACCTCCAATCTATAAACTTTTTTTCCCCTTTCTCTCTCTTTCTTTTTAAAATATTATTCAGGTATGAGTAAATTTGGCCAATTACCATTGAAGCACATGCTATGGTAAAATTATGATTGCACATGTTAATTATTAGATATGTGGTATTCTGTTTACACAATATCATTATTTATCTCTTTGTAGATTAAAGTAGAATGATATAAGAACTTGATATGTATTTTGAAATTCATAGATATTATAATTATATATATATATATATATATATATATATATATATATACTAGCTGACCCGCCCGGCGTTGCTCGGACCCATGATAATAAAATTAAACAAAACTAAAGTTTGTATGATTTTATATCTTTAACCTGATTTTGTATTAAATTATTTATTTAAAAGTGCTTTGCACGTCGACTGAAAATCCTGTATCTCCACTTTCCGCAAGTACGGGCGCATTCTGTTAAAACGAACCACCGACACGTGTTCCCACTGCCTGCCGGACCGTATAGTATGCATGCAGCGCACGCGCTGCAAACTTTTTTAGTTCCACCTCCCGCCGCTAGGGGACGCACCCTGTTCTAAAGAAACCACCTTCCGAATAAAACTCCAAATTGTGTTCCCGCTGCCTCCAGCATCGAATAGCAAGCGTGCTGCACACGCGCTCATAATCCTTTAGTACCGCATTCCAACGCCAGGGGGCGCAATTTGTCCCATACGAACATCCAACACGGGTACGCGTTGCTTAAAGGAGTTGAATGAACCAATGCCCGTCGAAATCAGGCCCACAGAACTCTAAAAAATAATGCCGCCCTTGGCGGTGGAAGGTGGAACTAAAATCTGTGTCACGAACGAAAACAAAGTCGAATCATCTAAAGGCCGTTGTGATTGGGAATCCGTAGAACCCGAGATAAGAATGCACAGTTAGATAAAAAAACTCGTAGGATTGCTTGTAGGGCACTCGGTTAAGTGCTCAACAACAATTCATTTACTTTGATTGTTGGTAACCATCAGGCATATACGGGTTGTGTACTTTTATTAGGAACATAAATTATACATTTATGAAAATCGTTATTTAAAATTTCCCGTATTCTCTATACATCAGTGGCGTAGCTACGTTTTTTGGCGCCCGGGGCAAGAACAAACTTTGCGCCCGGGGCAAGAACAAACTTTGCGCCCCGCCCCCCCCCCTCCAAATAAAAAAATAACCGATTTTTTTTTCTAAAGGCGAAAAAGTCCTTCCGGCTTGTACCAAGATGAAAATGTAATTATCTCTTCTTAGTTTTTCATAATTCAGTTAATCTTACTGAAACACACGAAGCTAAATCGCGTGAACCCGATTATAGAAGATTTCTAGTTTTCGTCAATACTGAATTAGGTGAACACTTAGTCAGCTTTAGTCAAGATGACTTCATGTAAAGTGGCCTACTTTTATCGCCAAATTTTGAGATATTTAGCCAAATATCGCATCATACAGTTATATACACTTCTCATTTTTCAACTATCGTTTTTTTTTTTTTTTTTGACACTTTTTAAGGTGCATTTTATAAAATTAAAAATAGAATTTTAGCAGTACAATTAGTTTAGTTTCTAAAAATAAAATATTAAATAAAAAGTAATTTTTTTTTTTTGTATTTTAAAATTTGTAATGACATTTTAACTAATTAACTTTTTGAAAATCTGGTCATTACAGTTATGGAGCACATTTGTAAGGAAAGTATGAAAGAAAAATATCGCGAAATGTTAAAAATTGTAGGAAACGTGTAGTTTTAAAATTTTCTTTAAAAGATTTTCAATCAAACATTTTTAACTCTAGATCAATTTGATCACAATAATTCATTTTGCTTTATTAAATAATAAAACTGTCATAAAACTATTTAATAATATCAATAAAAACTACATCTTAAAATTTTACAGCGGTACACCCGGTTAGCAAATTTTAATTACCATAAAACTTTTACTTTGATTGTCACAAAGAAAAAAATGGATATATATCTTTGTCCATTCAGATAAAATTTCGTTATTTTCTGTCTTTTTTGTTTTCTTTTATTCGTGATTTCTGGTTTAAAAAACAATCTAAAAAACTATTTACAAACTTTATGAGTTTGTTGGTTAAAACTAACGGTGTAACTTTGGTTGCGTCCTGAAACTTATAATATTGTGGCTATAAAAATATAATATTGCGGCTTAGCCATAAAAAGTATGTAGAAGATCTCTGCAATAGCATACCTGACTTATAATAAATCCCGGATATAACGAGCAGGGAATTTGATTTCCAATATAGTAATCCCCCAAAAGTGTGGTATATAGTCTGCCCCGTTTTTCTGGTAGCTTTAGTGAATTCTTATTAATTTTATAAAGTTTTCTCTATTTTAAAAAAATATTTCTTAAGATCTAGAAAAAACATTTTAGTTATAAAATTATCTATGATTACCATTATTTTTATCTTTGGAATGCTGAATGAATTAATTTTTATTTATTACACTCTTTTATTTAACTTAACTTGGTCTTTATACGAAAAGATGACATTATCTAATTGATTTTTCACTAACTTACTGATAGGCAACCATATAAAAATTATGTATGCAGGTATATTTCCTATGACAATACATCATTTTAATATTTTAAGAACTTAATTATAAATTAAAGCAATTTTAAACCTTAAATGCATAGTGTATCAAATTTGCAACATTTTTTATTTAACTTTTAATCAAGCTCTTCGGAATCACTATATTTATATAGAAATATTAATCCTGTATAAATCACATAAATATGCTAGTAAATAAAGTTAAAAATCTATCTTAAAATTTCTGGTGACTTATCCTTAATATAAAAAAAAAAACACAATTCGAAATGAAAAATTGATGTATTTAGCCAGCCACAGACGATAAATTGCCAAAAAATAATCTTTATGGTTACAACTATTACGAGTTACAAAAATAATCGAGTTAATTATGCGCTAAACCAAGTTTTCCAAAATATCCCATTTGGCTGTAAAAGTGCAACGATGAAATATTTTAAGCATTAAAATGTAGAAAATATAAATAAAAAATAAAAGGTGTAGTAATGAAAAATTTCACTATGTTGGCTATACGCCTATTAAGCAGTTAAAATTTGATTATTATGAATGCAAGGCGTGTGAAATTTTCTTATGGAAAAATTTCCAAAGTATTGAATATGAATTTATTCAATTATAGATGCTGGATTTTCTTTGATTTCGTGTTTTCCCCAGGGTTGGTGGCTCACGGAAAATATTCCATCTTGTGCTGCGTTTGTAGCCTTGCCAACATGTTATAATGAGAAAGTTCCAAGCTGAGTATCGTTCCCAAGTGGTTCAGTCGGTAGAACGTCAATGCGCTATACTGATGTCCCGGGTTCGAGTACTTTTTCACTATGTTCTCTATACGCCTATTAAGCAATTAAAATTTGATTATAATGAAAAACCCTCTTGTCATTAAATAAATATTAAATAAATTATGACTATACATTGTGAAAACAGTTTAGAAATTCTGAATAGATAATTGGTATAATGCTTCTATTTTCTATTGCATAGCTTAAAAAAAATAATAAATAAATAAATAAACTGAGCTAACATTATAATTAAAAATAATAGTAATAAAATCACCAGTTCGCACTTTCTACCAAGCGTAAATAAAATCCGTGAATTTTCAATTGTAGGGGCCCATGCCAAATTAACGTATTGTAACATAAAAGTTTTTGGAACTACATGAATGGCAGTCATGCAAAGTGTAGTTGTTAAGATATGGAATGCTTATAAAAGTGAAATTAAAATATATATATATATATATATATATATTACTTTTATTATTGTTAATTAATTTAAATTAGAAGACTGATTAATCATGAAAACAACACTGTCTGTCACTCAAATAACAGAAGAAAATTTACCTTTGAAATATAAAAATGCACATTTCCTCTTTAAGGGGCCTAGGTATTCTTCTTTGCAAAAAATGCCAAAAATATCAATTTTCGAATTTTTTGTTTAGAAATGTATTTAAACATCCCTAGTATATTCTGAGAAAGTTATCTAAAGATCCGATGATTTTAAATGTGTGAAAAGGGTTTTTTACTGCATCCATATATTTCACTTTAAATGATTCAGAGTTTCAATTTTTAAAATAATTTTTTCTCAGTTCCATTTTTTTTTTTTTTTTCTTTTTGACATTTTGCGATTTTTAACTTTTGCAATTTTTTTCCTCCGTCCAGTTGAATGTAATCTATTTAAGTTCGGATAACACGAACTACTTTTAACATGAACAAAGAAAAGTTTCCCCTTGAATGTTTCGCGTTAACGAGGTTCGACTGTAATATATTTACTTGCAGTTCCTTCAACTAAATCCATTTTGCACTGGTTCAGAGAAGGCCCCATTACATGAAAATATTCAGATGAAATGCTAAGAACACAAAAATGAAAGCTAGAGAAATAAATAAATGCTCTTATAATATCAAAATGTGAAGCCACATGGCCCTTTGTTTTATAAGCTATGGAGACAGTGAGAAGCCTCCATCCACGATTGCTACATAATAGATCTCTCCACCCCCCCCCCCCCTCCTTCGCCGAATTTATTCAAAGCATTTCTTCACACACACACACAAAACGACCAACAATCCGTATTTATTGTCAAAATACGTGAGATAATTTCTGTTTAAAGCGTCTTTCAAGTTGACGCCCCACACCCATTTAATCATTTTGTACCTCCTTTTAGGTACGCAATCATGCAAGGTACAAAGTGTGTTAAGCCATCGCTTTAAACATTTACAGAAGATTTCTCTTTTGTTATTTGGATACAATAAAATATTTTCACTAAAGAAACAATTCATACACACACACCAAAAAAAAAGGTATTTTTATTTATTGTGAAAATATGTGAAATAATTTCGGTTAAAAACGTCTCTCGATTTGGCGCCCCTCAGCAGTGGCGCCCGGGGCGGCCGCCCCCCTTGCCCCCCCTTAGCTACGCTACTGCTATACATAACATTTAAAAAACGCTACGTTAGAAGCTAAAAATATTAAATTTCTTGGGAATTTGTTTTGTGAAAATCAGAGCAAGGCGTTAACCCCCTCCCTCCCCATACCCGCAATATAATATGTTCAAGAAAACCACCTTCGCATATATTAACGTGATCATTAAAAAAATTATTTTTTTTATAATCAGAATATAACGAAGACACTACGCTAGTCGTGTCGGCAGATGACATCCCTTCTCATCCACAATTTCCAATCTATATCTTAATTATTTATCTAAAATTTTGTTCATTAGTAAAATTAGTAAAATCCTGTACCAAGCATAGATTATGAAACACTTTCCAACACTAACAGAATACTTTAACAAACCATCGCTGTTTAATAAGGTAAATAAGCTATCTAAGTAAACATTTCAGAAAAACACAAAACAAATTTGAAAACCAGGTTTCAACAATTACCATCCACAGCCGGAAAAGTACTCCAATTCTTTTCTGCAGCCCTGTATATAATTTATATATTTGTATATACCCTATAGTATGCTGCAGTTTAGTTTAGAAATAAAACAAAAAAAACACAGTTGGAAATTCATCTTCAACAGTTTCTACCAATAGATGGAAACATACTTGAATTATTTTGTACAGCCCTGTATATAACATAAGCTTTTTGTACACGCGACATATTAAGCTATAGTTTCATTCAGGCAAATACACGCTGAAATGACACTTCCAGGAATTATCGCATACATAGTCAGCCATGTATTCAGTTCTTTACGTGGTCCTGTATATGATTTTATTTATATTCCACAAACCTTCCTTGGTATACTAAATATATTTCACGTTCAAAATTCATAACTCGATTAAAAACCCATTTTAGTCAATTTACGCTGCTGCACCGTAATGCTTACAAATTTTTTTGTTTAGCCCTGTGTAGGATCTCTAGCATTTATACATAACACATAGCATTAAAAAATTTAGTCAAACCCATACCTAACTAAAATCCTACTTCCAATTATGGCTTATAAGCAATACTTCGGACACAGTACTATATCTGAAATATTTATATGTCCCTGTAAAAGAATGATAAATCCTTTTCGCATAACAAATGTCTTGTAATAAACCTCAATAATGTATATCCATTTCATTATATTTGAAATGGCGTAACATAATTAAAATATGCTGCAAATAGTTTTTCCCCGTAGATCATCATCTAAAAGAATACTTTTGTGTGGCACTGTAAATGAAAGAAATACAAAAGGAAAACTGCCCAGTTAAACTGAGGGCATTGAGCTCACAGCTTATTCACACTAATTGTATATTATATTCTTATTTCAAAGAATTTGAAATAAGCCCCTCGAAAAATAAAGAAATCGACAATATATTAAGGGGAGAATCATACCCCTCCCCCCTTATAGTTAACCAGTGAACCCCCAAAACTAATCAGAAAAGCGCTTGATCAGAATGAACCTATATACAAAATTTGAAGAAAATTGGATAATTCCGCATGAAAAACCCATTTATCTAAATTAAGGGGGGAAGGATTAGCCCCCCCCTCTTTACCCCTTTTATACTTAACCAATGAACCCCCAAAACTAATCAGAAAAGCGCTTTATCACGATGAACCTATGTACAAAATTTGAAGAAAATTTGATAATTCTGCAGGAAAAACCCATTTATCTGAATTAAGGGAAGTTAGCACCCGTTCCCTCCCTTTATACATAACCAATGAACCCCCAAAATTAATCAGAAAAGTACCTTATCACGATTAATTTATGTACAAAATTTGAAGAAAATTGGATAATTCTGCATGAAAAACTCATTTATCAAATTCAAGGGGGGGGCTAACCCTCCCCCTTTTATACTTAACCAATGAACCCTCCCCCCCTTCCCCTGGAGTCTCTCCAAGTCCGCTCTGGGGCTATTAGTCAATTATTACGAACGTTAAAATTTATAAAGTAAAAAAAAAAAGCACGTAAATATTCAGAAAGATAAACTTATTGCTTACAGTCTACTGGAAAGATATACTTCTCCATCAAAAGAAAAAAAAAAAGTATTAAAATTGGAGTATCCCTTCTAAAGTTTTGCGTGGATATACATACAGAAAAAAATATATATACGCTGAAATCACACTTCAAGGAATTATCATACATAGTCAGCCATGTATTCAGTTCTTTGCGTGGTCCTGTATATGATTTTATTTATATTCCACAAGCCTTCCTTGGTATACTAAATATATTTCACGTTCAAAATTCATAACTCGATTAAAAACCCATTTTAATCAATTTACGCTGCTGCACCGTAATGCTTACAATTTTTTTTGTTTAGCCCTGTATATGAACTGTAGCATTTATACATAACTCATAGCATTCAAAAATTTAGTTAAACGCATACCTAACTAAAATCCTACTTCCAATTATGGCTTTTAAGCAATATTTCGGACACAGTATTATACCCGAAATATTTTGTGTGTCCCTGTAAAAGAATGATAAATGCTTTTCGCATAACAAGTGTCTTATTGTAAACCTCAATAATGTATATCCATTTCATTATATTTGAAATGGCGTAACATAATTAAAATATGCTGCAAATAGTTTTCCCCCGTAGATCATCATGTAAAAGAATACTTTTGTGTGGCACTGTAAATGAAAGAAATACAAAAGGGAAACTGCCCAGTTAAACTGAGGGCATTGAGCTCACAGGTTATTCACACTAATTGTATATTATACTCTTATTTCAAAGAATTTGAAATAAGCCCCTCGAAAAATAAAGAAATCGACAATATATAAAGGGGAGAATCATACCCCTCCCCCCTTATAGTTAACCAGTGAACCCCAAAACTAATCAGAAAAGCGCTTGATCAGAATGAACCTATATACAAAATTTGAAGAAAATTGGATAATTCTGCATGAAAAACCCACTTATCTAAAGTAAGGGGTGTTAGCCCCCGTTCCCCCCTTTATACTTAACCAATGAACTCCTAAATCTAATCAGAAAAGTACCTTATCACGATGAACCTATGTACAAAATTTGAAGAAAATTGGACAATTCTGCATGAAAAACTCATTTATCAAATTCAAGGGGGGGGGCTAACCCTCCCCCTTTTATACTTAACCAATGAACACTCCCCCCCCCTCCCCTGGAGTCTCCCCAAGTCCGCTCTGGGGCTATTAATCAATTGTTACGAACGTTAAAATTTATAAAGTAAAGAAAAAAGCAATGTAAATATTCAGAAAAATAAACTTATTGCTTACAGTCAACTGGAAAGATAGACTTTTCCATCAAAAGAAAAAAAAAAGTATTAAATTTTGAGTATCCCTTCTAAAGTTTTGCGTGGATATACATACAGAAAAAAATATATATATCAGAAAAACATATAGCCATTATCGCGGTGAGGTTTTTCCGAGGGGCGTATCTACAGAGTTCAGAGAATGCTTTGTCCAATCACAGAATACCAGTGGGCGTACCCGATTGGAGGCAGTCCGCATATAATTAATTCAGATCTTTTTCTCAATTTTTCTCAAAGTTATCCCGTGATTATACTCGCTGTAATTGCAGTAGAATTATAAAAAGCATATTTTTGGAAAGCTTAAACCCTGAGCTATCGTTCTTAGTTCTTTTTTTTTTTTTTAATTTTGCTGGTATCGATTTTATAAGAGTTTAAAAGACACAACAACTCGATTTTTACCGGATCCAACTATTGAGTTGGTCCTCAGAAATAAACTAAAACAGAAATCGAAAAAGTAAAAACTAACAACGTTGTAGATTGGTCTAAGCTATCCTATGAAACAAAAATTATTTAAAAATATTAAAATGCGAGCGAGAAAACGCGCGATAACCTTCCCATAGACTTAACATTAGCGTGAGCGTTTCTTCGCGTGACTATTGTAGGCTCTTAAGAAATAAACTAAATGAAATTAATAAGGTAACAAGATGACGATGAATAATTCACAAACAATCGAACTAATGTGACACATTAAAAAAAAAAATTTCCAAGTCATTTAAAAATATACTGTTAAAAAATGGTTTTCTTCAAGTCAAATTTTCTCATTCTTAAGCACAGGCTGAAATAAAAGCATTTATTAACACTTTTGGTCACGTATACATGTTGCTTAATGTGCTGAGAATCCTTGATTATTCCCACCAGTTATTTTTAATTGTATACTTTACCTCATTTAATCTTAGCATTTCTGCGATTCAATTAAGTGAAAAATTCTGTTTTGATAAACAGATGGCAAAAGATTAAAAATTCTGTAAAGGACTCTCGTCAAAAATAGGTTAAAGATAAAGGAAAAATAAAACAATTGCATTTTCCAAAATCGTCTTATGATCTATACTAAAACAAGAACGAAAAATCGTTCGTCAAGCATAGATTATGTAACACTTTCCAACGCTTCCAAAATAATTTTATAAATCATTACCGTTTAATAAGCTGAAAGATAACATCTAAGTAAACAATTTGGAAAACGCATAACATATTAAAAAACGTAATTTCAGGAATTTCCAACATATACAATATTAGGAAAAATATCCGAATACTTTTATTCAGCCCTGTATAGGATCTATAGATTTTTACATAGGATTCTAAATTTTAGTTTAGTTAGGAAACGCGTAACACAGTTTAAAATACTCCTTCTGGAGTTTCTGTCAATAAACGGAAATGTGTTCGCGAACTTTTGTGCTGCCTTGTATATGATCTACAGAATTTATACACACCAAATAATAGACAAAAAGTGAATTAAATTAAAAAACGATAACGACAATAATATGTAAAAATTGCAGGGCAATCCGAGCCTATTTACGGGAGTTAGAGCACGGACAGACGGCAGACAAACCAAAGTCATAAACACTTTTCAACTAGGTTGGAAAGTGTTAAAAGGCTAAGATAGGAATTTTTGACTAATGAAATTATGAGCAAATTTTTAACCAAATCGACGTAAAAATCAATTTGTGTATAAATTCACTCGGGCCGGGCCGAACTTTTAGCTTTTATACCGGGCCGGGCTCGGGCCAATATTTTTTTTGAACGGGCCGAACTTTTTTTTTTTAATTACGTTGTAATTAGGTGGGTCTATGGATCTCTTAAGCAGGGGACCTTCTAAGGGCGGTAAATTTTCACACGTAACGGCATCTGTATTCTTTATTTGAGAAGAATACAAACAAAAAACTTATAATCAGAGTAACTTATCGGTGGATAAAGTGCTTTCTTTGATAGAAATGCCTTCCTTGAAACTGGAAAAGGACCACCCTGCTATATAACTCTATCGCAATGACTATTGCTATTCCCTATAGGACTAACTAATTGCGTCGCTGCCAAGGGGCGCCAAATTGAGGGAGGCTAATCGAAATGTTGTGTGTGATCGAGACTGTGAAGAAAAAAGGATATAAGGAATTTCGTTTAAGAGTACTTCCTTTAAAATGTCATTAGGGAGTTTAGGTGCTTCAAAGAGAACTGATAAGAAAAACTAATGGAACCTAACCTTTCTTCTCCTTCTTCCTGTCCGGAAAAAAAAAAAAACATAAAAATGCCTAGAGGCACAAAGCAGAAGTGTTCAAGTTTACATTCAAATAAGAATACGCATGATTTGAGGTTGGTGGGAGAGAAGGCAAACAGGATAACACAAAGGCCGTAAGCTTCATTCAATCAACTATTTATTAAAATTGTCAAGTACACCTATGACCAGAGGTATATTCAAACTAATCTTCGGATAGAGTAATATCTTATCTTTAGTCATGCTCATGGCTTGTGTTTAATTTGACAAATAGCTTATTTTAAGGTAATCTACTAAACGCACGTCTTTGTGGTGAAATTTTTTTCAACAATCCGAATAAGGTACGTTTCTCTAATCAAAAATATGTATCCAAATCAGTCCTTATGTCGACCGTGAAACACAAAATCTTAGGAATTGTTGGTGTAAGGTAAAAATAACATGCCAAAAATGCAATTCGAATGCTCAATAATTATTATATCTAATTAATGTAAATGAAGGCCTTAATATAACCGAATTAACCCAAGTATTTTTCGTATTATTTGATTAATTTATTATTTATTTATTTTAACTGTGTACTTAGCATGACATGCAAATGTGCAACATATTAAAAAATATATTTCTTTCATTAAAAAAAAAAAAAAAAAAAAAAAAAAAAAAAAAAAAGAGCAAAATTAAAATTGCGTTAAAACGAGGTAATTTTTAAAGGTTTTTTTTTTTTCATTCATCATTAGGGATTATTTTTTAGAAAGTTTCAGGCTTTGACACATTATTAAATAAGTATTTTGAATTACTGGATTGCAATAACTGAAAATTTAATCAAATATTGTTAAAACCCATTCCGTGCAGGTGGTGCGAAAATGCACCATTCTCTTAAGTACTTTTTTTAATTCTTAGAAAATAAATGTTTGAATCAATAACAATATTTTTCTTGAAAACTACAATGTTTGTTTTAACTATTAAATTCTTTTGATTGCCAGTAGCAATTTTTATATTAATATATATATATATATATATATATATATATATTATAAAATGTAATTCTTTACAAAGAATGAGAAGTGACTGTATATTGTAGTCGTATTGCTCCTGCAATATAAATAGTAATATTTTTATTTCATGATTTTTTTTCTCATTTTAGAAAAAAATCATGCAAGTCATACTTTTGTTTCCTTATAATATCCGATTACAAACTTCGAAAGACCTTTACCGAGGCGCCTGTGGTCTATACCACACATCCCCGGAGTACATGGCGAATGGAGAAAAACTGGCTGAAAAAAACAACTTGAGAATTTCCGAAACAGCTGGCAAAGATGGCAAAAGACCGAGAACAACCGTAAAAAAAAGGCCCTATCAGGCACCATACAAGTATAAAAATGAGGGTAGTATGAAAACGCATGCGCCCCTCCGGTGAGGAAGAGGAGTCAAGTTCACGAGAGCCAATAGGAAAAAGCTGAAGTCCAGACGAGGAGTAGTCAGTATTGCATGGATTCAACCGACAACTGTGTCGGCCAGTAGAATGTTGAGAAAAATGTCAGAGCTATCCACTCATTTCTGACATATTTTTAAGGGTAGTAAATTTAGTTTCAATTAGGTCTTGGATTGGGATGTTTAATTGGGAAGTTAGCTTAGAAATATTTTCAAGGAGATCATTAAGAATTTTTAATTTTTCAATTATGGGGTCTAAATTTTTGAATAAATCGGGGTACTTTAATTTTGCAAACCCATTAGTACTGGTTTGATAATTTGCATTTACAATTGGATTAATGATGGTTTTTGAGGGAAGTGCAGGAAAATTTGTTGCATCCAAATTTAATGGATCGTTCTCTTTTGGGACCTTGGTCAAGTTTTTATGGTTTTTAGTGCCTTTTGTGGCTTGTTTGATTTTTTGATTTTTGGGGCGCTTAGGGCACCCCGAATAATTTGCGGTGTGGTTTCCGCCACAATTCGCGCAGAGAAAAAGGTTTGGGTCTGTTATGGGACAATCTGCCGGTTTATGTGACCCGCTGCATTTAAGGCAGACGGGTCTGTAATTACAGGTGAAAGATGAGTGATTATATTTTTGGCAATTATAACACTGTTTCGTGCCGTGGAACCGGTAGGGCTCAACACGGACACGAAATCCGGAGAGATTATGAATATCGAAGATAGTTTTGGAATTTTGATTGCGAATTAAATTGATCATAAATATGGGTAAAGGAACTTTTGTTTTTATATTCTTGAACTGGGTAACGGATTGGACAATGAATCCAAGATTAGTAAGCTCGGTCTGAATATCGCTATTTTTTGTGTCGCAGGGGATTCCCTTGACCACAATTATCCGATTACATATATTTGTTTTACATATATATACATATGTTAGCCGAAATTTCTCGCCCCAGTCCCCGTCCGACCCGTAGAAAAAAAATTGTTGGCCCCGTCCGGCTCGGTATAAAAGATATAAGTTCGGCCCGAGCCCGTACAAAAAAATTATTGGTTTGACCTGTACAAAAATTTAATCGGCCCCACCCGACTGAATTTCTACAAAACATAAATTTTTACACCGATATGGTTAAAAATTGACTTGTACGAGGAATTCTGACAAAAAATAGTTATTTTAGCTTTTTTTTTCGTGTTTATATTCTTATTTTTTTTAAGCGACCAGTGCTGCAAAGTTCAAGCACATCTGTTTCAAAATACTGCCCCTCCCTAGATTTATTCCTGCCTGTGTCCATGTAAACTATATATATATATTTTCTTTTGTGAATCTCTATTTGTATGTAAATGTCTGAGTTATCATTAATATCGTTAATCCGTATTCCATGGCTTGGAGACGTAAATATCTGAAAAATGCTATGCAATAAAATCTTCTGAGATGTAATCTCATAGCAAAGAATAAAAATCCGCTATAGCCAGGTTCAGGTACATCGTCTGTTGTTAATATATTATGCTCTTTTCTCACGTATTATGTTCATTTTGCATGGGTCAACACATTTTTCTGTTTAAGACATAATTCCGTCATAGCCTTCAGACAGGTTCCTTTTTACAGGTTTACTGTACTTATTAAAATGTCTAGAAATATATGTACTATTCTTTAAAAAGAATAAATTTTAATTGTAGAATAATGACGATCTAAAAAAATATTCATTTTTTGCAAAAATTGTTCGCCCGGGCCAACTTTTACTTATTTTTTCACGGGTCGGGCTACTGATTTTCATTCGAGCTGGGTCGGGAGTCGGGACCATGCCTGAAAATTTCGGCCATACAGACCTCTAGGAAGAATGAAGTCCGGGCCCGGCTCGACACGAAAAAGAGAAGTCTGGCTTGGCCCGGCCCGAGTCTGCAGGAAAAAGTAAGGCCTGGGTACGAGCCGGCCCGGAAAGAGTTATGACCGGTCTGTACCCGTCCCGAGCCTATAGAAAAATGTAAGTTCCGGGCCAAGTCTCTTGAAGGAAAATTGTTCCGAACCCGTGCAGACCTCTAACATATATAATTCCTGCTGATAGTTTTACAATTCTTCTAATACAATCCCCCCCCCTCCCGGTATGTCAATAGTATGAACTATTTCTTATAAGATAAGAGCTATTTCTCATAAAAAAATTTAACAATAAGCAAATGCAGCAGGTAATGGGTTAGTTAAATATAATAAAAAAAAAAAATTCAAAAGTTAACTAAAATTAAACACACGCAAACTGTATGTGACAGTTTGAATCAAAAATTATCTGAGAAGTTCGTATAACAATAATAAATGTTTTTTTTTTTCTAATTTATCGAAAATTATTATAACTGAGCCCTTTTTAAAATTCAACATTTAAGAGAGTGATCGCGATCAGTTTTAAACCCTCAAAAAATCCATGTTTTTTTAAATAGATATATATTTGAAAAAAATTGTTTCGAATAAAACAAACTGCATGAAAATAATCAAATTAAAACTGTCATGTTGAAATTAATAATGTATACTTTAACACTGACTCAAATTTATTTTCCACTTTGCATGCGTTTTTCTCAAAACAGGATTTTACTGCTTGTGTACACTGTAAAAAAAAAAAAAAAACTCTTTTGAAAGATAGATGAATTGTTTTGTATAGATATGCATAAAATGATTATAGTAAAATTTCTACCTACTTTTCGATTACTTAAATGACGTAAAATTTATTTGTTGCAATTTGAATGTCTTTTCTTTATGTGATGTATACCTTAAAAAGCACCTTCTAATCCAAAAAAGTAAAATATGCGTCATTTGACACAAACGTAGTTAGATAATGTCGATATAATAATTTTATTCATAAAAAATGATCTATCTGCAAACGAAACGATTATTATTATTATTTACAATGCACACAAGTAACAAAACACATTTTTGTAGAAAGCACACCCAAAGTTATCAATCGGAGTCTTTGTTAAAGTACACATTTTTAATTTCAAATTGATCCGTTGTAAATTGAATATTTTCATGTGGTTTGTTTTGTTTGATTCAAAATTAATATATTTATTTCAAAAATATGAAAAATAAAAAAATCGATTTTTTTTAATATATTTATTTCAAAAATATGAAAAATAAAAAAATCGATTTTTTTTTTAAATTTTAAAACTGGTGACTCACCAAATATATAATTAATTGATAGTTTCTGTGAACTAAATAACGAGACGGGATCAAGTTCGTAGCTAGGTGGGGGCCAGGTCGGGCAAAGGCCGACCTGCAAAAGATTTTGCCCGACCTAGCGTGAAACTTTACATCCCGATTAAAACATTAAATTTCTATTATTTTTTTTTATATAAATTTTTGTCTAATCTAGTGTGAGACTGGACTTTCCGATCACTTTATCAGCCACTATTTCACTTTAAATTTCCAATTTTTTCCATCTTCTTGCCAGATCTAAGCAAAGAGACCCCCCCCCCCCTCTCCTCCTAATTTCGTTTTTAAAATAGAAACAAAACCAGAAAAATTTTCATCTATAACCCTTTTTTTCTCTCTCTCTTTCTTTAACAGACAACAGACCTGTCGGGGATTGTCCCCGCTTTGTTGCTTTGTAGAAATTACACCCTACCGCAGGATATTCCTGCTCGTACCCACCCAGCAACAATTCTGTATTGACTGATATCCATAAAGCTTACTTTCTTTGTAAAATTATCACCATGTGAAATTTATCTTAAGAAAGCGGGGTTGAAACCAGAGGCTTCTGAATCTGAAAATAAAGCGAAATAGCCTAAAATAATGTTTTTGAATTTGTCGTATATGACAAGTTTGCTGCTTGTTTCATGATGGAACTTGTTCCAATTCCATGAAACGGATTGTTATGTTTACTTGTTTGCTTTTGGAAGAGGGGACTAATGTCTTTCAATCTTCTGATCTTTCGTTACATATTATTGAATGATAAAAACTTGTGAAACTTTTGTCACAATAAAAAAATTATAGGAGGAGTTTTTCAGCGTAAAGAAGAAATGGAATTGCAATGAAAATATCATCTTTAACCAACAGAATATAAAATTTGTTTTAATTAAATGATATAAATTTAATTTATAAATAAGAAATTTACAGAATTATCTGTGAATTGTTTTTAATATACATGTCTTAAGTTATATATATATATATATATATATATATATAATTTTTTTTTCTTCCCACGGGTTTTACAAGTAGTGGTTAGTAGAGGAAATTATTACCGTGTTACACGTTTGTATGTATTTCACTTTAAATAACTTTCATATAACATAACATAAATAACTTTTCATCTTAAAGTACAAAATCTTCAAGAAACGAAATAATATAATAAATAATAAATCAAGGAACAAAAAGAAAAATGTAACGATATGATATTGTTAAGTTGTTAAGTACTATACTTAGATTTTATAAAATGTTTTATTTCGCATAAAATATTGTTATGAATTTTGTATATATCTGTAAATATTCCATTTGTTTAAATTTATTTTATTTTATTATTGTGAAAATTGCAGTATTATTAATGTATTTCCTATTGAGCATCATGTAACTCAATGCTAAAGGCCTCAGATGGTTTGCAAGGAAAACAACCTTACACCCTCATCTTTATAATGGAGTTCAATGGAAATATCGCCAAGGAATGGTTTTTTCGCCAAGTTGGCGATGGTTTTGGCGACTTATTTTTGTCGCCAAATTTGGCGATATATCGCCAAATGTCGCCCAGTTGGCGACGGATTTGGCGACTTTTTGTGCAACCACACCCCCCTTATACCTATACATTGGGATCCTTTCTTGCTTGGGTTCTCTATCGAAAGTTAAAGCACTTTCTGGTAATTTCTAGCATCTGAAGGCTCTGGAATAATCTGGAAAGATCTCTGAAACCTATATAAGGACCTCCATCAGTTCAGTTAGTTAGTTGTCTGTCAACTGCGATTGAATTCATACGAGAGGCTTTGCATTGAGAACTGTGTTACTCGGATCGATTTTGTCGTTGATACGTCGTATTGAACGCATTGTTTCTGTGTGAAATTTTGCTGCGCTTTTATTGGATTTAAAGATTACTGAATATCTTGTAATTTTCAGAAGATATTTGTGATCGTACTGCACTATTTATAGTGAATAAAGCCTTTTTATTGTTCTTATATATTGGCATCAGTCCTTTCGAACTCCGAGCTCACAACATTTGGTGTCAGGAGTGGGGTTGAATGCCGATTACCAGAGCAATGGAGGCGCAACTGACTAAATTATTGGAGAAATTAGGAGAGATGGATGAGAAAATGACTGCGAATCAGGCTGAAATGAAGAAGGATATGTCAGCGATGGATGAGAAAATGACTGCCAACCTTGGCGAGTTGAAATATGAAGTGAAGAAGGATATGTCAGTGATGGATGAGAAAATGACTGCCAACCTTGGCGATTTAAAAGATGAAATGAAGAAGGATATGTCAACCAACCTTGGTCAGTTGAAAGACTTAATAGAGGATAAAATAACACCTTTGAATGACAGAATTGACTCCGTGGAAAACAAATTTGAAGGAAGATTTCAAGAAATGGAAGAAAATGTTCAAATGACAGCCAAAACCGTAGAAGAAAGAGTAGAAGAAAAAGTTCAAAAGATCGCCAAGACCGTTGAAGAAAGCATAGAGAATGTAAAAAAAGATTTGGAAAAAGTCAAGAAACAGAAGATAACTGCCGGAAACTATTCCGAAGAAATCAAGTATCCAGATATGCTTCCTCGGGCCTTTATTAAGCTCTCGACCTATGACGGAAAATCCTCATGGCCAGTTTTTAAGACACAATTTGGGATCGTAGCGGACGCCAATGGATGGGATTCCCAGACAAAGGCTTGCCAGTTAGCTGCTTCTCTACGAGCTGATGCTGCCGACGTCCTGCAGACTTTGCCTGCAAATGAACCGTTGGATTTTGAAACGCTCGTCAGTGCCTTAGAACTGCGCTTTGGCGAGAAATGCATGAAGGAATATAGCAGACTCCAGCTCAAATCTCGACAGCAGAAATCCACTGAATCCTTGCAAGAGCTTGCTACGGATGTCGAGAGACTTTCACACCTTGCTTATCCTGGCTGTCCGACTGAAATTAGAGAAAGTTTAGCTCTGCAACATTTTATTGATGGTGTGCGTGACCCTGAGATCCAGACAGCACTCCGGATTGCAGATCTCAATGATTTAAAAGGGGCTTTGGTTTACGCTCTGAAATTCGAGGCAGCCCAGCAAGCTACTAGGAAAGATCGACACTTTGTGCGAGCAGCCAACCTGCCTGAGACGTCGGATAGAGCTGTGGAGTGCTTACAGCAGCAGATGAATGACATAATGAGAAAGATGAACTCCTTAATGGCCAACAAACCTTACAGGAAGATCAAGTGCTGGAGATGCGGTGGAGAAGGCCATATCCAAATCGACTGCCCAAGACGACCCAGCACCGAAGGTAATAGCTCACCCGCTAACGGAGGAGCAAGAAAACTGATTATTGACCATCTTGCGGGGCGGAGGTTTCCAGATCTTAAGAAGCCTCATTTTCAAGTATGTGAAATTTCTGCAAGAAGTTGCGGCGAGAACGGAGTTTTTCTAGTCGGAAGTGTGAATGATTTGCCCTGTAATATGATCATCGATACAGGAGCCAATGTGACCATCATTCGGAAAGATCTAGCTCAGCGGCTGAAAGAAAAACTATCCTGGACCCCGCCACGTGTAATCCTTCAAAATGTGACAGGAGATAAGATCGACATATTTGGAAGAATGACACTGGAAATAAAGTTTGGGAACGCCGCTTACCACCATACAGTCTATGTGGCCGATATTTCAGACCCTTTCATACTCGGACTGGACTTTTTAAAAGAGCATGGATTTACACTGGATTTTAAGAATAATGAGTTACGCTCTGCTCAAGAAGATGTCACTATTTTCAAACTTGGAAATGAGTCCGGGTCTATTCAACGGATCACAGCCAAGGCAGATGTTATCATCCCTCCACGGACCGAAATGATGATACCTGGATTAACTGGAAACGAAAGAATTTTCCAGTATGGCTTGACTGGATATCCTGAGAAGAGCCCAAAGGGAGTGCTAATAGCATCAGCGCTGGTAGGTCTGTCGAGAGATGTGATACCCGTGAGGATGGCGAATGTAAGTGAAAAATCTAGAATTATCCAGAAGGGTGAAGTGCTTGCAACCTGTGCTCCAGTCACCTGTGTTTGCAAAGACCCGAGCTTGACGTTATCGGAGCCGCCTACAAGTTTAACACCTGTAATTGGACGAAATGAAAATTTATCTCCTGAACAGAGACATGCCGCAGAAAGACTGTTCCAGGAATTTAAGGATGTGTTTTCACAAAACGAGAATGATATAGGTCGCACTTCTCTGACACGTCATAGAATTGATACTGCCGACCATCCACCGATTAAACAGCATCCAAGACGCTTGCCGTTCGCAAAACAAGAAGAGGTTTCTAAGCTCTTACAAGAGATGCAGAATAGTGACATCATCGAACCGTCATCAAGTCCGTGGGCCTCTCCCATCGTGTTGGTCCGAAAGAAAGATGGCTCCACAAGGTTTTGTGTGGATTATCGAAAACTTAACGATATCACGAAGAAGGACAGCTATCCGCTACCAAGAATAGACGACACACTAGATACTCTTTCAGGACATAAATGGTTTTCCACGCTGGATTTGAAGAGTGGATATTGGCAAGTAGAGATCCATCCTGATGACAAAGAGAAGAACGCATTTACTACTGGACAAGGACTTTGGCAATTCAAAGTTATGCCGTTCGGGCTCTGCAATGCTCCAGCAACGTTCGAGCGCCTCATGGAGACAGTGTTAAAAGGCCTGACTTTTGAAGCTTGTCTCATCTACCTAGATGACGTCATCATTGGTGGCCGCACGTTTGAAGAACATCTTGGAAATATTCGAAAAGTGTTAACGAAGCTAAGAGCGGCGAATTTAAAGCTGAACCCTTTGAAATGCAAGTTCTTCCAACGAGAAGTAAACTATTTAGGACACATCATCTCAGCTGAAGGTGTTCGAACAGATCCTGAAAAAGTGTCTGCAGTAAAGCACTGGAAACGTCCGGAAAATGTCCATCAGTTGCGAAGCTTTCTGGGACTATGCACTTATTACAGAAAGTTTGTACAGGGGTTCTCCAACATCGCAAGACCCTTGCATAGGCTCACTGAAAGCAAACAAAAGTTTCTATGGACACAAGAATGCGACAATTCATTCCAGCAGCTGAAAGAAGTTCTCACATCCTCTCCAGTCCTTACCTATCCAGACCCCGACAAACAATTCATTGTGGACACGGATGCCAGTCAGGAAAGTGTCGGCGCTGTACTTTCCCAAGAAATAGATGGCCAAGAACGAGTCGTAGCATTGTGAAAATTGCAGTATTATTAATGTATTTCCTATTGAGCATCATGTAACTCAATGCTAAAGGCCTCAGATGGTTTGCAAGGAAAACAACCTTACACCCTCATCTTTATAATGGAGTTCAATGGAAATATCGCCAAGGAATGGTTTTTTCGCCAAGTTGGCGATGGTTTTGGCGACTTATTTTTGTCGCCAAATTTGGCGATATATCGCCAAATGTCGCCCAGTTGGCGACGGATTTGGCGACTTTTTGTGCAACCACACCCCCCTTATACCTATACATTGGGATCCTTTCTTGCTTGGGTTCTCTATCGAAAGTTAAAGCACTTTCTGGTAATTTCTAGCATCTGAAGGCTCTGGAATAATCTGGAAAGATCTCTGAAACCTATATAAGGACCTCCATCAGTTCAGTTAGTTAGTTGTCTGTCAACTGCGATTGAATTCATACGAGAGGCTTTGCATTGAGAACTGTGTTACTCGGATCGATTTTGTCGTTGATACGTCGTATTGAACGCATTGTTTCTGTGTGAAATTTTGCTGCGCTTTTATTGGATTTAAAGATTACTGAATATCTTGTAATTTTCAGAAGATATTTGTGATCGTACTGCACTATTTATAGTGAATAAAGCCTTTTTATTGTTCTTATATATTGGCATCAGTCCTTTCGAACTCCGAGCTCACAACATTTGGTGTCAGGAGTGGGGTTGAATGCCGATTACCAGAGCAATGGAGGCGCAACTGACTAAATTATTGGAGAAATTAGGAGAGATGGATGAGAAAATGACTGCGAATCAGGCTGAAATGAAGAAGGATATGTCAGCGATGGATGAGAAAATGACTGCCAACCTTGGCGAGTTGAAATATGAAGTGAAGAAGGATATGTCAGTGATGGATGAGAAAATGACTGCCAACCTTGGCGATTTAAAAGATGAAATGAAGAAGGATATGTCAACCAACCTTGGTCAGTTGAAAGACTTAATAGAGGATAAAATAACACCTTTGAATGACAGAATTGACTCCGTGGAAAACAAATTTGAAGGAAGATTTCAAGAAATGGAAGAAAATGTTCAAATGACAGCCAAAACCGTAGAAGAAAGAGTAGAAGAAAAAGTTCAAAAGATCGCCAAGACCGTTGAAGAAAGCATAGAGAATGTAAAAAAAGATTTGGAAAAAGTCAAGAAACAGAAGATAACTGCCGGAAACTATTCCGAAGAAATCAAGTATCCAGATATGCTTCCTCGGGCCTTTATTAAGCTCTCGACCTATGACGGAAAATCCTCATGGCCAGTTTTTAAGACACAATTTGGGATCGTAGCGGACGCCAATGGATGGGATTCCCAGACAAAGGCTTGCCAGTTAGCTGCTTCTCTACGAGCTGATGCTGCCGACGTCCTGCAGACTTTGCCTGCAAATGAACCGTTGGATTTTGAAACGCTCGTCAGTGCCTTAGAACTGCGCTTTGGCGAGAAATGCATGAAGGAATATAGCAGACTCCAGCTCAAATCTCGACAGCAGAAATCCACTGAATCCTTGCAAGAGCTTGCTACGGATGTCGAGAGACTTTCACACCTTGCTTATCCTGGCTGTCCGACTGAAATTAGAGAAAGTTTAGCTCTGCAACATTTTATTGATGGTGTGCGTGACCCTGAGATCCAGACAGCACTCCGGATTGCAGATCTCAATGATTTAAAAGGGGCTTTGGTTTACGCTCTGAAATTCGAGGCAGCCCAGCAAGCTACTAGGAAAGATCGACACTTTGTGCGAGCAGCCAACCTGCCTGAGACGTCGGATAGAGCTGTGGAGTGCTTACAGCAGCAGATGAATGACATAATGAGAAAGATGAACTCCTTAATGGCCAACAAACCTTACAGGAAGATCAAGTGCTGGAGATGCGGTGGAGAAGGCCATATCCAAATCGACTGCCCAAGACGACCCAGCACCGAAGGTAATAGCTCACCCGCTAACGGAGGAGCAAGAAAACTGATTATTGACCATCTTGCGGGGCGGAGGTTTCCAGATCTTAAGAAGCCTCATTTTCAAGTATGTGAAATTTCTGCAAGAAGTTGCGGCGAGAACGGAGTTTTTCTAGTCGGAAGTGTGAATGATTTGCCCTGTAATATGATCATCGATACAGGAGCCAATGTGACCATCATTCGGAAAGATCTAGCTCAGCGGCTGAAAGAAAAACTATCCTGGACCCCGCCACGTGTAATCCTTCAAAATGTGACAGGAGATAAGATCGACATATTTGGAAGAATGACACTGGAAATAAAGTTTGGGAACGCCGCTTACCACCATACAGTCTATGTGGCCGATATTTCAGACCCTTTCATACTCGGACTGGACTTTTTAAAAGAGCATGGATTTACACTGGATTTTAAGAATAATGAGTTACGCTCTGCTCAAGAAGATGTCACTATTTTCAAACTTGGAAATGAGTCCGGGTCTATTCAACGGATCACAGCCAAGGCAGATGTTATCATCCCTCCACGGACCGAAATGATGATACCTGGATTAACTGGAAACGAAAGAATTTTCCAGTATGGCTTGACTGGATATCCTGAGAAGAGCCCAAAGGGAGTGCTAATAGCATCAGCGCTGGTAGGTCTGTCGAGAGATGTGATACCCGTGAGGATGGCGAATGTAAGTGAAAAATCTAGAATTATCCAGAAGGGTGAAGTGCTTGCAACCTGTGCTCCAGTCACCTGTGTTTGCAAAGACCCGAGCTTGACGTTATCGGAGCCGCCTACAAGTTTAACACCTGTAATTGGACGAAATGAAAATTTATCTCCTGAACAGAGACATGCCGCAGAAAGACTGTTCCAGGAATTTAAGGATGTGTTTTCACAAAACGAGAATGATATAGGTCGCACTTCTCTGACACGTCATAGAATTGATACTGCCGACCATCCACCGATTAAACAGCATCCAAGACGCTTGCCGTTCGCAAAACAAGAAGAGGTTTCTAAGCTCTTACAAGAGATGCAGAATAGTGACATCATCGAACCGTCATCAAGTCCGTGGGCCTCTCCCATCGTGTTGGTCCGAAAGAAAGATGGCTCCACAAGGTTTTGTGTGGATTATCGAAAACTTAACGATATCACGAAGAAGGACAGCTATCCGCTACCAAGAATAGACGACACACTAGATACTCTTTCAGGACATAAATGGTTTTCCACGCTGGATTTGAAGAGTGGATATTGGCAAGTAGAGATCCATCCTGATGACAAAGAGAAGAACGCATTTACTACTGGACAAGGACTTTGGCAATTCAAAGTTATGCCGTTCGGGCTCTGCAATGCTCCAGCAACGTTCGAGCGCCTCATGGAGACAGTGTTAAAAGGCCTGACTTTTGAAGCTTGTCTCATCTACCTAGATGACGTCATCATTGGTGGCCGCACGTTTGAAGAACATCTTGGAAATATTCGAAAAGTGTTAACGAAGCTAAGAGCGGCGAATTTAAAGCTGAACCCTTTGAAATGCAAGTTCTTCCAACGAGAAGTAAACTATTTAGGACACATCATCTCAGCTGAAGGTGTTCGAACAGATCCTGAAAAAGTGTCTGCAGTAAAGCACTGGAAACGTCCGGAAAATGTCCATCAGTTGCGAAGCTTTCTGGGACTATGCACTTATTACAGAAAGTTTGTACAGGGGTTCTCCAACATCGCAAGACCCTTGCATAGGCTCACTGAAAGCAAACAAAAGTTTCTATGGACACAAGAATGCGACAATTCATTCCAGCAGCTGAAAGAAGTTCTCACATCCTCTCCAGTCCTTACCTATCCAGACCCCGACAAACAATTCATTGTGGACACGGATGCCAGTCAGGAAAGTGTCGGCGCTGTACTTTCCCAAGAAATAGATGGCCAAGAACGAGTCGTAGCATTGTGAAAATTGCAGTATTATTAATGTATTTCCTATTGAGCATCATGTAACTCAATGCTAAAGGCCTCAGATGGTTTGCAAGGAAAACAACCTTACACCCTCATCTTTATAATGGAGTTCAATGGAAATATCGCCAAGGAATGGTTTTTTCGCCAAGTTGGCGATGGTTTTGGCGACTTATTTTTGTCGCCAAATTTGGCGATATATCGCCAAATGTCGCCCAGTTGGCGACGGATTTGGCGACTTTTTGTGCAACCACACCCCCCTTATACCTATACATTGGGATCCTTTCTTGCTTGGGTTCTCTATCGAAAGTTAAAGCACTTTCTGGTAATTTCTAGCATCTGAAGGCTCTGGAATAATCTGGAAAGATCTCTGAAACCTATATAAGGACCTCCATCAGTTCAGTTAGTTAGTTGTCTGTCAACTGCGATTGAATTCATACGAGAGGCTTTGCATTGAGAACTGTGTTACTCGGATCGATTTTGTCGTTGATACGTCGTATTGAACGCATTGTTTCTGTGTGAAATTTTGCTGCGCTTTTATTGGATTTAAAGATTACTGAATATCTTGTAATTTTCAGAAGATATTTGTGATCGTACTGCACTATTTATAGTGAATAAAGCCTTTTTATTGTTCTTATATATTGGCATCAGTCCTTTCGAACTCCGAGCTCACAACATTTGGTGTCAGGAGTGGGGTTGAATGCCGATTACCAGAGCAATGGAGGCGCAACTGACTAAATTATTGGAGAAATTAGGAGAGATGGATGAGAAAATGACTGCGAATCAGGCTGAAATGAAGAAGGATATGTCAGCGATGGATGAGAAAATGACTGCCAACCTTGGCGAGTTGAAAGATGAAGTGAAGAAGGATATGTCAGTGATGGATGAGAAAATGACTGCCAACCTTGGCGATTTAAAAGATGAAATGAAGAAGGATATGTCAACCAACCTTGGTCAGTTGAAAGACTTAATAGAGGATAAAATAACACCTTTGAATGACAGAATTGACTCCGTGGAAAACAAATTTGAAGGAAGATTTCAAGAAATGGAAGAAAATGTTCAAATGACAGCCAAAACCGTAGAAGAAAGAGTAGAAGAAAAAGTTCAAAAGATCGCCAAGACCGTTGAAGAAAGCATAGAGAATGTAAAAAAAGATTTGGAAAAAGTCAAGAAACAGAAGATAACTGCCGGAAACTATTCCGAAGAAATCAAGTATCCAGATATGCTTCCTCGGGCCTTTATTAAGCTCTCGACCTATGACGGAAAATCCTCATGGCCAGTTTTTAAGACACAATTTGGGATCGTAGCGGACGCCAATGGATGGGATTCCCAGACAAAGGCTTGCCAGTTAGCTGCTTCTCTACGAGCTGATGCTGCCGACGTCCTGCAGACTTTGCCTGCAAATGAACCGTTGGATTTTGAAACGCTCGTCAGTGCCTTAGAACTGCGCTTTGGCGAGAAATGCATGAAGGAATATAGCAGACTCCAGCTCAAATCTCGACAGCAGAAATCCACTGAATCCTTGCAAGAGCTTGCTACGGATGTCGAGAGACTTTCACACCTTGCTTATCCTGGCTGTCCGACTGAAATTAGAGAAAGTTTAGCTCTGCAACATTTTATTGATGGTGTGCGTGACCCTGAGATCCAGACAGCACTCCGGATTGCAGATCTCAATGATTTAAAAGGGGCTTTGGTTTACGCTCTGAAATTCGAGGCAGCCCAGCAAGCTACTAGGAAAGATCGACACTTTGTGCGAGCAGCCAACCTGCCTGTGACGTCGGATAGAGCTGTGGAGTGCTTACAGCAGCAGATGAATGACATAATGAGAAAGATGAACTCCTTAATGGCCAACAAACCTTACAGGAAGATCAAGTGCTGGAGATGCGGTGGAGAAGGCCATATCCAAATCGACTGCCCAAGACGACCCAGCACCGAAGGTAATAGCTCACCCGCTAACGGAGGAGCAAGAAAACTGATTATTGACCATCTTGCGGGGCGGAGGTTTCCAGATCTTAAGAAGCCTCATTTTCAAGTATGTGAAATTTCTGCAAGAAGTTGCGGCGAGAACGGAGTTTTTCTAGTCGGAAGTGTGAATGATTTGCCCTGTAATATGATCATCGATACAGGAGCCAATGTGACCATCATTCGGAAAGATCTAGCTCAGCGGCTGAAAGAAAAACTATCCTGGACCCCGCCACGTGTAATCCTTCAAAATGTGACAGGAGATAAGATCGACATATTTGGAAGAATGACACTGGAAATAAAGTTTGGGAACGCCGCTTACCACCATACAGTCTATGTGGCCGATATTTCAGACCCTTTCATACTCGGACTGGACTTTTTAAAAGAGCATGGATTTACACTGGATTTTAAGAATAATGAGTTACGCTCTGCTCAAGAAGATGTCACTATTTTCAAACTTGGAAATGAGTCCGGGTCTATTCAACGGATCACAGCCAAGGCAGATGTTATCATCCCTCCACGGACCGAAATGATGATACCTGGATTAACTGGAAACGAAAGAATTTTCCAGTATGGCTTGACTGGATATCCTGAGAAGAGCCCAAAGGGAGTGCTAATAGCATCAGCGCTGGTAGGTCTGTCGAGAGATGTGATACCCGTGAGGATGGCGAATGTAAGTGAAAAATCTAGAATTATCCAGAAGGGTGAAGTGCTTGCAACCTGTGCTCCAGTCACCTGTGTTTGCAAAGACCCGAGCTTGACGTTATCGGAGCCGCCTACAAGTTTAACACCTGTAATTGGACGAAATGAAAATTTATCTCCTGAACAGAGACATGCCGCAGAAAGACTGTTCCAGGAATTTAAGGATGTGTTTTCACAAAACGAGAATGATATAGGTCGCACTTCTCTGACACGTCATAGAATTGATACTGCCGACCATCCACCGATTAAACAGCATCCAAGACGCTTGCCGTTCGCAAAACAAGAAGAGGTTTCTAAGCTCTTACAAGAGATGCAGAATAGTGACATCATCGAACCGTCATCAAGTCCGTGGGCCTCTCCCATCGTGTTGGTCCGAAAGAAAGATGGCTCCACAAGGTTTTGTGTGGATTATCGAAAACTTAACGATATCACGAAGAAGGACAGCTATCCGCTACCAAGAATAGACGACACACTAGATACTCTTTCAGGACATAAATGGTTTTCCACGCTGGATTTGAAGAGTGGATATTGGCAAGTAGAGATCCATCCTGATGACAAAGAGAAGAACGCATTTACTACTGGACAAGGACTTTGGCAATTCAAAGTTATGCCGTTCGGGCTCTGCAATGCTCCAGCAACGTTCGAGCGCCTCATGGAGACAGTGTTAAAAGGCCTGACTTTTGAAGCTTGTCTCATCTACCTAGATGACGTCATCATTGGTGGCCGCACGTTTGAAGAACATCTTGGAAATATTCGAAAAGTGTTAACGAAGCTAAGAGCGGCGAATTTAAAGCTGAACCCTTTGAAATGCAAGTTCTTCCAACGAGAAGTAAACTATTTAGGACACATCATCTCAGCTGAAGGTGTTCGAACAGATCCTGAAAAAGTGTCTGCAGTAAAGCACTGGAAACGTCCGGAAAATGTCCATCAGTTGCGAAGCTTTCTGGGACTATGCACTTATTACAGAAAGTTTGTACAGGGGTTCTCCAACATCGCAAGACCCTTGCATAGGCTCACTGAAAGCAAACAAAAGTTTCTATGGACACAAGAATGCGACAATTCATTCCAGCAGCTGAAAGAAGTTCTCACATCCTCTCCAGTCCTTACCTATCCAGACCCCGACAAACAATTCATTGTGGACACGGATGCCAGTCAGGAAAGTGTCGGCGCTGTACTTTCCCAAGAAATAGATGGCCAAGAACGAGTCGTAGCATTGTGAAAATTGCAGTATTATTAATGTATTTCCTATTGAGCATCATGTAACTCAATGCTAAAGGCCTCAGATGGTTTGCAAGGAAAACAACCTTACACCCTCATCTTTATAATGGAGTTCAATGGAAATATCGCCAAGGAATGGTTTTTTCGCCAAGTTGGCGATGGTTTTGGCGACTTATTTTTGTCGCCAAATTTGGCGATATATCGCCAAATGTCGCCAAGTTGGCGACGGATTTGGCGACTTTTTGTGCAACCACACCCCCCTTATACCTATACATTGGGATCCTTTCTTGCTTGGGTTCTCTATCGAAAGTTAAAGCACTTTCTGGTAATTTCTAGCATCTGAAGGCTCTGGAATAATCTGGAAAGATCTCTGAAACCTATATAAGGACCTCCATCAGTTCAGTTAGTTAGTTGTCTGTCAACTGCGATTGAATTCATACGAGAGGCTTTGCATTGAGAACTGTGTTACTCGGATCGATTTTGTCGTTGATACGTCGTATTGAACGCATTGTTTCTGTGTGAAATTTTGCTGCGCTTTTATTGGATTTGAAGATTACTGAATATCTTGTAATTTTCAGAAGATATTTGTGATCGTACTACACTATTTATAGTGAATAAAGCCTTTTTATTGTTCTTATATATTGGCATCAGTCCTTTCGAACCCCGAGCTCACAACAATATATTCTTTAAAGGAATTTATTTGCAGATATCGAAATAATATGATAAAAGTAGCTTAAAAAAGTTCATACCTTTGCTTACGACTTGAAAATATTTATAATAATGAACAAGATAACAAATTAAATCCATCATAGACGCCGACTACAAGGCCATAGAAATCCTCTGGAAATTTTCACAGGGCCATCGCCGTCCCCCCCCCCTCTGGAAATAAAATTAATAGAAGGTCTGTCCCTTTATCTGTTCAATCTACTCTCCCACGATCCCCCCCCCCCCCCCCCTGAAATTTTTAAAAGTTAGCGCCTCTGAAATAAACCAATCATTATTTCAAATTTAAAGAATAAAATATGCCGGGCTACTTACGATTTTATAAATCCAAATTAGTTGTCTTCTGACACATTCACAAAGTCATTCACTATTCTTAAATTCAAAAATTTTCCAGGTCTTCTTATTAAAAACAAAGAAATTAAATTGTGTTTTCCATTTTTTTGTAAAAGCAAATTAGTTTTCAGAAAATTAAAGTCAAAGTTAAAGATATAAACCAATTTTCTGGACATGACAGTCTGATAAAGTTCATAAGAGAGAAATCGATTACAACTTAAAATTTAACGTATCTATAGAAAAGTGAAAAACGTTATTCGATTCTAAATCACTTTAGTAGTTAAAACTTGTAAATTTCATGCTTTTATGTATAAAAATGACAGTGCGAATATAGCAAAAAAGTTCCGTGTTGTTCAGCCTGAAAAAATTGTATATATATATAATATACATATATACACACAATTAATATACATATATATATATAATATATACATATATAATATAATATACATATATATATATATATATATATATATATATATTTTTTATTTTATTTATTTTTTTTTTTTTTGGAACCTCATGGAGGATATCTGAAGTGGTATTTAATTACGGGTGAATGTGACCTTAATGTCATAAGAGTCTTAAGCATAAACAATATGTATAGCTCTTTTAAAAAAATATACGGAAGAAATAGCGATGCTTTATAGGAAATGGACAGTGAAATAAATTTAAAAATATTTTATATTTGCACCGACTCTTCGACACTAAACATTCTGTATAAATAGTGTTTATTATTTTTTTTTAATGTAGCACGGAACAAACAAACAAGTTGGAAATGTACGTTAAACGTGACAAATGAGGTGCGACCGTACTATAACTAGTTTTACAATGTAAAAAAATCATCTTTATTATTTCCGTGAAATGAATTATATCGTCTGTTACGAGCGAAATGAGCATGTCTTTTTTTAATTATTAGTGATGCCACGTTTACAGATGCGAATTTTTTTCGACACCAGACAGCGCTGCAAAATTCAACATGAGATATTGCTTTACGAATGATTACCTCCATGGTTTAATATTTCTATGACTCATGATGAACGAATCTCTTGTGTTTATTTACTTTAATGATTTGAGATATTCTGCTATTAACCTAATTTCTACTGAAGTTATCTCAGAATCTATACATTTTTTAATGTAACTCATCTCTCAAGCAAACCATTTTTTTGAACGATCTTTCTAAAAATGTAACTTTTATGCAATTTTAATCGAAGAAATAATGTTGAATAAAAATGACAGCTTGGCACATGGAAAAAAGAAGTAGTTAGCAGGTTAGCCCGTATTTGTTTTCCTCAGTCACATGACTTGCGCTTTTTATATAGATTACGTATGATAGGATTTAATAGAATAAAGAAAACTGTTTAATATCTTTTTAGGTTATGATTCGATTTTCACAAAATTTGAAATGACTCGACAAAATTTTATAACGATTCTATATATTACATTTCAAACCATTGGTTGGGTAGTTTTTCTTTTTTGCGGACGGACGGACGGACCAGACGACGACTATAGTTGCAACGCATTTATATAATTACGAACGCACTTAAACTGGAATTGTTTTGTCTGAAACTGAGTCAGCACTGGGTTGTGCTAATTAGATCTTGAATAAACTATGTTTAATTCTTTAAACATAAATGATTCCGTGTTATTGTAGCAAGTGTTGATGCAATGTAATTTACCATACAGTGTTAACAATATTTGCATTAATTCTGTATTAATCTTAACATTATCTTATAAAAATCCATTTAAAAAAATTATGAAAATATATTGTTTTTATGCTATTTTTTCCATAATTTACGGCTGTTTCAGAACTCAACACAGAATAACAAATAACAACAGAAGCGTGATAATTTTAAGACTTCATCTATTTGAAAAACCAGAGCACCACAAAAAAATAGGATTGTGCTGTCATAAAATGGCACAGTGTGTGTGTCATTAAATGTGCAGTCATAGAATTACAAATATCTTATTGAAATTATTATTTTCCTTCAGAAAAAAAATAAAATTAAATATTTGCGACATTCATATTGTTTCAAAAAGATGTAACAAACTGTAAGAAATGGCAGAGCACACTTATAACTAACAATTTTTGCACAGAAAACCAGGGTCGCAGTCCATGAATTCGGACAAAAAATAAAGCTTATCTATTTCAACCAGAACTCTGATATTTATGCAGACATTTAACAATAATGGTGATAGTTTAATAAAAATTTCAAGTCTTACCTTTCTTTATGTGGAATACGAAACTACGAAAAATTCTGGGAATGCATAGTAATTCGGTCAGTGACATCGTACATACATTCATTTCGAAATATAGATGGCCTAGTTCAGCGCTGTTTGGACGCAGATGATGATAACTTCCATCAATTTTTGTGATATTGTTGCATTTGGCAAAAACGTCTATTGAAAATTTCGTTAAAATAGCTTCATTATTGTTAAAGTCTTGATCAAGAATTCGTGTTTGGCCTGAAATGAAACATTTCATGTTTTTCATTGAACAAATGGATTGCCACCCTGAATTCCTACACATTTAATTTTTTCGCGTGTTTGTATTATTCCACCCTTTAAACTTAAAAAAAAAAATCATTATGACATAATTACACGAAAAATATATTGATACCTCAGAAGACCATCCTCAAATTCAAATCTGTTATTATCTGACACATCTCCAGAATTTATTTTTATTTGTAAACACATAAAACTGACAGATGTATTTATAATCGAATAGCGTTTTCCAAATTTCGATAAGGCACGGGATATTCAAAAAATTCAGTAAAAGTTGGCGCATTATAAACTGAATTTCCAGACGCAGCAGTGTGAAAAAGATCGTCATGAGACAACAATGGCTTACAACTTTAAATGTAATACATTTATCAAAAAATGAAAAACCCTATTTGATTTTCAGTCATTTCAGTAGTTTTGCTTGAAATTTTCATACTTTTGAGTCGGTGAATGGCTGAGTCGGTGAATTTAAATGGCTG